>JAKUAV010000011.1:0-274091 GCA_030566815.1 Sungouiella suratensis
CTTCGGGTGAGACTGACACAACGTCTGAGACCGAGACTTCGTCAGGTACAGAGACATCGGGCGAGACTGATACAACATCTGAGACCGAAACTTCGGGTGAGACTGACACAACGTCTGAGACCGAGACTTCGTCAGGTACAGAGACATCGGGCGAGACTGATACAACATCTGAGACCGAAACTTCGGGTGAGACTGACACGACGTCTGAGACCGAGACTTCGTCAGGTACAGAGACATCGGGCGAGACTGATACAACATCTGAGACCGAAACTTCGGGTGAGACTGACACGACGTCTGAGACCGAGACATCGGGTGAGACTGATACAACATCTGAGACGGAGACTTCGGGTGAGACGGGTGGTCCAACAGACACTAACAACACCACTGAGACAGGTGGCCCAAGTGGTCCAACAAGTTCCTCATCCAATACTTCAACAGAGACGGGCGACAATGGCGGAAATGGTGGTGGAAATGGGAACAACGGTGGAAATGGTGACAATGGAGGCAACGGTGGTGGAAATGGCGACAACGGAGGCAATGGTGGCGGAAATGGGAACAACGGTGGAAACGGTGACAACGGAGGCAATGGAGACAATGGTGGAAGCGGCGGTTCAGGCTCTGGTTCGGGCTCTGGTTCTGGATCTGGCGGTTCAGGCTCTGGATCAGGCTCTGGAGGTTCTGGATCTGGCGGTTCAGGCTCTGGTTCAGGTTCTGGATCTGGCGGTTCAGGCTCTGGTTCGGGCTCTGGTTCTGGATCTGGCGGTTCAGGCTCTGGATCAGGCTCTGGTTCTGGATCTGGCGGTTCAGGCTCTGGATCAGGCTCTGGTTCTGGATCTGGCGGTTCAGGCTCTGGATCAGGCTCTGGAGGTTCTGGATCTGGCGGTTCAGGCTCTGGTTCGGGCTCTGGAGGTTCTGGATCTGGCGGTTCAGGCTCAGGTTCAGGCTCAGGTTCAGGCTCAGGTTCAGGCTCAGGTTCAGGCTCAGGTTCAGGCTCAGGTTCAGGCTCTGGAGGCTCGGGAAGCTCTGGATCAGGGTCTGAAGGCTCAGGGTCTGAAGGAGGCTCAGGTTCCGGATCAAGCGGATCAGGCGGTTCAGGCTCAGGCTCAGGCTCAGGCTCAGGCTCAGGCTCAGGCTCAGGTTCAGGCCCAGGTTCAGGCTCAGGTTCAGGCTCGGGCTCAGGTTCAGGCTCAGGTTCAGGCTCAGGTTCAGGCTCGGGCTCAGGCACAGGTTCTGGGTCAACACCTTCTCTTGACGTGACCGGCCTGGCATCCATCCAGAAAGTCTCCGGCTCGATAGTCATGGCTGCGGTTGTCATGGTGGTCTTCGTCTAGTTTGACATCGATATGCCTCTTTCATTCTTTTGAGCTCCTAGGGAGCGGATTTATCGTACTCTTTTCAACTAATACCCCTTTCAAGTATAGCTTGAGCTTTTTCGATCAGTCAATTTATGTCATTCTTCAAAGATGTAGCGGCGTTCCTTGGCTGCGAATCAATTTCAGGCAGATTCTGAGTTTTTGTCACGGGGTGATTGGCAGAGACGCGTTTATGCCCTTGTGAAGTTCAATTTCGACATCTGTCCTCTGAGCTTTCGTAAGCCAGAATTTATCTCCAATACCGAATGTTGCAAAGAGCTGTTATGTGAACATGGCTCGTACCTAGCAATTTGATCGTCGCTTGTGAGTGGCACTCTCTTCTACCCTGAGAAGTGTGATTCAGCCGCCAAACGCACAGCACACCCCGTACTTACTTGTACGCCAACAAAATGATCAAGAGTCTTACCAATTCCAATTTGTTGAGATGAACAAACCCAAAAAATTCAGCGGTTATTCGTGAGCCCTCAACGGTGGCTAGAACAACATGTAGTTTCTAAAAGAAAACATTGTTTAGTTCATGTTGAGAATGCAGGGGTGCGCAATAGCTGCAAAAAAAAAGATTATTCTAGAGGAAAGTTAGAATACACTAAACTGTAGTTTTATAGAAAAAATTGGAAAAAAGGAAAATTCCAGTGAAAGGGCGTCAAATATAGAATTCTGAGCATCTGTGAGATTCATTATCATCTTGATTTAGAACAGAGTGGATCTTGCTTTGTTGAATTTTGCAGATTTTGGTTTGTGCAGCATATATCCACCAATTTGCAGAATTTTAAGCTTAAAATGAGTGTTCTCAGAAGGAAATCGAAAATTTAACCGCTCATTGCCAATAAAGAGCCAAAATCAGCCATTTTTGTTCAAACTATACCATCTGTAGTTTCGGCGCCACTTATTGTCGTGTATAATGGAGGGTTGGCCGAGTGGTCTAAGGCGGAAGACTTAAGATCTTTTGGACTGTTGTCCGCGCGAGTTCGAACCTCGCATCCTTCACCATACTTTTTGCAGCCCAAGCAAGCAACTGAAGAAGCTCCACTGTTAAGGAAATTATTTTTCCAATTATTTGAATCCAATTTTTTCAAGTCGACTCATGATTACTCATGCCAGCCAGAATCGGCTGTTTCGCGTTCCTGTAGCTATTCGTCATGACCTAAATGTACGGCATAATGTTGCTTTTTTGCAATCGGGTTGCTTCCCCCACAGTTGCTATATATACTGGACGAAAAACTATATAAAGAGCAAGTGCCCCATAATTTTTCGTCCATAAGAAAATTCTAAGAAAATACAACAAAAATGGCTCAACCACACAAATTGTTCTACAAGGGTAAAGAAAACGATTTCGTCATCTTCACCGAGGACCCTGAGGCTATCAAGAAGTACAAGAGTGGAGACAAGACTGTGCCTTTGATTGACATTGTTTCCATCTACAAAGTGTTCGTCAACAGACAGGGAGGCGTCGAGGGGCTTCTAGATGAGGCTTCCAAGTTGGAATTGCAAAACGAGTTTGGCCCAAAGGCAAACGTTGATGATGTCATTAAGATCATCTTGGATGAAGGTGACGATAAGCATGGTGCTGGCAGATTCGACACGCAAACCACGCCAGGCGGCATTGTCGGCTAGACACGTAATAGGAAGTCAATAAAAGCAGAATCACGATTTTTAAATTTTTTTTTAGCGTAAAATTTTGGTAATTTGGGGGTATAGATCTAATGGGTACAGTGTGTTGTACTGCAGACAACACTCAAGTCTGAACCTGCTAGGAATCTATTTATTTCCATTACCCATGAGTTCTCGAGCACTAAGAAGGCTAGAAAAGCAGAGAAACTCTTTGAGCCCGGAAGTCGAAGAAGAGGAATCGGACCATGAGGTTTACAGCAAGCCAAAAGTGAATGCGTTCGCCTTACTTGGGGGCGAAGAAGACCAGGAAGATCTGGAACACAGCGAGGAGGAGAGACAACCCGAGGAGGAGGCTCCAAAGAAAGAAGTCGAGGCTGTTTCAGTGAGCCGAAAGAAAGGCAAGAAGTCGAAAAAGAAGGGAAAGTCACAGAATCTGACGCCTGCACCCGAGGATGACGAGGACTTGGATAAGTACCTAGAAGAGGTGCGGAAACAGAACGAAGAAGCACAGAAAACCCAAAGCAAGAATGTTTCTGACGAAGACTCGGAGAACGCCGAAGAGGAATACGACTTGGAGGACCCGCCAATCTGGTACTGCGACTCCAACTACTTGTACTTCACCACATCCAGATTGAAGCAGAGTTTGCCGCTCCTTGCAATTGGACTGGTGAAAAATTTGGATCCCGACACGGAACTCCGCAACTTGTTTGGGAATTTGTCGCTAGAAACCATCGAGGACGCCAATAGCACGACGTCTTTGGCCACCACGCCGGAGGTTTTGGCCCAGTTCAAAAAATTGGCCAGACTCACCCGAGGATGGGGCGGCAAAGACCACCGGAGCGTTCCGGGAACCGCCAAAAAGTTGTTGCTCACACACATCAAGGAGGACTGGTTGCCCACTGCACAGAAACCCTTGAGTATGGAGGAGCTCACCAGGGACGAAATAGAGAGTTGCTACGTATACAAAAAGGGCAGCGAGGAGTACGCTGTGATCGAGGGAAAGATCAAGAACGAAGAGAAATTGGGTCTCCGCTACTTCAGGTTCTCCAAAGTGGCCTCTGTGCCCGAGCGTGTGGCCAACTCCAGATTCTACGCCGCAGTGGTAATGAGCCCAGACCCAGAGCTGCTCATGCAACTCCTACAACAGAATCCGTACCATGCAGAGACGTTGTTGCAAGTGGCCATGGTGGTTTTGAGACAGGGAAACAGCAAGGCCGCGAGCAATGCGTTGGTGGAGAAGTGTCTTTTTGTTTTCGACAGATCTTTCGGCAAGCGGTTCCACGAGATGCTCTCGGAGGCAAAGACAGGGCTCATTCACTTGCCCTACGAGTCCTACATGAACAGACAGTTCTATCTCTGCTTGTTCCGCATGATCACGGGTCTTGCCGAGCGGTCCACTTTCTTCACTGCGCTCACATACTGCAAGTTCCTACTCTCGCTTTCTCCTGCCGAGGATCCATTGGGAGTGCGTTATTTCATCGACCACTATGCGATTTTGAGTGATGAGTACCAGTACTTGGTCGACTTTGTCAATTCTCCCCTCGGTCAGACTTATGGTACTTGGTACACTCCAGGACTAGCGTTCTCCGAGGTTTTGGCCTTGTTGTACCTTGAAAAGCCACAGGAGGCGAAAGTGGCACTCGCGAAAGCATACAGTGCTCATCCATACTGCGCAGGCAAGCTTTTCGAGACGGTCGCTTTGGGCAGCCCACAAAGTTCTCCCAAAAAGGATGTTTTCGCCGAGTTGGCCGCGGAAACCTACCTTATTCGTGCCCCTGCCTTGTGGAAAGAGCAGGAGCACAGAGAATTTTTGCATGACGAGCTCCAAATCTTGCTTTCTCAGAACAGTTCAGCTAGCAAATCCTGGTTTGGCAAGCTTTTTGGTAGCGAAAAGCCACAACTGGAAATCCCTGTCAATTTAATCAGATTTGCAATTTTGTCTGGCGAAAACAAAGTGTTGGCTAAAGTGCCCGAGTCTGTTTTCGAGCAGGATAATGTGCTTGAGTACGATGTGCTCCCACCTACAGACTCAGCAGCTGGCTACGATGTGTATTCAGGCATACAGGGCCAAGCAAGAGTGACGGATTCGTTGTTTGACTACCTTGACCACAACATGATCAGCGCCATTGTGCAGAACCAGACCGAGGAGAGCATTGAGGATCTCATGGCGAGATTTGGAGCACAAGACCAGGAGGAGCAGGAAAGATGAAGATGAAGGTGAGGAACCTGGGAAAAGAGAAGTGAGAAGAACTGGAGAGAGGAAAAGAGCAAGAAAAATTTGAGAATTTTTCTCTCGATTACACCAATTGCTGAAAACCTTTCAGAACTTCCTTCTTTTAGGCATTTCATTCTTGTCGTATCTGATCTCATTTGTCGCATTGTTCGTATTGAGTGCGCAGCAAGAAAGGTAATGGAGTGAATACCAATAACTAGGAACACCCCAGTCAATCACCACACACACCAGAAAAAACCAGCAAAAAAACACGGAATCCTCAAAAACAAGCCCAAACACATACAAAGCCTTGTCACACTTTTCAATTTTCTTCTCTTGTCCTTTCCTCTTTTGTCCCTCCTCCTCTCCAACTCTCACCGCTCTGCATCACACGATTCGCACCCAAATCACCTACACACAGTGCTCACCGTGCTCACCGTGCTCCGACTCGCATACTTCTTCTCCACTGGCAATCACAAGCCAACCATTGGACTTCCTGCTCATGATCGCCATTGACTTGAACTTCGCCGAGAACCAGTGGCAGTACCACATCCTGACCACGTTCTTCGTGTGTTTCATTGTGCCTGCGCTCTACTACGTCTACGAGCGCTATGTCACCACCAGACCCAACAGATACAACAAGTTGGAGCAGCCCAAGAAGCTCGTGTACCCGATTCCTGCGGAGGCCAAGCCACACTGGAAGGGCAAGCGCTTGTACCCGCCAAACATCGGCGTCCGTGTGAACAACGAGCACAACAAGATCCAGAGCTACTGTCCGGCCACGGGCCAGTACTTGGGCACGTTCGACAGCACCACACGTGACGAGATGGACGACAAGATCAGCAGGGCACACAAGGCACAGGCCGAGTGGAAAAATCTGTCCTTTGTTGTCCGCAAACAGCTCCTCCGCACGCTCAACCAGTTCATCATGGACCACCAGGAGGATATTGCGCGTGTGGCATGCAGAGACAGCGGCAAGACGAAACTAGACGCGCTGATGGGCGAGATCATGGTCACGCTCGAGAAGATCTCGTGGATCTTGGCCCACGGCGAGAAAGCCTTGCGCACTCTGGCCAGACCTGGCCCTCTGTCTCTACTTATGGGTCTCATGAAAAATGCCGAGGTGCGGTACGAGCCACTCGGCGTGGTGGCGGCTATTGTCTCCTGGAACTACCCCTTGCATAATTTGTTGGGCCCCGTGGTCGCCGCGTTGTTCAGCGGGAACGCCATTGTGGTGAAATGCTCCGAGCAGGTGGTGTGGTCGTCCACGTGGTTCGTGGGATTGGTGCACGCGGCGTTGCGGCTGTTGGACTTGAGCGAAGACTTGGTCCAGCTCTGCTGCTGCTTCCCCGAGGACGCAGACCACTTCACTGCACATGGTGGCTTGAACCACATCACCTTCATTGGCTCTAAGCCTGTGGCACACAAGGTGTTGGAGAGTGCGGCCAAGCAGTTGACGCCGTGTGTCGTTGAGTTGGGCGGCAAGGACTCCGTGCTTGTGTTGGACAACAAGATCGACTTGGCGGCGTTGCTGTCGATTCTCATGCGTGGAACGTTCCAGAGCGCAGGGCAGAACTGCATTGGCATCGAGCGGGTGATCTGCGTTCCTGAGGCCTACGACGAGTTGGTTGCAATCCTAGAGAAACGCGTGCAGAACTTCCGCTTGGGCTCCGACATCGACCAGCTCGACGAGATCGACATGGGTGCCATGATCTCAGATAACAGGTTTGGCCAGTTCGAGGAGCTCATTGCGGATGCAGTCTCCAAAGGCGCCAGATTGGTCCACGGCGGCAAGCCGTACTCGCACCCGAACTACCCGCAGGGCCACTACTTCGAGCCCACCTTGTTGGTGGACGTGGACCTGACCATGGATATTTCGCAGCAAGAGGTGTTTGGCCCCGTTTTGACCATGATGAAGGCAGAGAGCGTACAGGACGCCGTCCTGATCAGCAACAGCGCAGAGTACGGCTTGGGCAACTCTGTTTTCGGCCTGGACTACAACTTGTGCAACGATGTTGCTCGTCAGTTGGAAAGTGGGAATGTGGCCATAAACGACTTTGCCACTTTCTACGTGTGCCAACTACCATTTGGCGGGTGCAAGAAATCGGGCTACGGGAAGTTTGGCGGCGAGGAAGGCCTTCAGGGCTTGTGCAACGCCAAGTCTGTGGTTATGGATAAGCCCATATTGAGAGCCTTGGGGGTGAAGACAGCCATTCCTCCGCCGATCGATTACCCAATTGCAGACGACAAAAAAGCATGGGGGTTTGTCAGTGCGCTCAATACGGCCAGCTACGACACGCGGGCATGGAAAGTGGTGAAGGCATTCAAAAAGTTGGCCAAAGGTGGTGCATAGAGACAAAAGATAGCTTACGACAACCAAAAGCAAAAGCAAAAGCAATCAGGATGTAGGAACTGAAAAACAAAATATTGAAAGAGACGTTCTCTTTTTACACTCCCTGTACGTAATTGTGTATTCACCGTCTAGGCGTTGATGTGCAACTCTGGAGTTGGCTTGGTGGCAGCCTTCACTAAAAGGTCAACCACAGCAGACCGTTTCTCGTCGAATTTCTTTTTGATGTCGACCAATTCCTGCTCCACCTCGGCATCGGCGTCCTTCTCAATGGTCTCGTTCAAGCCAGCATGCTCGCTCTCGTAGTTCTTCAACTCCGTTTCCTTCTGGGCCTTGTACTCGTCGATTTCCTTCTGAGCATCGGACTTTGCGGTTTTCAAGCGAGAGGTTCTGTACTTTCTGGCCTCGTTGACAATCTCTGCGGCGTCTTTCTCGGTCTTCAACAACGATTGGATGCTCGAGGACATTGTGTACAACTTTCGAATGGGGTTGTTCGTTATCTGGGTATATCCGTTGATTAATAAAGTGCGGGAGTGAACATAGAGCCACCGGGTCACGTGCCGTTTGCACCCAGAACACCAGCAAGAGACAAGAGACAAGAGACTTTACGATTTTCTAGATTTTTTTTTTTCTTTTCGTTCTCGGCATTCCTTTTTCTCTGTCATTCCCATCCCTACTTTTCGCTTCCTTTCTTGTCTCTTCTTTTTCATTTCGTTTCGTTTCTCGTTACTCCACGTAATGGCCCTCACCTATGTACCGCAACATATACTCGTCAATGTGGCCCACGCCAGCGTCGTAATCCTCGTCGTCCAAACTGTTCTCCTTGCTTGGATTTCCCGGAGTGCCCTGTTTGCTTTCCTCGTTGAAGTCCTCGTCGTCGACTGCAACCTCCTTCATGGCCTCTTTTGCTGCATTCCGGTCAGCTTCATCTTCGGCCTGGGCCAAGAGCTCAATGTTGGCGTCTTCGCCAATGGGCTTGTCTGGCAACTCGCTGATGATGCTGGTGTCGTTGACCAAGTCGCGCACGGAGAATTTCCCGAGGTAGTCGGTGGTGAAGTCTCCCTCCTGGATGACCACATTGTCCAATTGTCTCTTCTGGTTGGCCTTCTTCAAAATGTTCAGCTCGATCGTGTACTCAGACACAAACCGGTAGATGTGCACGTCTCTGCTCTGCCCGATTCTGTGGCACCGGTCCTGGCACTGCTTGTCCATGGCCGGGTTCCAGTCGGAGTCGTAGAAGATCACTGTATCTGCTCCGGTCAAGTTGATCCCGAGACCACCCGAACGAGTGGACAAGATGAACACGGGGATCCTCGGGTCTCGGTTGAACTTCTCCGTCATCAACTGTCTGTCCTCGATCTTGGTGGCTCCGTCTAGACGCATGTACCTGTACCCGTGGATATTCAAGAACTGCTCCAAGATATCCAACACTTTTGTCATCTGCGTGAAGATCAACGCTCTGTGGCCGTTCGGAACCAAGTCCTGGAGCAAGGTGGCCAACTTCTGGAGCTTACCGCAGTCAAATTGTAAGAGTTGCTTGTCTGGGAAGGCAATTGACAACTTCACCTGTGCCTCGTGGAACGGGTTCTGGATTTTGTCCTCGAGAACTTCCTCTCTCACCTTGTACTGCGTCTTGACGGGGATCATTTGGTCTTTCATGTCCAAAGTGACCACTGGCGGTGTGATCACCGCATACTTGTCGATGACGTCACCCATAGCTCTCGCTCTGCCTGGAATATCCAACACCATCTCGTCATAGAGCCCGCAGTTTGATTTCTTGGTGGCACTCCTGACAAAATTGAAGTAGGCTTCTCCGTGGATAGGCGCACGCTCACACCGCAAAGTGTTCAAGTAGAGCGCCTGCTTCAATCTTTCCCTGAGCTCAATCTGCTCCTCGAGCTTCAAGAAGCGATTGATCTCCAAAATGTTCGTGAGCGACGGGTCCTTCACCTCTTTGCCCTGCTCGATGAGTGCATCCAACTCGGCGATTTGTTTCTCCAACTCAGAATTCGTTTTGAGCCTGTTGGTGGCCTCAGCAGCAAAGTGGTTCATGTCCTCTTTGCTGGTCAAGTCCAAGTTCAACACTGGGAACGAGATGGACTTCCCTTGAGTGCCGGCTGTGAGGAGTTTTCTCACTGTTCTGTCGTAGGATTTGAAGGTATTGGTGACTGTTTTGGGCACAGCAAAGGAGGTGACAATTGGCCTGACTTCAAACAAGTCTGGATGGTTGCACACTTTCCTCAACTGCATCAAACAATTAATAATTGAAAGAAAGTTGCCCAGAGTCAATGTCTCTCTGGTTTTCGCACGTGACATGAAATCATCATACAAATACCTCTGTCTCTTGGACAACCGGCAGTACACAATGTGCTCGTACTTACCCGGCATCTGCTTCTCCACGTCCTTCTTCAATCTTCTCAACAAGTACGGCCGCAAAACCTGGTGCAACCGCGCCACCGTGTCCTTGGTGTCCTTGTCCAATTTGCTGGTGACATTCTCGTCGATAATGTCGCCCGTCGACGTCTTCTCCAAGATCTTGTCCACCGGTTTCCCAAACCACTGCTGGAAGTCCTCGAAGTTGGCAAACCCCTCCGGCATCATCTGGTCCACCTTGGACGATGGCATGAGGAAATAGAGCAAGGACCATAATTCCATCAAGTTGTTCTGCAACGGCGTACCGGTTAACAACAACCTATTCTCCGTGTTGAAGTTCAACAACGACTTCCACCGCGTCGACCGGAAGTTCTTGATGTTGTGCGCCTCGTCCAAAATCATGTACCTCCATCTTCTTCTCTTGAAAGAGGAATGGTCGTGCACAACCAACTGGTACGAGGTGATGCACACGTGGAAAGCGTCCATCTTGTTCCAGCCCTTTCTTTTCCTTGCTCTTTCCTGTGGCGACCCGTAGTACGTCAACACTTTGAAGCCCGGGGCGAACTTCTTGAATTCCATCTCCCAGTTGAGCATCACAGAGGTGGGCACCACAATCAAGTGCGGGCCCCAGATGTGGTGTTCGCAGGCCAAGTACGACAAGAGCGAGATGGTCTGAATTGTCTTTCCCAATCCCATCTCGTCGGCCAAAATGCCGTTGGTGTTGTTGTTGTACAAACTGGCCAACCAGTTGAGGCCCTGTTTCTGGTACGGTCTCAAGGTTCCTCGGAGGAGAGATGGAATGGGCACGTCCTTCACTTTGAACCCGTTGATCTCCTCGGTCTTTTCATCCTCAGCGGGTGTTTTGGGCTCCTCCTCTTCCTCGGTCGACCGATCTGACTGGTCCATCTCCACATCTTCCTGGTACAATCCAGAGAGCGAAGACTTGCCGTTTTCCTCCTCCATTTCTGACTCCTCCTCACTTTCTGACTCGGAGCTCGACTCGTCCGACATGGAATCCAGCGAGTCAGAGTCAAGCACCGCGTTTTTGTCCAGCGTGGTGATCGACTCAATGAGCTTCTTCTGGTCCTCGGTATATTCCGCAGAAGCACTCTGATTGGCTGAAACATCACCGTCGTAAAGCGCAGAGAGCCCATTGCCGCTGATAGAATCGTCTTCGGACTCGCTGTGCTCACTTGTGGCGGATGTGGGCTCCACGGAGGATTCCATTTGGGAGTACTTCTTTTTGAGTTCCTCCACACTGAGCTCGTTGTCGCCCTTGTCCTCCACTTCGTTGGGTTCGTTTTCGCTGTCCGAGGAGCTCGAGAAATTTTCGGAGTCCTCGGTGCCGCTTTCGTCGTCAGAGTCGCCGTCTGAGTTGGCAGACTCAACCTCGGTGTTTTCATGCGAGGAACGGTTCAACTGCGCTTCTAGAAGCTGCGTGGAATGTTCCAACATCTTCGATAAATGCTCTCGGCCTTCGATTTGCTTGAGCTCCTCCTCTTTCTCGTTTTGCAAAACCTTGTACACCTTGTTGGCCTGCGACCACCTCTTCTTGACTGCCTGGATAGCCAATCTAGAAATTCTGCGCAAATTCTGTTCTCTCTCACGCGCCAATCTTTCCTTTTCTCCGGCTTTCTTCCTGAAGTGTTGCTCAACCAGCTGAGCGATCTTTCGCACTCTGGCTATATGCTGTTTTCTCATTTGCTGGTGGATTCTGGAGAATGCCATACCTTGAGCGACGAAATGATCCTGATATGTCTGGTCGTTGTTAGCGCCCTGGATTTTCGGGATTATACTTCCGTTGTCACGAAACGGGTCCGACATCTTGACCTGGACATTGGGCAAAATCACTTTTCTCCTCTCGATTTTGTCTCCATTGAGCTCGAATCTTTCCTCCACTGCAATTTTCCGGTAGAGGCGCTCAAACATGTCTTTCTGTTGCTCGAGGATGGCACGTGACTCCTCGGGCGTGTTGGCGAAGTCTCCGCTCGCATCGTCCACGATTGCGGCCTGGAACTTGTTTTCCATGTAGTTCCGGATTCTGGCCTCCACTTCGGGCGCCCGGAAAGGTTTTCTTTTCGTGGAAATCACTTTGATTGGCTGGAAATTATAGTCAATCACGTTGTTCGATTCCTCGCTCTCGCCGTGGATAGCCTTCATGCTCTGGATCAGTGGTCTCCAGGATGGAATATGCGATGGATGGGTCACTATACCTGGCGGAATAGTGTACGTGACATTTTTGAGCTTGTAGTTGGTGTTTATGTCGGAGAAATCGAACTCGAATTCCTCGGATTCTTCTTCTTGCGGCGGCAATTCCTCGACCTTCACCGCCTTCTTCTTATGCTTCCCATTTACTTTAGGTTCAGGTTTCACCCTCACAGGCTTGGGCTTGCCAAACAGTAGGAGGTCCTTTTCGTTCTCTGTGGCGAGCTCGATCACTTCGTCCATGAACGGGTACTTTTTCCGGAGCATTTCCTGTCTTTCCTGGAGCTTTTTCTTCTGTAGTCGCAAAGGCAAACTATCCAAGTTTTCCATGCTCTGCTCGTCCCAAATCAACTTGTAATTGTTCTGGTCAATGAAATACTGGTAAATCTCGGGGACTTGAGTGTTTGCCGCCGCAGAGAAGTCTGTGGGGTTCCACTCCACTAGAGATCCGTACTCTTTTAGTTGGAATAGCTCGTTTGCTGCCAAATTGTACTCTGCAATCACTTTCACCAACTCTTCTTCTCGCAGTAGCGTTTCCTCCTCCAAATCTTCCATCTTGAGCTTTTTTCTGGGTAGTTCTTCGGTGTCACTCTCATGTTGGCCACTGGAGTCTGGTGACTGCGATGAATTACCAACTGAGGATCCCCTGGTTTTCCTTTTTCGGCCTTCATTATGTAATGAGTCAGCACCGTTTGAGCCGTTTGAAAGCTCTGTGCGGGCCATTTTGGGGATTTCGTGGGAGGTTTAATTGAATATAATGTAAATTGGAGATTTCAAGAGTGTTTATGGTGAAAGATTTGTGGTGCGGTGGTGTGCAGGAACACACGGCCAGCACTGAAAAGGCTGCAAATTTACCAGAAGGTGAACATGGTGAATTTGAAATAAATCGCGGTATAAGTTGATGTTGGTGATGTTATTACAAACTCGATAATGTGGGTTTCACTATTCATTTGTAAAATCCTTTGAATTCTGAACACGCAGTTGTCGAAGAGAAGCTGCCTGAAATCTTTAGAAACTGACTACAGTGTAAAGTAAGTGTAATATATATATTTGTCAATTTAGATCAAATCAGAGTGTAGTGCCTGTTATTTAGTTGCATTAGAGAAATTTGGATTGGACTGGATTGGAGTGGACTGGACTGGATTGGAGTTTGGAATTTGGGATATCGGAATTTGTAGTTTTGGATTCTGGAAGTTAGTTTGGGTTATACGTACCTGTCTGCTTCGTTACGTTGCTTTACTCTTCAGTCAGGGTTCAGTTGCTCTTGGTTCAGTTGCTCTTGGTCAAGTTGCTCTTCGTTAGGTTGTTCTTCGTTCGGTTGCGCTTGGTTCGGTTGTAAGTTGCTCTTAGTTCAGTTGCGAGTAGTTCGTGGTTCGGTTGTAGGTGGTAAAGTTGTGCTTGGTAATGTTGTAGTTGGTAAAGTTGTTCGTGTTTCGGTTGTGAGTTGTGCTTGGTTCGGTTGTAGTTGGTAAAGTTTGTAAAGTTGTTTGGTGTGTAAAGTAGTTGGTAGTTGTTGCGTGTGTGTGTGTTGTAGTTTTTGATCAATTTCTTTTGCAAGTCATTGGTCGGCGTGTGTGAGTTTTTTGATCAGGTACTTTTGCAAGTGGTTGATCGGTGTGTTGTGTGTTGTTTTGTGTTTTTGGACTTTGGTTTGGGCTTGAAGTGATTTCTCTTTGAGTCAAGTGTTCTGCTGTTTCACAGGCTGATCAGCAGCTGAGCCCAAAGGTTACTCTCACAATCACTCGCTCCTGACAAGTTAGTATTTCACTGCTCGCCAAGACTCCGTGAAACTGTTGGAAGTGGTTAGTCCTGGGGGTTTTGCTCCCGGAAGGCTTATTGAAATGGAAGACTTTTGGATTGGATTGAACTTTGGATTTGAACTTTTGGATTTGAACTTTTGGATTTGAACTTTTGGATTGGGACTTTTGGAATTGGACTTTAATGTGGAAGGCATTTCTTTTTCTTTTTGCTTTTCTCTGTTCTTTGGAAGGCTTTGGAGTCGGATAGTGGGATCCTGGAAACATGGAAGGATGTTTCTTGTTTGTGTTGGCTTTGTGGACGGAAATTTGGAATGTGGATAATCTTGGAAGGCTTTGGAAGTTCATTTTTTTTTTTTTGGAATTTGGAGTTGGAATTCTGGATTCTGGATATTCTTCTTGGCTGGAAATGGAAGGTTTTTTTTTTCTGGGATGAAAAAGGTGGTGGAGAAGCTGGGAAATGTGGTGGAGAGAAGTAGGTTTTATATATGAGTTCGCAGCTAATAAGTTCAGGCCATACTAATATTTCGCACCCATACCAGAAAAGTGAGCCAGTACGCAGATTGAATAAGAGACACGGAACAGGAGAATAGAAAGTGGATGAATTCAAAGAAATGAAAATAGATAATTTAGAGTTCGGAATAGATCACAGTAAGCAAATCCTCAACATAAATTGCTCAATGTCACTTTACTCCTCGGTGTGACTCTACTCTACAGTCTAACAGTTCATCACTGGAATCTCCAAGTATCTCCAAGTCTCTCTAAGTTTCATTCTTCCTCAGTATTTTGTTTATTTAATTCAAGTATCTCTCTTTTCCCTTAGATTTTTCACTATTGTCTCTCAGATTGAGCCTTAGAAATTACGTTCCATGTCCTTATGGACCAGCATTCTGTTCACCTAGTAATGATTAAAGGCTGCTCAACGTCACGATAACTCGACAAACGAAAAAGAAGGTACGAAACACAACACATCTTTGATTTTGTCTCTTGATTTCCCGTGATATAACAATAATTGCACTTGGTGTAAGTCTGTCTGACCGAGCTCGCAAGGGACAGCAAATTGTCTACTGACAGTGATTTGAGGTGCAATTAACCAGAGAGATCTAATTTCTCAGGTAAAGAAATCTAATACAGTGATTGAGGCTTTGCCACTGTTGTTTGCATGGAGTAAACTCATAGTGTCACATTCCTCAATTCCCATTCGATCTTTCACTCTCCTTCATATTCGCAAACCAGAAACTCCCCACCAAAGACCAACAAAGACCCTCAATTGTTCCTTCTCACAGAAACGTAAGGCCTCTCCAACTTCACAATCTGAAAGTCCAACTCTCTACACCCTCGTCCGTCCCTCCTTCTCCTACACTTCCTCTCAATTGTATATGCAATAACCTATCTAGGCCTTTATGAAGTCGGCGTTGGCCAGCTCGTATGCGGCTCTCTGCGACACGACCTCCTCCTCAGCAGGCAAAACCCCAGCGTCCTCTGCGCCCGCGTCTGCTCTCACACGGTAGAAGTAATCTGTTTCTGCACGACCAGAACCCAACTCCTTGGCCAAACCGCCGTATGGGAACGAACGTGGCATGGCTGGCTTCTCTGGGTTCAACTGCAAGTAGTAGATGGCAGCACCGAAGCCAAGAACCAAGGAGAAGAACACAGCGTTGTGTTTCAACGCAGTCTTGTCCAGAACAAACTGGAAGTAGTCTGGAGACCAGATATCGTACAAATCGTCGTCCATGTTGAGAGGCTCGTTCTTGTTTCTTCTCAACTGCTGGAAATCGTACTTGGCATATGGATCTCTGCTTTGCGCCAACTCAGGCTTTGGGTTTGGGTAGTCTGCGATTTCTGGGTGGTTTGGGTCAGTCAACGTGATCACTTTTCCGGTAGAGTGGTCGGTGATTGTTGTTCTCGTGGTCAAGGACCTGAACCCACTGCGGTTGATCCGCGTGGCTCTCAAACCTAATCTAGTCAACATTGGTGGAGATAGGTTTATTACTATGAGGTTTTTTACCCAATGGAATCTCTCACAAATAATCGGGCCGCGCACGACCACATGGTGGGTGGAGCAAAGTGAACAAAAAGATAGATTTTGGGGAATGAGAAGGGAATCAGATAAAAGATCACAGAGAGAGCTAATTATGGGTCATTTCAAATTTTAAATTAGTTGTTCTGTGGGTGGATTCGCTTGATGTGGTGAAATTTTGACAGCATACACTATATGCAGTACACTTATAGGTGGTACTTGAAGCGGTCAGTAAAAAGCATCATAATGAAAGTAATTGGCTTCAACGTGTAGTTGATCAATTGCTTCAGACGTTCCGAACACAGTAGTCCAGTTTTCACCTCCAAATTCGAGCTCTTTCCTGTCAAAATCTCGCAAAACCTCAAATCATCTGTTTCCACCGTCACCACCACCAAACCCCCACCAAACTACACCTGGCTAACCGATTATTCATTGCTATACGCTGTCTATGCATGCACCTCACTTCTCCATCACTTCTTCACCACCTGGGCCTCGCCAAACTTGAGTTCCTTCAATGGAGACTTTTCAGAGTCGGCGAAATCCAACAATCCCTCGAACCCGCTCAACTCAGAGCCGGTGTACTTACCCAAATAGCCGACCGCAAGGTAGAGGGGAACAAATGCAATGAGAACAGAAGCGTTTCTGATGTTCCAGTACTGGTGCACTGGAGGAGGATCTATGTTGAAGTTGTATTTGTTATTGAAAGGCGCAGCCTCCTCCTTTGCTGGGGCAGCATGCGATTGGAACCTTCTGGCCACACGGACGGCGGCACGGGTGTTGATTCTGGAGAACATTGTGGAGAAGGTGTTGTTAATGGTAAATTCTCACAATTTTATTGGGCACAGTACACAGGTGGAGCATGCAGGAGAAGAGGAGTGAAGACGTGAGGCAGAAAGTGATGAACAATTGATATCGATGACATTTTAATTGGAAATTTCAAATCTTTGTGTATGGAGAAGTTGACGAGTTTGTGAAATTAGAGATGTTTTTCGTTTTGGTGGAAGTTCGTTTGGGCGTGGCTGCAATATCTGAGATCTCATACAGACCTTTGGAGATCTGTGCCATAGTCACAATCAACCTAACCTTGGAGGAAAATTGTGAAAACTAAAAGTCGGGGTAATGATGAACTCTCAGTCTTCTCCTCTCATCCATTTTCTTACTACTCAATTTTCAATTTCATATTTTTGCTCTTCGGTCTATCTCTTCGGTTCATCTCCACCTACATCCTGCTATTCTGCAGGACAACATCTACAACTGAAAACACATGTCTTACAACGGGTACCGACAAGGCGGCGACCTGTACCGGCCCGGAAACAGCCGAGGCCCTAGAAACAACGGGAGCAACCCAAATTACTCCGCAAACCAAAATAGAGCTCCGCACTACCGAAATGACCAGTCCAGTTACAGACCAGACAGACAGCAGGGACAAACCAGCAGGTACCAGCCAAACCAGCACCATGGCCTGTATAATAACCACCACAGCAGCCATAACAATCAACATCCAAGGTCAAATAATGCGTACCACCAAGTTTACGCGCAAACGCAATCGGAAAACCAGCTATGGCAGGGCGATTTGGATCCGTCCTGGACAGAGCAAAGCATCATGAACATCTGGGCGCAAGTGGGCGAGAACCCCGTCTCTGTGAAGCTAATACGGGACAAGATGGGTAAGCCACAATACTGCTTTGTCACATTCGCCACACAGCAGGCTGTGGCGAGTGCTCTCCAGAAGAATAGAATGAGAGTACCTGGTTCTGCGAGGGCATTCAAACTCAACTGGGCGTCCGGTGGAGGACATGAAAATGGCAAGTTCGGAAATAGAGGCGGGGGAGGTGCATCACAGGCACGAAACTCCCCCGAGTTCTCGTTATTTGTCGGCGATTTAGACCACGAAGTCACTGAGCCAACGCTATATGCCAGTTTCAACAAGGAATTCCCCGGGCAGATCAAACAGGTCAAAATTATGGTCGACCAGCAAACGGGGATGTCCAAGGGATTTGGGTTTGTGCGTTTGTACACCGAGGAAGCCCAGCATGCTGCCCTAGAGAAGATGAATGGAACCATACTTGGAGACAGGCCAATCAGAGTGGGGATAGCGAGCGGAGGAAACCAGGAGGCAGCCAAAAAAGGTAAAGACGGGCCCCAGATTGTTCTTGCACAGAAACAGCCGCCGCTTACGGTGTTCACCGACCCAAACGTGTCGCTGATCTCCATTTTGGGTATCAACCCAGGAATCACCAGAGAAGAGCTTCTCGCACACTTCTTGCCATTTGGCAACATCGTCTTCTGCCGCTTAAACTATACGAGACACATTGCGCACATCAAGTACTTGATTCGACACAATGCAGAGAGCGCTCTTTTGTATATGCATGGCCTAACTATAAATGGGTGCAGACTCACACTTCGGTGGGCGAGGGAGGAGGTGAAAGAGGGCGAGAAAGTTAGGTTTGTGCCAGGAGATAAAAACGCAAAGTACGTCGGTGCAGAGAAAACACCAGAATTCTTCGGGAAGTTGCCCTCCAATGTTGTCTTTGAGGATCTCACGAGGGAGGAAGTCGAAGGGCTCAAATTCGTGCAAGACCATGATTTGACTGTGGAGGAGACAGATAGGCGGTACCAGCTGCTGATGGAGGAAAGAGATGACTACTTGTCTCTGGCATTTTAGTGGTAATGGTTGTGTCGATTTCACCTGGTGGTTCTGAGTCAGTATATATGGTCAGACTCGTTCGGACCGGGGCAATTCTCAAGATCCTCTGGGCTGTCGTATTTGACACTGCAATAGGGACAATAGAAGTAAGTTCCCCTGGTGAAATTCAAGAGTTTTTGGAGTTGGTCACTGAGTGGTAAACTCTCAAACTGTAGGAAATCTGCCGAGTCAGCAAAGTCTTCCGTTTTGAGGTTTCCAGAAACTTCCAACGACTTTTCTGGAACTTTTTGACAGCCAATTTCACCATTGTCCAGTATTTTCAGCCCTTGTGGTTTCTCTTCCTCATCAAATAGTAGTGTTCTTTTGGGATTTCTCTGTACTGAGTCAATGGCAATTCTCCGCCACATGACATTGACCTCTTCAATTCTGGCAGCACCCTCAAACACTTTCGTCTCATCGCCGCTTTCCCCATAGCAGAATTTTTGTAGTTGCGCCAAAGTCTTCTTCTTCCTGGCTGTCTCATGCTTGTCTTTGGCACTGTCTCTGTATTCTTGCACCGAGGCCGGGTGAAACTTCTGCGTGGACTCCTTGCCACCGTGAGTTGCACCTATTCCTTTCCGTCCCAATTTTGGCATCACTTTGATTGGCTCCACCAAGTGACTGGCATCATTTGTCTTGCCCAAGGTATCACCCAACTTGAACCCCATTTTCTGCATCATTTTGAGTCCAATCGAGTCTTGAATGGGGTTGTCGAGCGACAGTTTTGGTAAGCTATTCACCATTTTGGAACTTTCTTCCTTAAACTCCATATTAGCGTAGTCTTCCAGTTCACTGCTTGAAACACCAGAAGCGTCTGGACATTCAGGTTGTGCCACAAAATTTTCAGACTTCAACCCCAGATCCATAGTTTCAAGTCTGCCCAAGTTCAACTTTTTGACTTTTGACGGTTTCGCCTGCTCTGGCTCTTCATCTGACGAGTCATACTCAAACACATTTCTCTTCATGCCATACTGTGAGCTCACTGTGGAATTGAGACAAATTAAAACAAAAACAAATTGAATAAATAGATTTCAAGAGAGGCAAGTAATCCAAACTCAATTTTCAATCTTCAAATTTCTCTCTCTGTGTTTGTCTTCTTCCTCACTCTCCAACACTTGATAGTAGTCCGCTTAGTTCTACTATGTAGTACCTCACAACTTATCACATATCTGAATACCACCTACCCACAAATGCTTCCGAGCAAAATAGACCAGCCATTCATCCTGGTGCCCGTGTCACGTGTGGGACTGTCGGCTCGATTGAACCAACTAAACGGCAGCAGACCAGCATCCAGACCTGCCACTCCATCTGCATATGTGACCAGTTCACTCAACCCAACACGAAACCTACCGGTATCACTCAACGACATACGGCTGAAAATTGCGCTGGCGGATCTTGAGAAGTTCGACAACTTGCCGATTTCGCTAAATCTCAAAGATTTCGAGGCGACCTTCAACGACCTAAGTCAGTCTGTTCTGTCATTCAAAGAAGAGGAAATAGCCCCCAATGTTGAGCGGCTCATAGACATTCTGGCGCAGATCTCGCTGGAATTGGACATTTTGAAGCAGCACCAGGCTCTAGGGCTCGAAATCAACACGCTAGAAAGCGAAAATGCCCAGCTCAACGTCGAGTCCAAACACATACTCCAGGAACTCATACTGTGTCGCCAGCAGCTCAAGAAACTCCCGAGATTGCCCGCGAAGGGCCAGGTGAAGACACCAAGTGAGGTGAGTATCCAGGAGCTCCTCAATTACGCAATGAAGTTGGCAAAGTTCTCCAAGGCGCCGCCTACTGTGAACTCTCAGATGATTCACCCAAACAACTACGTGTGGCCCGCTGAGGATGCGTTGAGACGCGGGACTTTGGCTATAGCCTCTTTGAAACCCGAAGAGTTGATCAAGGCAGAGATTGGCGAGATCTCTGAGGAGAAGCCAGAGAATGATGAGGAAGATGTGGAAATGGAGGATGTGGAAATGGAGGACGTAAAGCCAAAACAACCCAAGAAAGAGGAAGTCGGACAGCAAAGAAAGGCTCATGTGGAGTCTAATGGACAGTCAAATGGCGCTGCAACATTGGATTTGGACTTGTTTGACCCAGACGATGAAGATTCAGATGAGGACTAATTTGGGAAGAGAGGAGGACAATCAGAAGAGAAAGAGAGGATTGAGTGGGGTGGAACTCACACAGAAAATGAACATACTAAAAGGGAGAAGACTGCAAACGTGTAGATGTGCAATGTATTTTTATCAGCTCCAGAGTGGATTGACCTGGTGTGTAGTTCCTAGACACCGTTAATATTACTACCCTAGTAGAACTCTACACTTCTGTCTAGGTCGTCTAATAATTTTCTTTTCTATTTACATGGTCTTCCCCTCTTGCTTCACCTCGTGATTCCCGAACATCTGGCTAGGGTGCTCAAACGTGTTGGAGGTGTACTCCTTGCTTAATTCCCAATCGAGCTCCAATTGCTTCAGGTACAATTTCCCCGAGTCCAAGTGCGTCTTGACCAAATCCGCCAAGCCCGAGATGAACTCCTCGTCGTCGTTAAGAGATTCTGCACGTTTGATGATCGCAGGGTTCTTCAGGTCCTCCAAGAGCTCAATGTCTAGCTCATGCAATGTCTCTATGTGGTCTGAGGTGAACGCAATGGGCACCAACACGAGGCCCTTGATTTTCTCGTTGAGCTCGAGTTTCAGCACGACTTTAGCGGTCTGCGCACCCAACCACGGTTTTGGCCCGACCTTCAGCTGCCACACAAGCCTGTATGGGTTGCTGAAGTTCAATTTCTCCATCACCGCGTACACAGACGCCGCCACTTCAGCGGGGTACGAGTCTCCTCTGTTCACGATATCCATGGGCAACGAGTGCGCCGAGAACAAAATCACCACCTCGTCTCTGATCTCCGCAGGGAACTCCTCGAGTTTCTCTTTTATGAGTTTGGCAAATGGATTCACCAAACACTTGTCTTTCGGCCACCGGTCGATCAACGACCACTCAATCAGCCTCTCTGGGTCCAACACTTGCGTCTGTCTCCACAACTCGTGCACAGACAGCGCCAGCGTGGAGTTGGACCACTGTGGGTACTGTGAAAACGCAACTGCTCTCTTCACGCCGTCCTGCTTGAGCTGCACCAACATATCTTCTGTCAAGGGTTTGGCGTATCTAAACGCCACATACGGCTTATGTGGAGCCGTTTCCGGGCTGATCTGGTCGAGTTTTTCGCACACCTTCTCGCACTGGTACTCTGACCATTTCCTGATGGGCGAGCCTCCGCCGATCTCGTCGTATCTTTCCTCGATGGACGGCGTTCTTCTCTTTGCGATGAATTTTGCCAAGAGACCCTGGAACGGGCCCAAGGGAATCAAGTCTTTGTCCGAAAAGAGTCTGAGTAAGAAGTCGTAGGTCTCACTGGTCTTGTTGGGACCACCCATATTCATGAACACGATTCCCGTGGGAGATTTTGCGACGGGAGTTGTGGAATTCCATCGGGCGGCTAATTTCGACGCCAGAATGAGTCTGGTTTTTGCTCCAAACCTAAACATTTTGGGGAGTTATGGGAGATCTTTCAGATAATCTGAATAGTAGTTTGCCGCAGATCTCAAGGTAGTATGTCGGACCGCACAAGATTGCTATGACATAATAACGAGAAGGGAATGGAACCATAGGGAACCGAGAAGTAGAAAATAAAAAAAAAATAGGATATACATCCAGGAAGATATAATGACGGAAAGACAAAAGTGATCAAAGCTCAAAAGTGTGAAAGATTATTCTCTTCTCTTTTTCTTTGTAGCTTTTTTAGCCTACAGTTCTCTTCTCTTTCATATTTGTCGTTCTCACTAATTTGCACCCATTCCATGGAATCCCGCAACACCAAGAACAACCCACAGGAACAACCCACAGGAACAAATCCCAAGATCAACTTCACCCATTTCTTTCTGGCCGGTCTACTCCTTCTTGGTCTTCTGGTACTCCTCTCTCTTGGTCAGAATGATCTCGTTCATCTCATTGGCAAAGTTGTTGTAGGCATCCTTCAAGCCCTCCAAGTCATTGCCAAAGGACCCACGCCGCGTGCGGAACGACAGCCACGCATCTGCAAACTCCTTCATGTCTGCTTCAAACTCCTCCTTGGACGCCTGTTCCAACACATCGATGGGCGGCACTCCCAAGGTTGGAGAGTCGTATTGGCCGTGCAAAGCCTTCTCCACCGCCAGCTCAAGCATGGCGGCTTCCTGGGGCGAGATCTTGGAGATTTTCTCTGGGATTTTCTCAGCTGGCTGCGGCGCAAGCGACTTGAAGTATTTGGTCACTTGCTTCAGGTATGGGCCTCTGAACAAGAATAGCGTGACTGCTGTAATTACAGGCACATACATGCCCACCGTCCACCAGCAGTAGAGAGACTTTCTGAAATCAAGAATGACAAATGGTTGGCACACGAACCCGAACGCAAGCTGGGTGACCAAGAAACTGACCACGTCGTAGAATTTCTTGGTTGGCTTGGGCGTCTTCCCGTCGGCCTCCAAAAATATAGGTCTCAAGTTGCGGCGGTAGATTTTGCCCAACGTCTGCATGAATGCGCCCATGACAAACGTCAAGTAGTAACCCGGCCTCGTGCCGTGCCAGAACGCGCTTGTGGCGAACGTGAAGAGCGTCAGCTTGAACCCTGGCTTCTTGCCCTTTTTCGTCACCCTGAGGTAAACGTAGTGCTTCAACCATTTGTTGGTGTTCATGTTCCAAGCTTCAAGACACGTGTGGACGTTCTGGCCGGTTTCAAATGCAAATGGGTCGATGTTCTGCACCCGGTTCCACTTGAACAGGTCTGTCTCTGGGTCATAGCCATTATACCCAATTCCACACAAGATGCACGAGCCCTCCGCTATGAGCCAGATCGTGTAGTATTTCAATCTGTGGTTCAATCCAAGCACCCACAAGTAGAAGATCCTGTACACGAAGTTGTGGTTCTTGACAAAGTCTCCACTGAGCACGTAGTCTAAGCTGACATACTTGGGTGCCTCCAAAAACAACGCAGCCCAGAAGAAACCCTGCAAGACCTTCAACAAGGCCTGTTTCCCGGATCTCGGAATTCTTCTCTTCCGCTTTCCGGGCCGCTTGTCCTCGGGCACATCGTCAAATAGCGTGGAGTGAATGAACTTGTCGTAGTCGACAAAGTCAAACGCCGGGCCCGTGAGCAACGACGGGTAAAAGAACACGTAGCCCAAGAAGGGCAAGATGTTCGGGTGTTTCCTGACCGCCCGCAGCTTCGTGTACTCGGTCAATGCCAACTTGTTCCGTCCGTCATACACGTTCCACCCAAACGCAGAAAGCTTCATCACCAAAACCATTTGTGCACCGGTAATGTCGATCACGGACGGGTCGTAAACGTTGAAAAACTGCGCGTGGATGTGGCTGTACGCCAAATGGCCCATCAAGAACAAAAAGTTGATCCATGGCATCTGGCTTGTTCTTATGTACCTCGTGATGAAGTAGCAGCCACCAGACGAGATGAGAAGCGTCTGGAGACCCAGGCGGAGGTTCAAAATGCCAAACACATAGAATGCCGACACGGAGACGACATACAAGTTCTTCAAAGTGTAGTTGTGGTCCGGCAAGCGCTTGAATATGAAGCTGAAGGGGAAAGACAAGAGCGAGCAGAACAAGATCTTGAACTGGGCCTCGTCCATTCCGGCGAGCGCCGCAAGATAGCCAATTCCGTCCTGGAGTTTCAGGAACATCTCAATTGCCTAGAATTCTGAGAAAAAAAATTGAGGATTTTGAGTTTCTGCTCTCACTAATTCACCTGATTTGAGATGTGTATGACTTCCCCAGAAATGGCTATATACAGACCGTTGCTGATGCCATGCAACTACAGGCACAATAGATTTGACGAGTGATCTAAAAAAAAAAAGGGAAAGAGAAATTTGATTGATAAAGATTAGTATCTCCCACATTAGTTCCGTCTTGCATTCCCGATATTTTTTTTCTTTTTTAGTCCCTGGCGGAGACGGTCTTGTAGCCTCCGTCCAAGGCCTGTGTGATGTTCTCGTTCTTATACGGAATCGTGGTCAACACATATGCAACATCGTCCCACTGGGACTCGGTCTGACACTTGTTCAAACGCACCAAAAGCTTCTCGGCGAGCTGTTTCTGGTGTTTCTCTTTCTCAATGAACCCAACCAAGAACTTGATGATGCGCTTCAACAGGTCCTTCGAAAGTGTCTTGTCATGTGACAATCCACTGAAGATGTCGATGAAACCATTGTAGATGGCGTTGTCTTTTGTAGCCAACTCGGTGAAAAACAATTTGCACATGTCGCTGATGCTCTGGTCGGGATTCTCCAAGCACTTGGCCATGGAAGAGAGCTGCCCTTTCACTTTAACTTGACCAGCCAAAATCAAAAACGTCACCGTCATCAAACACGTTCTCTGTACCATGATGTTGCTGTCGGTGAGACGGCGGTAGAGGAAGTCGGTGTTCTCATCAACCAAGTTGTTGAAGCAGACAGCCATGTCGCCCAATCCTAAGACGCAGTTACTTCTGATCACTGGGTCCTTCGAGTTCTCCATGATATTGATCAACAACGGCAAATTTTCTTCACAGAATTTCGATGAGATGCACATCAACTTCACAAGACATAGCGTAGCTGACCGCTGGAGAGTCTCATTATCGTACGCCCTGTGATCCGAGCACACTTCCTTTGCCAATGGCCCGAACTTCGCGAGCAAGGACTGCTCACCAAAAAGTAGTTCTCTCTCTTTGATGAAGATCACTGCATCGGTGAAATCGTCCTCAGTTGTGCCGCCGATCATCTCCAATTCGTTCTCGCCACCGTCTTCTTTCTCCTTAGCTTTCTTAGCCTCATTCTCGTGCTTCTTTTTCTTGAACAAGGTCTCGAGTTTCTCCAAGTGCTCAATTGTCTTGATGCCAACGTGACCCACAATGAAGAACAATTGCGAGAGGGCAATCACCTGCTGGGATTCCGGAGAATTCTCTTCGAATACTTGCTTTGTTTTCTCCTTAATAACCATCGAGCATGCTTCATCCGGCTCAGCACAAATCATGAAGAGACACGCCACAGCCTGCTCTGCAACCCCATACCAATCTGTACTTTCGGTAAATAGAAGCAACACATCCTGTAGACCTTGAATGATGGCATCTAGCCCCGACGCACCCAGCTCAGTGACTGCGATCTTTTGTAAAGTCAAACAGGAGTATTTGCACAACTCCAAGTCTTCCTTTCCGGCTTCACCCAAGCCAACGCTCAAGATCAGCTCAGTGCCCATCAGAGCAATCAGACTATCTGTCAGCGACAACATGCCGAGAATGATTATTGCGCCGTGCACAAAGCTCTTTGGGTAGTCCGGGTCGTCTGTGCCGGCCTTACTGTAGATGTGCCACAACACTTTGACCACCTCTCCGTGAATATATCTGGCCTCATACATAAGGCACAAAAGTTTTTCTAGGGAAGCCAAATCAGCCACAGACGCAGCCACGGTAAGACCAATGAGATTCTTTGCAAACAAAACAGCGGTTTGCGACGCCGAGGCGTTGTTGGGTGCTGTGAAGAACAAATCCTTGTAGCAGTCTATAAGGTGTGAGGAGATCGACTTACCCTCATCAGACGAGCCTTTCATCCACACCAAATGAAGCATTCTGCGGATTCCGTCGCCAGCGTTCTCGATTCCGTAGGCGTCTGCAAGAACTAAGAAATCCATAGATTCCAAAACCTCATTTCTGTTCTTCGAGAATAGCAAAGTCGACGTAACGTCCACGCCATGCTGCACGGCCTCAATGAATTCCATAGCATCCTCGTAGTATTGCAACGTGAGCTTTGCCTTGACCAACACTGTTGTGTCGGGTAGTTGACGTTCCTGCTCCATCATCAGCTCGTTGAGCTCGTCATGGTCGATATCTGAGTCAGAGTCGAGCAAGTCGACGTCGTCCTTTTGACTCTGCGAATCTTCGCTCTCTTTGGTTTTCTGACTCTCTTGCTGACTCTCTGGCTGGCTGCCTTCGTCCACATCCATGTCGTCCTCACTTTTCTCGTCTCCACTTTTCTCTTCCCCACTCGTACTCTCCCTGGACTTCTGCACCACCTTTGGAATGTACTTCTCCAACTCTGCCTCGGCGTCGCCCAAACGCTTCTTCCAGGTCTTGTAGTCTAGTTGCGTGCCATGTGCCGCAGAAAACGGATGTGTGAGCAACAATTTGTACATCAACTTGATTGCATTTCTTCTCACCAACACCGACCGGTCTGCCAAAGACCGCACTGCCAAAAGCATCACCAGCTGTCTTCTCTTTGGGATACGCGCTGGCAACAGACACACCTTCACCATCGCCTGGATGGCCTTGGTCCGCACAAACGGGTTCTGGTCCAGAAATCTATCCTCTAACAACTTTAGAAGCCCGTCCAGCTGCGAGTTTTGGTTGGAATGCTCGTCCTGGCTCTCCAGGTCCTCACTTTCCGCTTTCAAAATGTCCACCACAATGTTCCCGCACGTCTCGACCACCGAGCATCTGAGTGACATGTTGGAGTTGTCCAAAAGCTGTGCTGTTGACGACATTTGCTTCAAAATTAGCCTGGGGCTGAGCTCAGAAAGCTTAATTAAGAACTCAGACACGGCTTTCGGCCCATTGGAGTCGTTGGCATTGAACTCCAACTGACTGATTTCCCTTAGCAAATCCTCAGTGAGCGCAATGTGGTCATACTGCTTGCTGAGCGTGTGCATGAGCTCAGCCATGTATGGGGGCAAGTGCACATAGTAAGTCAAGGACTGAATCACGGCGTTCTGCACGATTATGCCCATGCCGTGTTTGGTCACAGCTAGAGCCAAATCACGGAACATCAAGGTGCGAATGGGCACCAATTTCATGCGGTCGGGCGACTCCATGAGCCGGAAAATCGGCCGGATAAACATATCCAAGTATTGTGTCTTTTCCGGGGTAGTCACGAACAACTTGGAGAGGTCCACCTTGTTGCAGGAAGCCACGGCATCGAGGGCATCTTCGACCTGGATGCAGTTATTCTTCCATTTCACAGAGACCTGTTTCGACTTGTTATTGGATGGGAAATCGTCTTTTCCCAAGAACGATAGCAACACAAACATCAAGTACCCGTACCGCTCTAGCTGTGCTTTTAGGCTGTCTGCCACATCGATGAAATCGCCCAGCTCGAGCGTCAAAATGCACTGGTGGCACGCGTTGTTGAACGAAGACGAGATCAAATATGCAACATTTTTCTTTGGTTTGTCCTCTAGCTGCAGAAACCCATGGGCTAGGTCCACTAACTCTTCTAGAACCTCGGTGTTGAGAATCGCCTCTGGACTGTGGGCTAGAGCCGTTGTCACGGCGTCAATTTTCAGGTCGATGTTCTCTGTGTTGATGTCGTGGAGTTTATCCACATCGAAAGCGTTGTAGAACGTGGAAAGCACGAAATCCATGGTGGTGGTAGAAACAGTAGATCTGATCTGGAGTAAACAAATAGAGGAGTGTGCAGGCATGGAGGTGGAGATGGACTCAAGAGGAAGAGAGAACTGACAAAAAGTAGAAAGTTTTGAGACCGATCGAAAATGTGAAATGAGATAGAGTTTGAAGTCATTGCAATGTTTCTTCTTTTTTTTTTTTAATATTTATGAATTGATGTTCCGTTGGATTGTGTTTAGTAGGACTGGTATACTCAATGCGCACCAAAGTTGAGAGATCACATAGTTATGAGTTTACATAGTGAGAACCTCCCCCATAGTTAAGAGCATACATACTTAAGGGTAAGTCACCAGCTACACCAAATACATGTTTGAATTCACCCACAAAAGCTCCATCAAAATCAGAATCTATTCGAACTCACTTAAGTCATGTCTTATGCAAATTTTTTTTCTTGTTTACTTGCTTTCTTTCTTGTTCTCCCTACGCTTCTACGCTTCCTCAATACCTATAGTACATTAGTCCTTCAACTTGGCGTAGCCCTTGATCACCGCCTTCGACGTGCCCATCCGCTCTTCCTCCAACACACCCAACAAATCTTTTGTCGTGATCATGTTTCCGGTTCTGATCTCCCGGAATCTCAACCCGTTGTCGCCTCTCTGCGAAATGAGACTGCTCTGTTTAGGCCCGCCGTCCTTGTTCGAGCTCAGCTTCACTTCATCGCCGCCGCCAGCCCCGCTCGTCATCCACGAGTACTTTTTCTTCGACAAATTCAGCGTCATCATGGCCGCGGTGGCGTTGGCCGCACGATGTAGTGTTTCCTCGGCTCCGGTCTTGCTGCCTGTCTCCGGCGCCACCTCGTCCAGCTTCTCGAGCCCCAAGGTCAATCTTTTGAGCACACGGCGTTCCTCGGCTTCTTTCTGCCGAAGCGCCAAGTTCCGGAGCTCCTTCGAGATCTCCGACCGCTGTGACGGATGCACGGCCTTGGGTTTCCCTGCAGTGGCTTTGTTCAACGCAGGAATGCCCCTTCTTCTGTGCCGGGACAACGCCACCGTCTTCGTGACTATGTTGGAGATCCACTCCTTACATGCAGCCGACATGAACTCGAGCATTTCTGTGTCGACCATGAAGTTCTGAACAACCCCGTTTTCTCGCGCCACTCTGTTCATGAAGAGGGCCACGTGGTATGGCTGCAAGAACGCATTGAGCGGGCCAAACGCCTGCCGCTGTCTGTTGGCCAACTGCTGCTGCTGGTAGCTGAGTGCAGTCCGGTTGTAGTTGGTGGCCAAAAGCTCACTTTCCCTCTCCACATCCACACCCGCAGCCGCCAACGCGTCATTAAGCTTACTTGGGTCATCTGGTCTGTTTCCGTTAGCCGCCGTGTTCTGCGCTGGCATTCCCGGCGGGTAAGTCCGCTTCGGGTCAAACCGGTTATTGGGTCTGTAGTTGGCCATATTGGTACGGTATTGGTTCGGATACACGACACCCGGCCCCGCAGTGGAGCCCAGGTACGACATGCTTGTCGCGTATGGATATGAAGACGTGGTGTTGACGTTCTGCTGCGACATCGTCTGGTACATGGGCGCGGGAGCAGGAGTAGACTGGCCCGGAGCAGGCGAGTTTGTGTGGTCGGGAAGCCGGCTTGTGGAGTTGACACGTGCCACCCCGGCAGGCAACGTCAGTGGCTCCTTTTTGATGGCGTCTAGCCGCGGGTTCTGCTGGTTTGTATTGGCCCCAGGAGTGGCGTTTGTTCCAGTGAGATTAGCGCCAGTAGGAATTGAGCTGGTGGGAGCAGCATTTCTGGTTGCAGGAGCATTTGAGGTGGCTGCTGGAGCACTGGTCAAATCATCCAACCCGGTGGGAAAATCGAACTTGTCGTTTTCAAGCGAGAAGTCTGTGCTGGCTGGGAATCCGTCCTTGGTCTCAAACGGGAGTGGGTCAAAGAGATCGCCGAACTGGTTGTCGTCGATGGCCGGCGGCTCGGACTTGACCCGCTTATCTGGTTCTGTGGAGTCTGCCTCGTGCGGTCTTTTGCTTGCTGGCGTGGCTGACCCGCTGTGCAGAGACATTGAGGATATGAGTTGTGTGTTGAGAGTTGGTGGGTGAGTGAGCTTGAGTGAGTAGGTGAGCGGGGCGTGCGAGGCACATAAAGTGGAGAAGTGGAGAGCCAGAGGAGAGTAGAGGGTGGAATGACAATTTAGGGTCAATTTAAAGATACTGGGGATTTGTCCAGATCGGTTTGTACTTCTCTTTTCACAGCAAAATTTGTGTCTTTACGTATGTATTGATGTGAGAGGCTCATATGAGTTTCTGGTGAGTAATGTATGAGCACAAGAAGGAGCAAGCAAATAACACCAGAATTCCGAAAGTTGAAAATAGTCATAGGCTGAGGCATCACAAAAGGTGTCCAGAACAGGAATATATGATCCTTCATCATCACACTTACAAAAAGTTGTCAATGGTGTCTGGTTCTCTGGGTACACTGTAGTAGTGTTACTGTGCGCATAGTTAAGCTCCCATAGTTAAGAGCTCCCATAGTTAAGAGCTCCCATAGTTAAGCACTCTCACACCCGCACAGACCACCATACTCAAAGTCACCAGAACCCACCAAAACAAAAAAGAAAAAAAATTCTCACAAATTTCCCAATACTCCAAAAATCACACTCTTCATGATCTCTCTCTTTTACAAATTGCTCCTTCTCCTCGTTTTCTCTTCCCTCCCCCCACTGTTCCTCCATGCTTCTCATCGCGCTCGATGACCTACATCTGTCCTACATCTATCCTACATCTGACCCACATCTCTTCCTCATGTCCAAACCACTAACTTTCGAAGGCAGCAGGAACTTCCGCTACCGGCTCGTGTTGGCCACGCTCGCAGGGAAGCAAATCAAAATCTCCAAGATCAGATCAAATGACATGAACCCAGGTTTGAAGGACCACGAGGTTTCTTTCCTAAGGCTCTTGGAGGCTGTCACCAACGGGTCCCACATCGAGATCTCCTATACGGGTACAACCGTCATATACAAGCCCGGGATCATTGTCGGGGGCCAGCTAACTCACAACTGCGCCGGAGACAAGCCCGTCGGCTACTTCTTGGAGCCGTTGCTCTTCCTAGCTCCATTTTCCAAGAAAAAATTCTCCATAGTGTTCAAGGGCCTCACCTCGCTGGACAAAACCAGAGACGCAGGCGTGGAGGCCATCAAGTGGGGCCTCATACCCGTGATGGAGAAGTTCGGCGTCCGTGAGGTCGAGCTCCACATCTTGAAACGAGGCGCTCCGCCTTTGGGTGGAGGAGAGGTGCATTTCTTGTGCAACTCGCTAATTGCACAGCCACTCACGGTGCATGCCTTGGACACGCCCAAGATGTCTGCCATCCGAGGCGTGGCTTACTGCACGCGAGTGTCTCCGTCTGTGGTGAACAGGGTGATTGACTCTGCCAGACTGGTGTTGAGACCTACTGGCATCGAGGTGAACATCACAGCTGATGTGTGGAGAGGCGAGAACCTGGGGAAATCGCCTGGGTTTGGCGTGACCTTGGTGGCAGAGCTGAAGAGAGGCTGGAGGGTGTTTGCAGAGGGCACCGGTGCTGCGGGCTCGTTGCCTGAGGACTTGGGTGAAAAAGTGGCCTACGAGCTCTTGGAGGAACTCACAAAGTCCACCAGTGTGGGCCGTGCGCAGCTCAAGTTGGCCTTGGCGTACATGACTATTGGCAAGGAAGACGTGGGCAGATTGAAGGTGCACAAGGACCAGATTGACGAGGGGTTGGTGTGGTTTTTGCGTGACATCAAGAATATCTTTGGCACAGAGGCGTTCTTGAAGGATGGTGCAGAGGACGGCGAGGACGACTACATGACGGTCGCCATTAAGGGCATTGGGTTTGTAAGTGCCTCCAAGAAAATAGCATAATGGGATAGATGAACTTTGAGTTGGTGTGCTTGAGAGTAGGCTTTTGGCTGGACACTGTAATCTGAACGATATCGTATGCTTTTGTATTAATGCGTGAGTGTTTTTGTGCTTTGAATTCACCAGTATGAGGTGTTCAGCTTTTGGATTGTTGGAATGCTGCTTGCATCTTTTTCGTCTCCTCTTTCTTTCTTACCAGAAGGAGCACCAGCCAATGTAGTGCTGGCAGAGGTTCTCCACGCTTGTTGCCTGCTGGATCAACTTGTCCACTTGCGTTGGAATGTCCAATCCACGGAGTCTCTTGATATCGTTTCCTGTCAACTTGTCGGTGATTCTCTTCAACACGAGCGCACCACGGGCGTTTCTGATCTCCAAGGCATTTTGCTTGTTGAGTTTCGCAGCTTCTGCTTCGTCAATCTCGCCCTTCTTCAACATCTCCGCGGTGTTGTATTGCTGGACCTTGATTCCAGTGGCCTCGGCCAATGCTTTCGTGGGGAAGTCGAAACCCCAATTGATCAATGGGTCGTACGCGAAAGCTTCCAAGATGGCCATCAACGACTCCTTGTTGTCACGAAGCACTCTCATCACGTGCTCACAGGTGATTCTGAACGACCCTTCAATACCGCTGACTTCCATCGCATAGTTGAGCATTCTCGTTAGACGGAACGGAACCTTCTCGGGGTACTTCTCACGCAAGATGGCAGCCTCGAAACAGTCACCGAAATCAATGTGCACGACCTTCCCTGTTATGCGGTCAAGCATCAAATTCGAAGGGTGTCTGTCTCCCAATCCCAAGATGTAACCAACCATCGACATCACCGCCAACGACCGTGTGTATGTGGTACGCCTGTCAAGCCAGGCTTCGGAAGATTTGGATTTGAGCCACAACACTTTGTAGAGATCTTGTCCCCTGGTGTTGTCCAAAGCAGCTGTGAACACCTCAACTTTTTGTAACAACGTCAAGCTGTCGTAGTCTGGCGCCATCTGCAACATGATCCTGTGCTCGATGTTCAACAAGATCTTTCGAGACTCACGGTACTCTCTGATCAACACGTGGAAAGTGTCACTGTTTGGCACCCATCCCAACAAACCAACCTTGGGTGAAAGTGGAATAGCTGGGAATTGCTGGATGTCCAAGTGTCTCTTGAAACATTCAGTGTCATTGAGCATGAAAGTGTTCACAAGACCAAACAACTGCATGACCAAGTTATCTTGTCTGATATCCTCATGGCCCTTCAAAAGGTAGTTGTAGTCCTTACCATCACTTCCCTTGCAGCTCAACTTTCTCGGTCTCTGCTTAGACGAAATCACGGTGAATGTAGGGTCAAACTTCATGATGCGCACAATCGCTTTGCCTGGACTGTACGTTCCCGGAACGACCAACTCCAAGTTGTTCGCCTCCTCCAATTTGGGCGAGACGAACAGGAGCTCAAGACTCTGCAATTGCGGCAATTGCCTGCCGATTCTTCTGAACACATTGTAGTAGACATCCCAGGCCTGGTTCAAGTTGGTGATGTCCTTTGTCCGGCGGTAATTCAACACCCACTCGTACGCATCTGCCAACTCTCTGCCGAATGCATTGTTGAAGGAAGCCTCTCTCATCGTCTCTGGGCCCTTTTGTAACATCTTGTGCAAAGGATCAAGCACATCAAACATCTTCTCGGTATTATGCTCTCCGAAGAATAGTCTCGAAGCATCTTCCAAACCCTCGTACCACTGTTCGAGCCAAAGCACAGCCACACGGATGAGTTCGTGACTGACCAACTCTGACTGCTCCACCAACGTCGCCGAGTGGATTCTCATTTTGTCAATGATCGACAAGGCAGCCTTCTTTCTGCTGATAGACTCGGAGGTGACTGCCACGGCCAATGGGTAGACCAAAGCTTGTGGATGTGCTTTGCCCAAGTCTGTCAACAAGCCAAGCAAGGCCCTGCTCACTATCTGATTTGGCTGGTGGATACGCGAGATCAACTGCGGCACCACTTGCAACCAGTTATCGATCTTAACCATGTTGAAGCCATCAGTCATGGCCTGCGCGGCTTCTGGAATGCCACCAAACTTGAACCATAAGGTGAGCAATCTCAAAGTATCCTGCAAAGAGTTGGAGTTAGATAAGGCAATGGAATGGAAGAACCCTTCGATGGAAGGGATCACGTGTCGCTGTACGACCTCCATTGAGATCATCTGCAGTTGCTGGATGCTCTTCTCCTGCCCATCATTCTCCAAGGTGGGCAATTCTGCACGATTCGCTTGAGTGTGGAGCGAGATCACTTCGAAGTTGGCCAACGCCCAGTTGTGCCAGGCCTTGTACCACTTGCTGTCGAAGTGTGTGGCCAAAAGGTACGCGCCCAAGATGATCTCGGAGGTCTCTGTGCGCCAGTTGTTGTTGAGCACAATCTGCCACTCTCCCTGCTTCAAGAAACACCGTGCAAGCAATTTTGTGTACTCCTCGACGTGCTTGGGGATCCCAGGCCCGTCTGAAGGCACAGGTTGAGTAATCAAATCATTCGGATTCAAGCCGAGATCTTGCGACATGCGCGTGGTGAAGTCCACCAAGTGGCGGAGCGCTTCCTTGCGCTGTCCCTTTGCCCACATGTACTTGAGTTGTGCATACACAACTTGTGGGGGAGCTCTGGATGGGTTTTCTGGCGAGCCTTCCTCAAGCAAGCTGTTCAAAGACTTTTCTGCCAAGTTGAACCGGCCAGACTTCCTGCACAAGTTTGCAAACTTGATCCACATCTCCATATCCTGCTTTGGCTTGATAACCAATGCTCTCACTTTAAGCATTCTCTGCCATATATCAACATTACGCTGACATCCCAAGAGACGTGTGTTCCAGGTCTTTCTCATCAAGGCACGTTTCTCCGAACCCTGTGGCAAGCACTTGTACTTGATGATCTCCTCTAGCTCGGCAAGCATCTGCACTCTCACCACCACACCGTATGCTCTGTTGTAGGACTCACTCACCAAGGCAGTGATCTCAGTCACCAAGAGGTCTCTCGCGTTCAAAATGTGATTGGACGCATCTTCGAAATTGTTTCTGTGCAAGCTCAAAATCGCACTGAAGAATGCTTTGTCTGGCGACTCGGCTTTCATCACCTTAATGTACAGATCCATTCTGTCCCACTGGCCCAAGCCCCACGCGGCAGCAGCAGCCAAAGGCGCAACGCTTCTCTGTATGTCGTTCGGTGACGATGTCCACTTGCTCTGCGCAAGCTCCGAGAGCTGCTCCCACTCTCCAAGCGCATGCAAACATCTCATCTTTCCCATGACAACCTCCATGTTGTCTGGCTCGAGCTTGGCACGCTCATTATACGCACGCAAGGCGTCGTCCCAGCGCTGAAGCTTTTCGTGCCATGTCTCTTTGAGCTGAAGGTCGTGGTGCATTTGGGCATGCTTCAAGATTCCCACTGCTGCATCTGACTGCTGTAATTGATTGTTGATACTGATCAACGCTTCAATTGTAGGTGTGGTTGGCTCCTCGTAGAACTCAAGCTCTTTATAGTGCAAGGCCTTGGCGTATGCGTGACATCTCTGTGCGTATTGACCCAAAGTGGTGATCGCTATGGGCAACGACTTGTCGTCATGCTCCATAAATTCTGCCAAATTCAACAAGATTTGGTGAATCTCCGGAGGATTATTTGGCGAAGACAATGCAATGCAGAATGACTCAATCAACTCTTCCTGGTGCTGAGAATACAACTCGCTCCAGCACGAGGCGAAACTCGAGTTGAACAAATCCTTGGCGAGTGGATGGTAATCTGAGGCTAAACCAGCACATGCTCTGATCGCATGCGAGGGAGACTGCTTTAACAACTCTTTACTCAATCTAGCAATCCAGTCTTGCCAGTCCTCCTTTGTATTATTTCTCTGAGAGGATTCCCAGGCTGCTTTCAAAGCAACTTGATTGACAGGCAACTTCTTGGAAGGCATATCGATATCTGGCACATCAAAATGTGTCATGTGCAAGTCGTAGTCCTTGTAGATGACCAAGTGCGTGGGCAACGGATCGCCATTCAACATTTTGGCAATGATCTGCTCGAAAATGGCAGAGTGGAACTTCTGCTGGATCAAGACTTTCTTGATGATCGGGATGAACACCACAAAGTCGTCTCTCAAGCTCAAGGCCAAGCAACAGAAGGTGTTCATTGCGCTGACTGACAAATCGTCGTTTCCCTGACGCAAAACTCGCAAAAGTGGGTGCACGATTCTCGAGGACATGTCATTGAGCGAAACGCTCTTGGAAAGTTTTCCGACGGTCTCGATGGCTGTTTTTCTCAACACTATAGGGCCCATTTCAAACATTTTCACAATGGTGGGCACGATAACGTAAACATACTCCTCGATATTGCTGCCGAACACGACGAAACTTCTCAATACGTGAATTGAGGGCTCTCTTTCTGGAGACTTGTCATCCTCAATCAAATTCAAGAGCAATGGTAAAACGTCCGGCAAGTACATCTTGAACTCGCTCTCCAAAGCTCTCGAAATGGACTCGATCAAATGGATGATGATCACACGGATATTGAGGTGCGAGCTTGCATTGAAGAACTCCTCAATGACTCCGAAAATGTCACTCAAGAATGGCCGAATATGCTGCTTCACAATCAAGATGAGCGCACCCAATTGCTGTAGGTAGAACTTCAACATGCTTGGCTGGCAATTGTGCATGACGTTGATGATTCCCGGTATAATTTGTGGAAGAAACGAAACGCACCTCAATCCCAAAGTCTGGAAGATATACATCACTGCTTGGATCACCTTGTTGTGATGCGAGCTCAAAGATGGATCCTTCAAGATCTTCATCAAGTTGTTGATAGCCACCGTTGGATAGTATTCGTCTGTCAGCGGAGACATTCCCTGCATCAACAAGGCAATGTCCACCGGCGGCGCATTCTGCTCGGCTGGAATCTTCTGCGACGTTTGCTCCACTTCTCTGTGCTTGTATGGATCCAACGCTCCCAAAATACCCAAAAGACGCACGGTCTCCCTTCTTATGTGTGGTGAGGACTCCAGCTTAAGAATACTCACCAACATGCCTAGAAGTTGCGGATAGTCAAGCAAAGGCTGGATGACGTAGCCCGAAGAGCTTGCAATTTGGCCCAACGCTTTAAGTGCAGCGTCCCTTTTCAAGGACGAGCTCTGGTCCTGGAAAGTGTCCAAGATCAAAGGCATGAGGTCTGTGAGGAATGGCTTCATATCCTCGGCAGCGACTATGGCTGTTTCTCCAAGACAGCTGATGGCGCTGGCGGCAACAGAAGAGCTGGAGTCTTTGGCTTTCGGTAGCAATGCCTCAACAATGGGTTTTGTGTATGGTCGCGTGAGCTCGTTTGAGTTCGAGATCAAGATCGAGAGAATGATCGCGGTCTCTTCCTTCTTTCGGCTTGTGTTGGCGTACTCAAGCCTAGACAACAATTGTATCAAGGTCTTTCTTAATGAAGGCACGATGTAGGCCGGGTTTATCGACGACAATCTTCCTAGGATCTTGACTGCCACTTTTCTGACGGCGAAAACCTCATCGTTCAAAGCAATGAATAGCAGTTTCACGTTTTCTGCCTGTGAAAGCTGTGGATCGAAATTTCCTGCTTGGTCTAGGCATGTCAAGCCCTCTAGTCTGATTTCGGCAATCGGATCGGTGATGGAGATTGAAAGCAACTTCTCGACCACGTCATTCACTGCTTTCAACGCATTGACACTCGTCTGCTGGCATATGGGGTCCTTGATGAAGATCTTGCAGGTGGTGGAAGTGGCCGTCTGCCTGACTTTGGGCGAGTTGCTGTCCAAGTACGTTATGATGCAAAATCTCACAAACTCGTTGAGCTGATAGTTTTCAAATTCGAAAAATGCCAACATCTGCAACGCCTGCACGACGATGGCATTATCTTGCGCCTGGTATGCTTCCGGATTATTTAGAATCGTGCTGATCAGATGGCCCGTGTCTCTGGAGATCATGATCAATCTGTAGTCACGTGCAGACGCCTCGTTGATCTTGGTTGATCCATATGGCGAGCCAGGAGGCTGGAATGTTTTCCCTGAGAGCACAAGACTCAACAAGTTGAGAAGCTTCTGGTTGATTGTGGCAGTGAGAGACGGTATGTTCGTTATGAGCGTCTGCAACACATCTTGCATGTGTTTTGAGAGCGAGCAATTGCTGAACATCATGTCTAGAATGTCTCTCTGTAGATGCTTGGTCAATGCAGGTCCCACGGCAATGGAAAGCTTGCCAATGCAGTCGAAAATCGCTGGCTCTGTGTCCTTGCGTATTGCTCTGTACTTCGAGGAGCCCGACGCAGCCGTCGAGATCGAATTTAAGGCTGTGCCCGAAGTATCTCCGTTGGATACAGCATTGGCTAGTATCAGCTGCACATGCGAGTTGCCAGGGTACAGGAGGCCGTCTCTGATGTTGTCCAAGATAGCGTCCAAGTACGTGGCCATCTGGTTGCCGACTTCGATGGAGATGAGACCTATGCTTCGCAAGATTGCGCTCTTGTCGGCGTTGGCAGCCTCCCCATGCTGATTTTTGTACTTTTTCAACTGCGACAAAAAGAAATAGAGCGTGCGGTGCAAGTACTTCTCAACAAACAACTCCGGGTTGACCTTGCATAGAAGCGGGTAGATATTCGTGAGCTCTTGTCTGATCACAGACAGCCGGTGCGACTTGTATATGGTGATATTCTCATACATCACCTCAAACATCGACTTGATGTAAGGGTCGTCGTGGTATTTGACCAACTCGCGGTAGACAAGCAAGGAGCCGTGAATGGCATCGTTGGTAGGTGCTGTCGCGTTCAGAATCAAGTTGTAGTTCAGCGAATACCCGTTCCCATTAGAATCCGTGCCGTCCATCAGATTGTGGTCGTTCAAGACGCTCGACGCCAGGTCAATGAGAACTCTTATCCATTTGCGTCTCGCCTCGATATCCCGCGAGTATATGATCGACATGCACTTCAGGAGCGCCACCGCGGCGTCGTTTCTTATGATCAACTTGTAGTCTCGCAACGGCACCCATATGTGCTCCAAAATCTGGTTTATGTAGCCCTGCAAAAGCAAGGGGGCATTTTCGCCTAACGCGGTGATGATGAGGATGGCCGCGTGCCTCCTGTTCTCGTGTTGTCTGTTATCACTCTGGAGCCATTCTATAGCCTTTTTCGCCTCAAAATCCACGAAATCTCCGGTCAAAGTCCCGCCCGGGGTGGCTAGTTTTCCCAATGTGTTTGTGGCGTGCTTCATGATCGTCAAGTCGTTCGACAAGATCAAGGAGCTCAAGTAGTTGGAGAATCTGGCGGTCTTTGTTGCGTTCTCTTCTCCCACTCCGCTGTCGAAGTCTATCAATGCATTCAACGCCGCAATTCCGCCGAGCGTCTGCACGGTGTCTTTGCTCTGGAGCAAGTCAAAGATCGTTCTGTTGATTTCGTTATTGTACCGGTTGAACTGTTCTGGAGTCAAATCTCTGGCTATGGAAGCGAGGAAGTTTCTCAACTCAATCGCGCTGCGATTCCGCTCATCTTCTTTCGCCAGTTTGAGGCCCGAGAAAATTGAGTTTAGTGCCACGCCGTCAACCACTTGGAGTTGTGTCGACGACATTTTTTCAACAAATTTTGGCTATGGTCAGTTGGATGTTGAAATACGCTTATCGCATATGGTCAGCGGGAGGCACGGGTGTACTGGAAATTAAAGAAGACGGAACAACAGGAAGACCAAAACCTAGGAAATGAATTAAATTTAATTGAAATTTCGATCGAGTGTTCTTCTATTGTGCCTACCAACATTCTTCTTATCTTCTTTGTCATTTCTTTTTTTTCATTTCTTGTCTACATGGTGTCCCTTACTTTTGTCTTGTTCGTGACTATGGCACTGAGAATAACGAGAAGTTACGCACAATGCTTGGTCCGTACTCGTCGTAGTCCTGCTTGGTGTAACAGTAGCTCTTGAACTCGGCGGTCTGCGCCAACAACGATCCGCCAAACCAAACGGCGTTTCTCTGTCTCTTGTGGGAAATCACCTGGACTTCCACACCTGTACTCTTGACTCCACTCAATTTCTCGCTCACCTCAATTCTCTCGTTCACCAATGTCTTGATGTCTCTCTGCAACCTACGCCCGAAATCTTTGAACATGGTCGAGCCTCCAGACAAGACAATGTTCTTGTAAAGTTTCTTTCTGACGTCAATTGGTGAAGCCTGCACAACCTGGTCCACCACGGTAGGCAATGGGGTCAAGTAGTCAGACAGGAAGATCTCTGGGTTGAAGAAGATCTCAGGCGCCAAGAATCTCTCGTAGCCAACGTCTACCGTTTTCCGCTGCGAGGCGGTCTCCACGATGTACTGTGCAAACTTCTCCTGTGGGTACTGGTCGAATTTCTTGAACTCCTTGACGATGTCGGGACACACGTAGCAGAACTGCTGCTTGATTTTCTCTGCCGTCTGCAACGACGTGTCGGCCTCGCCACGGTCACGCAACAACGACTGGATGAAGAGCGTGATGTCGCGTCCGGCCAAGGGAATATTCTTGATCGCTCCGCCAATGACATAACCCTCGGCCACGGGGATCACGTGGGTCACACCGTCACCGGAGTCAATCACCGTTCCGGTCAATGACCTGTCCTGAACTTTTGAGGAGGTCCAGCTGGCGGCTAATGCCAACACGGCCTGGACGGCAATGTACAATCCCGCACAGTTGAACGTCTCAAACATAATCTCCGCTGTGCTCTCTCTGTTCTCGGGCGGGTTCAAAGGTGGCTCGGTCAACAAGAAGTAGTGGTCCTCGGGCTCGCACCGGAGATACTTGAAGATGGAGTTTTCCCAGAATCTCTCCATGTGGTCCCAGTTCTCGATCTGGCCGTGTCTGATTGGGTAAGACAACGAGTAGTTTGGTCCTGTGGCGGCACTGAGCGCCTCGTCGCCAATGAAGAAGTCTAAGTCCTCCAAGCCACGCTTCGAGCTCAAGAAGGAGTTGTTGGATGTGGAGGTTTTGGCGCCTTTACTGGCAGCAGTTGACGTTGAAATGGCGGTGGGGAAAACAAACGAGGGGGAGTCGTTGCCGGCGAAACCCAACTTGGTCAATCCTGTACCGTTGTCCATGACAACGGCTGGCGTTCCCATTGACGACATTCTGGTGATTTTGGTACAATTGGTAGTTGGTGGAGTTGGAGGCAATGCTGGTGGGGCCTATGAGTGGTGTGGTGCGCGCACGACCAGGAGTTGGTGCGACAGGGGACCTCACTAGTTTGTATGTAGAAAAATAAGTGAGATTTTGCAACAATTCCAAGAACCAAAATAAAAATTGAAAGAGTTGTTTTTTAAATGATAATTTGGGATATTTGAGAAGCTGGGATATTTGAGTAATTAAGCTTTTCCTACTGCTTCCGGTTTTACGGTATTCTGCTTCCTCATTTATGGTACATGCTAGTATTCATCCTTCCCACTGATAATCACATCGTTAATCTTCAAGATCATTCTGGTCAACTGCGTAGCCAACAACAATTGCTGTTTCTTGCCAATTAATGGGTCAATGACAAACAACTCCTTCATGTCGTTGTTCCCGCTGCCCAAGCAGTCCACACCGAGATTCGACGACTTCTCCAACACTTGCTTGGACTTGAGTGCAGATAACGTCTCGATTGGGTCCAACCCAGAGTTCTCGGCAAGTGTCATTGGGATCTGGTCCAAGGCGCTGGCAAACGCTCTGAATGCATACTGGTCAATGCCCTTCTGCTTGTCTGCAGCATTGGACACCGCAATGGAACACGTCAACTCGGCTGCTCCTCCTCCATACACCACTCTGCTGTCTCTGATCAAGTTACGCACCACACAGATGGAGTCGTGCAACGCACGCACACCTTCGGCCACAATCATCTCGTTGGACCCACGGATGAAGCACGTGACCGCCTTGGTGTTGGAGCAGTCCTCGATGACCAACATGCGGTCTCTTGTGGTGCCAAACTCGAGCTCTCTGATTGTTCCTGCGTGGCCCAACTTCTCCAGGGACAAGTCCTCGAATCTTGGAACTATACGTCCGTTGGTGGCGATAGCCAAGAGCTCCAACTCCGAGCCGCCGATCCATCTGATGGCGTTCAACTCGTTCGACAACAACAAGTGGTTGGCCTCGTCGTCAAATCCCCACTGACATGCAACCACATTGGCGCCCGACTCTTTTACCCTCGAAATCATCTCCAAAAACTTATTCTGCTCGTACTCCTGCAACTGCTTGAACTCCTCGACGGACGAGATGTCCAACTTGTGCTTTGTTTTTGGCTTGGGTGGCTCGAATGGACACGTCAAAATGGCAATCTTGCAGTCGGTCACCTCCTTGGCCATCTGAGGGTGCGAGAAGTCCTTGTCCAACAAAACACCCTTGATGAGCGCCGAGTCCTCGATTCCGCCTCCGACTTTGCTCTCCATCTTGATCAACTCAAAGTCGACGTCTTTTCTCTCCAAGTCGGCCACGGCCAACACTGCATCCACTGCCATTTGTGCAAAGTGGTCGTGCGCTTTCGACACAATCTTGGAGCCCAACGAGGTCTTGGCCGCCTTCAACAAGTTCGCGTTGCCGTCGGCGTCTGTGTGGATATCGTCAGCCACCAAGTCTAGCTGCTGACATGCAATTTTGCATGCCTCGTCAAAGCCGTTGGCGATCTTGATTGGGTGGATTCCCTTCTCGATTAGCTCCAACGCTTGGTCCAAAAGAGCAGACGCCAACACAACCACGCCCGTGGTGCCGTCACCGATCTCGTCGTCCTGGGACTTGGACAACTCCACAAGCAACTTGGCTATCTCGTTATCCAAGTCCATCTGCGTCAAGATGGTGGCGCCGTCGTTTGTGATGGTGATGTCACCGTCCTGGCTCACCAAGATCTTGTCCAAGCCTCTGGGGCCCAAACTGGTCTTGACAATAGTTGCCACTGCTCTGGCAGCCAAAATGTGGGACTTGGTGGCCTCGAGGCCGTGCTTTCTCTGTTTTTTGCCCTGATCACGCACGATGATGAACGGTCTGCCCATCTCGTCCTGTGCCACGATGGCATTCGACAAATCCGGGAGTTGTGGTTGAGCCATTGTGTAGTGGTAAGAGACGTGTTGGATCGAGCTCACAAAATTTTCGATACTGGAGAAACCCGTACACCAGGTGGTGGTGATAAAGTATGGAGAAGAAAATTGGAGAGAGAATGGGAAGTGAAGGAATTTGAGAGTGTCGGTCGATATTTAAGAGCTTTGAGACCATTTTAGTAGCTCTCGTAGTTTTGTTCGAGTTTTTGTTTGGCTTCTTGTAGGTAACTTGACTCTGAGACCGTCATTTGGGTCACTCCAAGACACCATTGAAGAAAAGGACGCAAACACTAAGCTGAAGCTGTGAGTTGATGGTGGAACTTCACTTATTGAAACGCTGAAAATGGCTTTCACTTATTTTCTCTGAAGTTGTCATTGGCAGCATAGACATGGTTATTGCAAATGGGAGCTGGCCATGCAGGAACAATTTGCAGCTGCTCAAGAAGAGACTAAGTAAGAGGTTGTTAAAATTTATGATGAGGAGAGATTTCAAAGATAAGATCACGAGTGTGGAAGATGAAATTGTCGTATTCAATAATTCACAACAGATTTAAAAAAGAAAAGGAGAAAAAATTAAATACAGTGAAGATGGCTCTCTTCTCAGTGTTGCAAGTCTAGTTTCTGGACATTGCACAAGTCACTCCAGAATGCATTCAACCCCAGATGATAAAAAAACAAAATTCCCTTCTCTTTGTACCACCTCTTCAATCGCAGCAACACGATCTTAGCAATTTTCAGTCTCCTTTATTTTTCTTCTTTCCAGCTCACCTTTTCAAATGTTCATTCTCTCTGGACCCGTGCACCTCGTTAAAGTGCGACGTACATGCGCTAAAGAGGTCCATGTATCGGAGATGCCCCGAGTGGAAGCTGAACAGAAGTCAATAGAGAAAAAGCTCAAAGCAAAAAATTTTTGGTTGTGCTCATGCTTCACCGCAAATCAAATCTCTCTCTTAGTTGTTCCCTCCTTGATCAAATTTCATCCCCACTCTCTGTCTCTTCCTTCCCCAGGTCATCTCAGGGCCCACATCGGCTTTCATGCACAGAAAAAATTAGGCCATCAATTTTCACTTTCTCGGTCTACACCACCGCTTCACCTCCACACCGGAAAATCTTCTAGCACACAAAAAAAAAATGTCAGAGATCGACGTTGATTCCGCCTCCATCGAGCAGTTGAGAGACGTCTTGTGCAACAAATCCGGCGACGTGGCCCTCGCCAACAGATTCAGAGCGTTGTTCAACTTGAAATGTCTAGGTGCCGAGTCTGAAGACCAGAATACTGTGCAGACCGCCATCGACTACATTGCCGAGTCGTTTGCCGATAGCTCTGAGTTGTTGAAGCACGAGGTCGCCTACGTTTTGGGCCAGATCAAGAACACCTACGCCAACAAGTACTTGAGCCAGGTATTGGCTGACGACAACCAGCAGATCATGGTCAGACACGAGGCCGCCGAGGCCATGGGCGCCATCGGTGACTCTGAGAGTTTGGAAATGTTGGAGAAGTATTTCAAGGAAGACCCAGCGTTGGAGATCAGACAGACGTGCGAGTTGGCTATTGAGAGAATCAAGTGGGAGAACTCCGAGAAGGCCAAGCAGGAGAACTTGGAGCAGTCTGCATTCACATCGATCGACCCGGCTCCTCCCTTGCCTACAGACCAGGAACTGAAGATCGAGAAGTTGCAGAATATCTTGAACGACCAGGAGAAACCACTTTTCGAGAGGTACAGAGCCATGTTCAGATTGAGAGACTTGGCCACGGACGAGGCGTGTCTAGCGTTGGCCTCTGGGTTCAGCGACCCCTCGGCTTTGTTCAAGCACGAGATCGCCTACGTGTTTGGCCAGTTGTGCAACCCTGTCACTGTGCCATCTTTGATCAAGGTCTTGAAGGACGACAGAGAGGCTGGAATGGTCAGACACGAGGCTGCGGAGGCATTGGGATCGATTGCCACGGACGAGTGTTTGCCAGTGTTGAAGTCGTTTTTGAACGACGAGGAGCAGGTTGTCAGAGACAGTGCGGTAGTTGCTTTGGACATGTATGAGTACGAAAACTCCAACGAGTTGGAGTACACCACGGTGAAGAACTAGGGGATATGAAGTAATCAAAAGGAAACAAATGAGAAAATGCAAAGATCGAAAAAGTAGGGAAGAGTAAGAAACTTAGAGAGTCTGGTTCTTCTTACCCAGCAAGAGTATATTCTCTCCTTCCTTCCACTTACACCTGCGCTACGTGGTTCCCATGACGTATGCTATTTCTATGTTACAAAGACACCAATGCCTTAATTGTTTGTTCTGAACTTGTAGCCACAGCCCGTACAAGTGTAGAAAACTGTAGCACCTTCATCTGCAGATCTCAACTGCAAGGTGTGGTATTGCATCTCCTCGTTGCCACACTTTGGACACTTTTCCTTGATGGTGGCGCCCTCGTCCAACTCGTCTGACTTCAACGTGGTCTTCACAACGGACCTTTTGAGTTTCAAGGCCGAGGGGAAGGCGTCCTCTGAAGACTTGGTGATGACCTTCAAGTTGGCGAACTTGGAGCTCGAGTATGACTTTTTGCACACGCGGCAGTCTAGCGTGGGTTTGGCCGAGACGGAGTCTAGCAAGTTTCCGCAGTCTGTGCAGAAAATAAGGGATCCAACGGCGGACATTGTGGGGGGATGTAGTTTTAGTTTTGGACTCATCTCGGGTTTTTTTCAGACAGTACTGAGGCTACCCTCGGAAGTGGGGGGGAAGGCCCAAAGAACCCTCGGGTTTAACACATTTTGCGCACCTCGGATCTCACCCCAGTGCGCACCTCGGATCTCGCACGCTCTCCATTTATTTCCACCGGCATCTCATCACTTGCACTAACTAGAACATTTTAACACCTCCACCAACTCACACCAAAACACCTTCAAAATGAGACAAAAAAGAGCTAAATCATACAAAAAGCAGATGAACATATACCTCCACACATTCAAGTTCAGAGAACCCTACCAGACCATTGTCGACGATGAGCTCGTTTTGAACTGTGATAAGGCTTCTTTTGACTTGGTCAAGGGACTAGAAAGAACACTCCAGGCCGAGACAAAACCCATGATCACACAGTGCTGTATGCAAGCGTTGTATGCCACAGACAACCAGCAGGCCATTGATTTGGCCAAACGGTTCGAGAGACGTCGGTGCAACCACCCTCCAAAAGACCCAAAGCCACCAGCCGAGTGCATCGAGTCCATTGTGAATATCGACGGCGTGAACAAGCACAGGTACGTTGTGGCGAGCCAGCTGACGAAGCTCAGGCGGAAATTGAGGGCTGTTCCCGGTGTTCCGATTGTGTTCATGAACCGTTCTGTGATGGTGATGGAACCAGCTTCTGATGCACTGAGGAGAGCTGCTGCGCTCAGTGAAAACGCTAAACTCAGTGCTGGGTTGAACGACACGAAGGTGGGGTACGTGGACAAGGAGGAGGAAGCGCAGGAAGAACCAAAGAAGAAGAAACGGAAGGGGCCCAGTGAACCTAACCCATTAAGCATAAAGAAGAAAAAGACAGCCACGACGAGCCAACCGGAACCAAAGAAAAAGAGAGTTCGGAGACACGGCAAGAAGGACAAGAGTGCGGAGAATGGAGAGAAGGAGGAAAAAGAAGGAAAGGAGGAAAAAGAGGGAAAAGATGAAGGTCAAGAGAACGGTGAGGGGAATGAAAAAGAAGATGGTGAGAACACTGGGGAATCCGATGCATAGAGTAGAACTCACAAATACACAAAACTCAAGGAAATCATTGAGAGTGCAGAATCTCGTAGACTGTTAATTTTGGTATGCATTAATGACAAATCAATTTTGTTTGTCATCTCTATCTGTCATCTCTATCTGTCATCTCTGTCTGTCATCTCTATATGTCATCTCTCTGTCATATTCTACCCCTCCACTTCCTGGCCCTGGAGCACGCTGAACATATTATTGGAATTGTCGTCCTTTTCCTCCAAGTTCGTCGAGGTGTTCACATTCTTCAGGTCAATCTTCAACACATAGTCGCCGTCCTCGTTCACCATGCACATCTTGCAGTCAAAGGCTATCAAGTTATCTCTCATGACTTTCTTGAATGTCTTCAGAAGCATGTAGAGCTCGTTTTCCTTCGTCTTGTCCATCTCGGCAAAGTGCCTGTCGTAAAATGCAAATGTAGACTGCTTGACGCATTTCACCAGCCAGTCTTTCAAGTCCGGGTGATTCTCAAGAATGAGCTTCACGTTCTTCTCAACATCCGATTGGTACACACCAAAGAACACATCCTGAATAAGAATCGCATTGAAGAGCGCATCGTCAAGTTCAGAGAGTTTCAACTCCTCGAGTTTGAGTCTCTTCTGCTCGATCTCATCTTCTTTCTCCAACGCCTGGCGGATCGTGATTGGTGTCATCACAGACAATTTGGTCACACAGACGAAAACTGATCTCAGTGGCTCTCTGTCCTGCGACTCGGAGTACAACTTGTAAGCCTCGGCCAAATTGTGGATAAACTGTCTTTGTGGCTTGGACATTGGCGGGAAGTGGATGCTCTTCTTTGCAGGAATGTCTGCTGCCACGCAGTCTATGTAGTCACTCACAAACGTCCTCACTATGGTTTCCATCTTCAGACACCAGTTGACCTGGCGCTTGTACACGCTGAGAGTATCCTGGGAGTATGGGTTTTGGAACTCCTGTGTGGTCCCTGTGAATATCGCCTTGAGCTCCTCTTCTCTCTTCAACTGAGCACAGTCTTCATCACACGGAATCACCGAACCAATTTTCGTGGGCAGAGCACTCAGCGCTCCGCACTGAACCACCTTCTTCATTCTGCCACATCCGCACGTGATTGAAACGCTCTCTGTGCATTTCTTAGCGTCGCACAACTTCTTGCTTGCAAAATGGCACTTCTCCATGCACATGTGCGGACAACTCTTCCTGATCTTGCGGCAGGGTAAGCGACACGATGCCACGTTGGCATGCTTCCCCTCCACACAGCTTCTGGAGCACGGCGTGTTGCACACGTGACCGCACTCGAGTCTCTCGTTGCAGATTTTCCCACATGAAACACTGTCCACCGAACATAGTATATTTTTGAGCTCTTTCTCGCCGCAATTGCACCGCTTAGTCACTAGCTTCGTGCACCTCAAGCAGGGCTTGGTATCGTCGTGACACCTGTGTGGCTCTGGTGGGTGGCCGCACTCTTTCTCCCGAACACACTGCTCCTGACATACTAATTTGGTGCCACATCTGACTGGGGCAGGTATCACGGTCTTCCCGCAGTGACACACAAGATCCTCGGGCGACGATTCAAGACAGACCCCGCACGGCCCGCTGTGGCACAATGCTTCGCAGTAATGCAAGCCACATGGCTTGAGTTGGTTGCATGTTCTGGTGCAAATGTGAATGGGTTCCATGGTACTGATCTGGTCCTCGAAGTTGGAGCGCACACGGTTCCTGAGCTGTTTCTTCAACTCACGCTCTCTGCGTAATGCCATCTGCTCAAACTCGCAGCATTCTTCTCTGTGGAAGTGCTTGCGGCAACTCAAAGCTGCAGTACACTTGTGGTGACATTTGGGCTGGAACCCTTGCTGGAGTGCCTTGCACGGCACCAGGTAGCTTGCGTTTTGGCAAGAGCACTTGACTTCGAGAATGTTATAACACTCACACGGGCCTTCGTGACACTTGGCAAGACATTTACACCCGCAAGCTAACAATTTCCCACACACTTGGTCACACTGGGGCATGGGGTCCGTGCACTTGGTTCTGGCGAAGGATTCCACGTGGGTTTTGCCGCAGTAGCATGTTTTGACATTTTCTGGGTCGTACTTGCACTTGAGCGTCGACGCAGGCAATGGCTGGCAAGGGAGCTCCACACTGTGTATTCCACAGCTGAAATACTCGGTGATCACGCCCAGACACGAGAATCCGCCCACGAATTTCTGCCCTCTATCTTCCCTCTCATAACATATCTTAGGATCGAGCTTGAAACAGTCCAATTTCTCGCTCGTTTCTCCGCAGTAGCACCGCACCTCTACTTTCTCCTCACAGGGACCACAAAAGCCCAGATGACACGCCCCAATCGAGCACTGGTGGCCCAACTCGCACACCACAGCCTCACACGGCGTCTCACACTTCCACCCGACCTTATATGGAGTCACCAAACACGGTAGCTGCTGCGTGTGCTTGCCACATTTGCAGTTCATGACTGGCCCCAAAGCTCCGCACTCTGGGTGCTTCCCTGGGTGGCACACGGACGAACAAGCGTGCACGCAATGCGGGTACTTCACGTTGCATGGATTCCCGCAGCTGAAAGGGATCAAATTGTCTGCGCTCGGGTTCTTCACGCGGCCACACCAGCATGTAAATTTCAGCGGGATGGAACGTTGCTCCACATTGCACGCGGGACACCGCCACTCCTTCTGGGCATTGGTGGACGACCCCCGGGTGGCCCAGTCGTTGATACACTCCAAGTCGTACACTCTGTAGCAGTTTTGGCACGACCAGATCTCGGAGTGTCTGTCGATCTCACAAGTGCACACGAGACACACGTAGGTGCCGTCCTCGATCTCTCTGATGATGGTGGACGCTAGAGACTCGTCCAGAGGTTCGTCCAAGTCGGAAAAATCGGACTCGTCAGACTCGCTGGAGTCTGGAGATGTGGTGATATCATATTCTGTGGCGGAAGGCGTGGGGTCTGACGAGACAGGGTCCGGCAGCGGAGGATTTGAATTTTTGGTGGGAAATTCATGATTATCGTGACTCTCCGAATCTGTTCCATTCATTTCAGGCGTGGTTTCTGCCCTCGGTAGGCTTTTGTCTGAAAGTGACATGGAGATGAGTTAAGTATATGCGATATCTGTAGCGAGTTTTATGCAGACAAAAGTGGAAAATGAGTAATGAGATGTAATCCTGAGGAGGTGTGATGATCTGGAATACTGGAGAAGGTGAAAAAATATGATGTTGATAAATTCTGGTGTTTTTGTGGGTTTTGAAAAATCTTGGGGGGTTTTTTCAATTTTTTTCGGTGAAGTTGATGTTTTGCATCTATTAGTGTTGCTCATGATATTTTTGTTAGCAGGCAACTTTTGCTCGCATTTTGCAGATAATCAAGATCCAGGAATTCCGGGAATTACCTACTCAAAGTAAAATACATGACAGAAAGAAAAATTCAATTGAAAGTGTCAAAACTGTTATTTCATGAATTTTGAATTTACAGAGTTTTGACTTAACAAAATGATCGGATATCTCAACCTCCAACTCTTTTCCTACCTTCCACTACACTCTCTCACACTCACTAGACATTATATCACATTATTAAATCATTACTCTAGACCATTATATCCGTACACTCCTGCGCTTGAAGAAGTTCATCACTTTCCTGGCAGCACTGGCCTCCTTGCCATTAACATAGGCGCCATTAGCTGTACCAGCAGCGATTGACTTTCTCAGTTGTGCAGATTTCCCCAGCGACGAAGACCCAATCCTCTTCTGCTCCTTGTGCTGGATGTTTGCCTCGTTTGAAGGCTCCAACACTTTCTTGCCGCTCGAATTGACGCTGGCAGACTCCATTATAGTGGCCGAAGCGTTCGAGTTGCTGTAGAAGGATAAGATACTGAATCTGTTGCGCTTCTTAGCTTCCTTGACCTCCTGGTTCTCCTTATTGCGCTCTCTGCGAGCAATATCAGCAGACGCGCGAGTCCTGTAGTGGGAAGTCTCTTCCCTGGAAGGCTTTTTCTCCGTGTTTTGCTCTTTGACCACAACTTTCTCCTTCGGAGACTCGGTGGCAGTAGCAAACGTGGGCAGCTGGTCAATTTGTGGGGTGTGGTGTTGTGGAGGCGGAAGCTCAGTGTCGAGCTTCAAGATCGGCGCAGGCAAGGCCAGGGTGGCCTCTGAGGTTACTCTCGAGGGGCTGTGCAGCTCGGTCAACTCTAAAGCGTCCATCTTATCCTCCAAGTAGCTAAGCACGGAATTGCGCTTGTTCTCGTGAGAATTCAAGTCGCTGGTCAACACGCCATTGACGTTGATAGCGGTGACAACAGAGTCACGCCTTGTTGCACTGCGTCTTGTGGGCACAGAGGTCTGTGGACCGGGGCTGCCCAGCCTAGCTCTATCGGTGGCCGTAGAGTCGATGCTCACTGTGCTCTTTGCAGGCGACCCAGACAAAAACTGTGGCACGGCGATGCTCTTGGGTGTGGCGATCTTGACGTAGTCTAACACAGCCAGAGCCGACGACCCGCTGAGCAATGACGAGGTCATGGATCCCGGATGGTAAGATGTTGGACGAGGTTTTTTCTCGGAATGTGGCAACCTCACCATCTCTCTTGCCAGGTCCGCAGAGGTGTCTGCGCTTCTCTCTAGCCAGTCCTTGCGTCTCTGGATGGAGAAGTCTGTGTTGGTGGGACTCTCGACAATGGTGGAGATGGTGCCCGTGTATGTTGTGGAGCGGGGCAAGGTTGCAGGTGGGAGCGCGTGGTGACTGTGTGTGGACAAGTCTGACTCGAGAATGAGGGATTTCCTCTTGTTGTCGTGTTCGGTGGCCACGGCCTTGAGGGCACGGCTGGCCGACGGGTAGTTTGCAGACATGGATGCAGACTTGGAGTGGCCGCGTTGGAACACGTACTGGCTCAGTTTCGAAGGAGACCCGCTTTCGGCGTTGGACATGACAGATGACAAAGTGGTGGATGACGTGTTGACAGAGGATGCAGATGCGGCCAAGTTAGGCTCGTTGGAGTTGGTCAATGCGACGACATTGGCGAACGATGACGATGTGGTGGGGTTGGAATAGATGATGTTGGCGTTCGAGGTATACGAGCGGCCGTGCATATTCTTGGTGGAGCTCAAAATCAACGTGGACGAGCTGGTGGTCTCACTGAACATGGAGTACCGCTTCTGCTTGTTGTTCATTATCAGCGCGGCCTTCAGCACGCCCTTCTCCTCGCTGTGGAGTCTATCCCATTCTGGTTGTCTGATCGACAATAAGTTGGCATGAGGCGCCAACCACGGGTGTGCTCTGATCTCGTTCATGCTGATACGCTTTTCAGGGTCGGACACAATGATCTTGCGCAAGAGGTCCCTGGCCAATGGCGACACGTACTCGGGGAACGTCAATGGAGTGCTGCATATGTAGTTGTACAATCTGACGATATCTGCGCCGTCTTCGTTCTCTGCGTCGTCGTCAAAGGGTAGATACCCCGAGAGCATGGCATACAAGATCACGCCCAACGACCAAATGTCCACTTTCCGTCCGGAGTATGGCAGTTGCGTCAAGACCAACTCGGGCGCAGCGTAGCACGGGGACCCACACGAGGTCTTCATCAAGTCGTTCCGGTCGCGGTTATACGAGTTGACAAAGCCAAAGTCGGAGATGATGATGTTCTTGTGCTTGTCCAACAACAAGTTCTCCAACTTCAAGTCCCTGTGGATCAATCCCTTCAGGTGCATGTAGTCCACGCCACTGACAAGCTGGGCAAACAATTTCTTGGCGACATTCTCCTTTAGGTACTTGTGCTGCAAGATGTAGTCGAACAATTCGCCTCCCGAGGCGTATTCCAAAACAATGCCAATGTATTTCCCGCTCTTCAACACCTCCACCAAATTCACAATGTTTGGGTGGTTGAGTAGTCTCAACGAGTTGATCTCGCGGTGGATTTTGATCTCAGACTCCAGGTCCTTCAAGATCGAGTCCCTCTTGATTAGCTTGATCGCAACCTGACTGGGGTGTTTCCCGTCCTTGCGCCATCCTAGCTTGACTTTCCCAAATTCTCCCTCTCCCAAAGTAGAGCCGAGGACGTAGGCGCCAAACCTCACCTCACGATGGACTCTTTTCCCAGAAGAAACGGTCGTGTTTGGCGAGGTCAAGTTGATGACCAGATTGGTTGATTGAGAGCGGGTATGGCTCATTACCTCAGTTGCAGTTGCCATTATATATATGAAACTTTTCAGTTAAGGAGTGGAAGGGATAAGAATCCCGGCGACAAACGGTGAGGTTTTTTTTTCCAGTAAATTGCCAGGGCAACGAGAAGCACAAAGTGGTAAAAGGAAGAAACCAGACGATATTTGAAGTTTTTTACTGTTTCCAGGTTGTAGTGTTTTTTTGTTTGGCATTACCCGATCTGGCAAGCCGGTAAACAGTCTCGAGCACCTGTCTGCAGTACAAACCCAGATATAAGGAACCTGGGGTGATGGTTGGAGATCTGAAACACGGTGGATGTGTCAGGATGAAATAATAATAAACGCTGGCCGAATTTCCAAAATTTGTGAAATTTTGAAAATCAGATTTGACGCTTCTGCTTCGGATTTTATAATCTCTGAAATTTCATGCAACGGCTCTCCCTATCGTCCCCTGGCAAGTATTAGAGAGTCGCGGCCGAAAGTGTAGGCACAGGTTTGGAGAACAGGTTGCAAGGTGGTGCGAAGGCACTCAGGAACAGCAGAGGAGGAAGATTGGGGAGGCAAGAGGGAAAAAGTTGGGGGGATTCGACCCGTATTTATAGTCAGAGGTTCTGGGATAAAAATAAATCGCGTCACTCCTTGTGCCGTGTCCCCCGAGATCCTTAGCTTGTTCCATCTGTTCGAGCCTCACATCGAGCCTCACGTTGTGCCTCACATCTCCTGGTTGCAGCCCAAGTGGAATGTGTGATTAGGTTTAGCTCCGATACGCACAGATCTCCTGAGATCCGTAGAGTGGGGAACTGTAAGCGCAAAAAGAAATCAAGAAACTGTGGAAATAATTTAAATTTAAAAATTTTTTGCACAATTTCACTCCGTGTTTCGCCCTGATTACTCGAGATAAGCTGCCTGACCTTCCGCGCATGCCACATCATTCTCGCGGTAACACTCCGAAATCCCAAAAGGGGAATTTGTGAAATTTGGGGGGCTCGGGGAATTTGCGCCGTTTTTCGAGATTGCGCAGATTTGTGGTAATGTGAAGAGCGGCGAATTTATGCTGATGATGTAATTTCGTATCTTGCCGTAATTCTTTCCTCTCGTATCATCTTGTACTGCAAATAATCTAATGATGTACATGGAACGTACTGCAGACAAAATGTGACATAGCTTATCTGTTAAAACCGAAGGGCTTGATACGAAAAGAGAAGAATGTATGAATATGTAGATTTTGAGGTCAGAAGGAATGTGAGAGGGAAGAGAAGGATTTCTTAATTAGGCAGGAGACGATTCTCGACGGATTTGGTCGAAAACGGAGCGCAAATGACGTCATCACCGCCCGAAAATAGCTGATGAACTACTGAAGCTCGGACAGACTGTAGAGCATAGACAGCGTAATACATAAATTGCATACAAGTTTTCTTTTTACTCTTGTGTGGCCCGGAAACTGGCAATCAAGAAATTTGTATGAGGAGGTACGGGTGTTTATACCGTGGTGTATGGATGTTTTGACCATGGTGTACGGGTTTTATAACGTGTTTGTGTACATTGATTTTATCATGCCCACAAACACGTCTTTACATCATGTAGAGAACATGCAACTTCTTTCTTTATCCGTATATCGAGACTGTTACAGAAAGAATAACAAGATTTTGTACACATTGGACCGAGCTGTGATCTACACAGCCAAAAACTTATGGATAATACCGAAAAATTTACCTCAATAGGTTATTCAAGGGAGAATCACATTAGAGAAAGGAAGATAGCTGATCCTTTTATGTCCAAATTTTCTGTTCTCTTAATTTTTTGCCTGTTGCTGCAAATTGGTGGTTGTGAAATACCTGCACATAAGCGTCAACCATAACAACGCGTGCCTCCACATATATTTATTTCTAGATCAACCATCATCTAATTTCCACCAATTTGACCAATTTTCAAAATTTAAAATCAGCCAAGATGGTCAAAAAGTCATCGAGAACGTCACGTGCGCCTCTCAACACAACAATCATCTCCACCATAGCCAAACCGATAGCCACCAAAGAACTCATAGCTCGTCTTCAGACAGTGGCAGATAACCTATCGACCGCCGACCAAAATGCCACAAATTTGCAGGAATACCAAACCGTGGCGGCAGATTTAGCCAACCCCAAGTTACTCAAGCATAATCACAAAGGTGTACTGGCCTACGCCTGCTGTGGACTAGCAGATATATTGAGACTATATGCCCCAGATGCTCCCTACACGCCCGAGCAGCTCACGGAGATCTTCAAGTGCTTTCTTAAGCAGTTTGCGCAGTTGTGGGACGAGCAGAACCCGTTTTTCTTGCAGCAGTGCTACTTGCTCAAGAGGCTTGTGGAAGTAAGGCTGATCATTCTCTTGGTGGACCTCCCAGACGCCCTGGACCTCATTGAGGACTTGTTCGACACCATGTTTGTGTTGGCAGGCAAAGGTTTTCCAACCAGGCTCGAACTGTTGGCCTCCGAGATGCTCGCAGAGGTGTTTGCCGAGGCCGATGTGATTCCACAGAAGGTGGTGACACTTTTGCTCAAGAAATTGACCGCAACGCCCGACTCGGGGCTCACAGCGACGAGCTCCAACATCTCGAACCCCGGCTTGGCATTTTCGTTGGCAGTTTGCGAATCAAACGTGGATAAGATGTCCAGACACATTGCACAGTTGTTCTCGGAGATGCTTGACGACAGCGTGAAGGCCAACAACGGCGCCACAGACTACGAGGCATCATACTCTGCGCTCGAGAAGATCCATTCGTGGTCCGTGCAGATCTGGAAGTACGTGCCGGACTTGCTTGCCTCGGTTATGGGATTAATCAGTGATGAGCTCAACTCAGATCTGGAAAGGGTCAGAGTGTTGGCTACCACCACCATTGGCAGCATGGTGCTGAACCAGGAGGGGTCTGCAGAGAGCAACATGGTGCATTTCGTGAACACTCACAAGGCTGCGTGGGAGAACTGGCTCAAAAAGTCATCAGATGTTTCGCCAGTGGTAAGAGCCAAGTGGGTCGAGCAAGTCCCCGAGGTGCTTTGTGCCCAGTCCGTGACGTCCGATACGACGGGCCAGCTCAGTGCGAGTCTTGCCAAGTGTCTCTCGGATACAAACGAGAGGGTGAGATTTGCAGCATGTAAAGCGTGCGAGCTGCTTCCGTTTGCGGTCTTTGCAAGCAAGGTATGCACTGAAATTTCTCTCCGGACGTTGTTCCAGCTCGTCAGGGAGAAAAATCTGGATATCCACAGCGTGGCAGTCCGGATGCTTGCGGATATCTACAATACCTACTTGGACTTGATTGAGCGCGATGAGGTGGTTGATTTCGGCGACTTGAAGGAGGGAGAAATACAAAAAGTCGAGGAGCTTCTCACGCGCGAGTTGCCCAATACGTTGATCCAATTGAACTACGTCAACGACAAGGCGCTCACGGCCATTGTTGATGTTGCCCTATTCGAGAAGTTGATTCCGTTCCAGGAAAACACAAGCAAGCGAGTTTCAAGATTATGCAGATTTGTTTCGGTGCTTGACGAGAAATCCAAGGCGTCGTTTTTGGCTGTGGTGTCAAGACAAAAGAAAGTTTCCGACGCTGTGAGAAAATTCACCGAGCTTTCTACTGAGTACATGAAAACGCACTCTTTGGATGGCGAAAACAAAGAAAACGAGGAAAACGAAAACACAGGTGGCGAGAAAGAGTTGTTGCGTGTGAAAGTCGAGAAAGTCATTCTGTGGCTCACCGCAACCTTCCCCACCAGCATTAATGGCCGTTTGTGCCTTGAAAGATTCCACCAGTTGAGAAATGCCAGGCTCATTAACCTTATGGCAAAATGTGTGGCCCCAGATGCAAATTTCAAAACGGTTAAGAACTCGCTAAAGGAGCTCCTCACAAAACTTGGCGAACCGAAAAATTTACGTGTGGAATCAGGCACCTCGAGTGTCACCGCAGCAGACATGATCTCAACAATGAAAATCTTGCTCTATAGGGCAAGTAACATCTTCTTCAACCTGACCAATACTTCAGAGTTGGTGAAGCTCTCTAAGGACGAGAGCAGCGCGCACCAGAAAGTGGCTAATGAGTTGATCAACCAGCTCCTGACCATATTCCCAGATGTGTTCAGGAACCAAATAAAATCGCTCTCAGACTTGATTGTGGTGCGCAAAACAGAGATAGACGTGTCCTTGATCCAGTCCTTCAGTCATTTTATGAACAAGTATCCGGAGCAGTTCCCAGAAGATGCAGAGTTCGCAGAGTCGTTGCAACTATTAGCCACAGAGGGAACACCACAACAGGCGAGGTACGCTGTGAAGATTTTGCGTTGTTGCGACAGGAAGGAGTTGCTTTTGTCCGACATCATTGAGAAAATTCTACCTTTGCAGCCTGACAATGTTCATTTTGCAACCCACTTGTCTGCCATTGCAGAGACGTACTTGGCGCTTCCAATCGCTCTTGAGTCTCACTCCAATGCCATCAGTGCGGTGATTGTTGAAGAGGTGCTCAGAAAGAATCGCATTGAAGATCTCGATGAGCTGCTCTTGAAATCCACAGAGTGGATTGACGACTCGAAGTTGGACGAAAAACTCCACTCACTCACCGAGAAATTGATCTCCATCAGATTAATCACAAATCGTGTGCGGTCGGTGAACACCGAGGGCAAAGATGAGAACGAGGTGGCCTTGCTTGTGGAGAAGCCACTCAAACTTTTGATGACCATTGTTTCCAACAGCGGAGAGATTGTGAAGGCGAGACCAGACTTGCTTCCCACGCCTCCTGGCTTCAAGCAGAAATTGAGACTTGCAGCAGGTCTCAATATCTTGAAGTTAGCCAAGTACCCGGCTTTCAACATGATGATCAACAACAATGTGATAATGTCGCTCACGAGATTGTTGCACGATGAGTGTGCAGAGGTGAGGGACGGGTTCATGCGGGCTTTGGAGAAAAAACTCTCGCTCAATGCCGTTTCGGAGCGGTTTTTGCACTTGGTGTTTTTCGCTGGCCACGAGCCAAATGAGCACATCAAGCGAAAGTCGTTAATCTGGATTGCGTCCAACCACAGAAGACGCGAGGAGAAGAATGATATCGTGTACGAGAGGGTTTTGGCTCGGTTGATCCATGCCATTTCCCACGACTCAAGATTTGCCAAGATGATCCTGGAAACAGACAGCAGAAACCCAGCGGTGGAGGTCGAGGCGTACGTTTATGCCCTGAAGTATATCTCCATGTACTTGGACATCATTGCAAAGGAAGAGAACGTCTCGCTTTTGTACTATATTGCCAGCCGGGTGAAACAGTACAGGGACGCGCAGGTTGACTCTGAGTTGTATGGAGCTGAGGATTTGCCAGATGAGGTTGTCAACTTATACAGAGTCGCCGAGTTGTGTCAGTTGCTCATCAAAGAGCTTGCAGACTCCAGGAACTGGACTCTCCAGACCTGGCCAGGAAAGATGAAGTTGCCCCTGGACTTGTTCGCGCCCATGGACGACTACCAGGAAGCACAGAAAATTATTACGATGGTTTATATTTCCGACAGCGTGCAGATCGAGCTCAGACAGAGTTTGAAGATGTCAGGCAAGTCCGGGAAGGTGGTTGGCAAGAGCGGCAGAGTGTCAGGGAAATCAAGTACAACCACCAAGAGAAAAGCTGCGCTGAGGCCCGCAACCAAGAGAGCGAAAGCGAAACCAGCAAAGAAGAAAGTGAGGATTGCCGAGGAGAGCGAGGATGAGGATGTGCCTTTGGTGACAAGAAGAAGCACCAGGAACAAGAGCACTGTGAAGTATACGGAGGAAGCTGGGTCCGAGGAGGAGAAGAGCGACGAGGAGTACTCCGAGTAGAATAGGAAGATGAAAGTGGGGAAACATAGAGGGTAAGTTTGAAAATATTATGACTTGTGGTGAATCAAATGGAGCCACTATGTGGATTACTATGTATGGTGAGTGTACCACAGCAAAAACCGGAATGCATTCAGAAAACTCCATTAAGATCAAACCTCAGGTGAACATCTTTTCCCTTTAAATCTAAACATATCCTTCACCAATTACTCGCCGCTCTCACCTGTCCATTCCCTTGATTGAGTTGAAGCTTCTCTTTGACCTCAAATCCTCACCCAAGATCTCCAATCTTGTGGCTGCAGGAAACAGTTTCAGCTGGCCGTACTTCGCCCAGTCCACCGCGGCAAACTCAAGCAACTTGTAAGCCTGCTTCCCGTACTTTTGCGCCAACTGCGCGCCCGCAGCCTCCCACCAGTTGCATATGATTCCGTAGTGGACATTCCCCAAGAGTTCCTTATTCACATTCAAGATCCGCGCGGCAAACCGCCACTCAGCAGGCATGTTGAAGAAATCAAACTTCTGTGTTGCCTGTAGACGCGCCATGACTGCCCAAACAGTGGCTATTCCACCGACTCTCTCCTCGTATTTCACCTCAGACTCCCATTTCCCATCTGACCGCTTCCACCCCATCCGTACACGGCCCTCCTCGGTGTCGATGCTGCAGGTGTATCCCAAAATGAACGCACACTTCTTGGCGAACCGCGCACACATGTAGTATTCGAGCCCGTCCAAGCTGTTGAGGAGATTTGCAGCCAAGCTGGCTAGAGGCACCGCAGCGGATGGTTTCACGGTCACCTCGGCCTCGGCCTGCGCCACAACGGCCTTGGAAATGAAATTGAGGATCCACTTGTACGCGAGCGGGTTTTGCTTGGTGGCGTTGGCCAACTCGGCCACTTCTCGCGAGATGGTGTTCATTTGCGTTTCCGACGAGCTCAACTGGCCAAACTTGACGTTGATCCGCCGCTTGTACACGCTCACCTGCTTCTTGAAGTCCTTGTTGCCGTCCATGGCTTCCACCACATCTTTCTTGATGTCCTGGATGTCCTGTCTGTAATTGAACACAAGTTTCTCTATAGCTTCCCAGTCGGTGGGGCCCTTGGCTTTCCGCGCGGCCTCTTCCTTAGCCAACCTGAGTTTCTCCTTGAGTTTCTTCTGCTCTGCCGCCTTGGCCTTTTCCTCCTGCAATTTGCGCTCCTTTTCGAGCCTCTCCTTCTCCTGTTTCCTCTTTTTCTCCTCCTCAGCTATTTCTCTGAGTCTGGCCTCCTCCTCCAATCTTTCTCTCTCTTCTTCTTCCCATGCAAGCCTCTGTCTCTCCTCTTCCTCTCTGCGTAGTTTTTCATGCTGCTCTATAATTTGACGGACCTCTTCATCCTGTCTGGTTCTATCCGAAGCGTCTATGGAATCAACCACAGACTTGATGTATTCGGCACGTGACTTGCCTGTTTCGCTTATCGACGCTAGGAGTTTCCGTCTGACGGTTTGTCCCTCCTCCAATTTCAGAATTTGCAAGGCATTGATGCGCTGCAATGTGTCGTGCAATAAATCTATAGCCAGTGCTGGTTCCACATTGATTCTGGGCGTTTTCGAGCTGCTTCTTTTCGGAGACACACTCTTGGGTTCTTGGAAAACGTGCCGGGGAGTTCTTGCCGGAAGAACCTCGGAATCAAAGTCAAGTCCGAACCTCATGGTTGGTTTAGATGTTCCGATTCAGTAGAGCCAGAAATGTAAGGTGGGAGGTACGGGTGTAAGGGGAGCCAGGAAAGCATTGGAAGCTGGGTCTACAGAGAGAAAATGGCCGAAAAAAATTAATGAAGAAATTGAAAATAGTAGTGTTCGACATAAAGAGAAATAATCCTTTTTTAATTTTTAATCTTCTCTCTACTTTGCATGTGTTTGGTCATTGTATGTGGAGTCAGCTTTTGAATGCTAAAAAACGAGAAAACACACTACCAGAGCAGCACACAACTTTGAAAAAAAAAAGAAAAATAACCACAATTCAAGGTTTCAGAACTCTTCGAGACAGGATTTCCATCACTATCAATTCAAAATTTTAAGACTTCTTCGATTGTCTCTTCTGTCTTTCTAGGTCTGGCTACACCCTTCTTGTATGCACACCTACAAACCATACTCAAAATTTTCAATAGTGCACTCACACCAACCACCAACATGAACAGGCAGTTTGCACGTCTTTTCTCGACGTCTGGTGCCAGGGCCAAGTCGGGCTACTCCACCGTGAAACCCGTGCACCACTTGGTCGACATAAACAAAGCTCAGTTGAGCCCAAGATACCAGCCTCTCTTAATACCCAAGAATGACATCGAATCTGTCGGGTACAAGCCCACAGACATCGAGCAGGACAGAGTCAGCGAGCACTACCACAACACATTGCAGAGCGACTTGTTGTTGCATTTCTACGAGCACGATGCCGAGACTATTCCAGGAAACAAGAAGAGAGAGTGGGCCACAGACTCTCCGTATGCGTTGTACAGAAACATGAAGAAACCCAAGGGCGTTGGCCGTGCGACGCGTGACATCAAGCCCATTGGGCCCAGCAACATTCCTGAGCTCTCCAGCATCTCCATCAACTTGTACAACAAGGAGGCCTTGGAGGACTCCTGGTTGAACATCTCCAGTCGGTTGCAAGTGGCCCAGATCACCAACGCCAAGCCTAAACAGTTATACAATCGCTCCAACATCTTGCCTTGGAAAGTCAGAGAGGGCAAGCCTTGCGGGTGCAAAGTCGAGTTGGAAGGCTCGGACATGACACAGTTCTTGAGCACGCTAACTGAGTTGGTGTTGCCGAGGATCAGAACGTTCCAGGGTATCAAAAACACCTCGGGCGACAACAACGGAAACGTGACTTTTGGGTTGGACCCAGAGGACGTGAAGTACTTCCCGGAAATCGAAAACTACCAGGAGTTGTACCCAAACTTGTGGGGGTTCCACATTACATTCAAAACCACAGCACGCACGGATGAGGCCGCGAGAACGTTGTTGAGCTCTTTGGGGTTGCCTTTCTACGACCCAGCAGAGTAATGTACATAGACATATAAAGAAGAAGGAGGCAGTGTAGGGAGAGGGCGGAATAGAGAAAGGACGGAAAGCAATGGAAAGAGCTTTGGAGATGATTACAGCTCTGTGAATAGAATTCATTTTGCCTTTTATGATTTTTCCAGATCTTTGTTTCCTATAATTTCTAGGAAAAATCACTGAGAGATTGGAACCAGAAATTGGTGAGTGCGAAAACTTGACAGGCTATCAGTCTAGAGTTAACATACCCATGCAACTTTTCCCTGAATCTCTTCAATTATTTTTTATTTCTTTTTCTTGCACTCCGGGGTATAAATACAGCACGACTCCCACTTTTTCTTTTACATACTTTTCCCCACTTTCTTCTTCCTTCCCTTCTCCCCAGTCTCTGTTGCACCCACTGACCTGTACATGTATTCGCAGCCTGATTACTTCCAGGTACTACTAATGCTGACTTCAGTGGTACACGAGTTCTCGGTGCTATACTCAAATAGAGTTCACCAAAAAGACAAAAAATGGTCCGACGGTAGGTTGAAGTACTATGAGTTCAACAGAAAGATCGAAATCCTATCTGAGGAAATGATGCTTGTGACCAGTGATTTCTACCCGCCAGGAGGGAAACCTCCCCTTGAAAGTGGCGTTTTTGAGGATGGAAACAGTTATAAGTTGCCTAACGGTAAGGTGATTGTTGAGTTTGCTGAGTACTTGGGCTGCAAAGAGCGGGATATACTGAAATTGTTTGTGAAGCTGGACTCCAAACAGAACCAGTCGACTTTGGTCCCTGAACGGCTCATCAAGGTCGAGCCGCACGTGAAAGTCGAGAGCCCGATATCAAGTATCAAGAGGTCACCTAGAATTGGATTGGGGAGGCCAAAGAAACACACGCGACAGCTTGAGGTGACGCGGTTTGTGCTGAGGCTAAGTTCTGAGGAGAAATTGCATAAACTACAAAGAAGAGCGCGGCCGATTGGGTTGAGAATTCCTGTCGGGAGCAATAGGATGACGGTGAGGCTATATAAAGAGCTTGGAATTGGTCTGGATAGAGGAATAGGCCAGAGTGTGGAGACTCGTGAGGTGAGTGTTCCCGTTACTGAGGAAGGAGGAATGTGAGAGGGAATACTGGGCTAGAACATCTTTAATCACAGTGGAAGGTCAGAGTGTGCGGATTATTTCGTCAACTTTGTCGGGGTTGACATTAAAAACGGGAAGTGTTCCAGTATTTTGGTGAATGGAGTGGATTTATGGTCACAACATGCCGAGAGTGGGTCGACCCAAGCAAAAAAGTCTTAATATTTGTGAGATTGTTCGGAGATACCAACCATTTTTAAGTCTCTCTGGGGCTTCTAGTCTCTCTGGAAAACTGGATTATACACTAGATCGGATTTTACTTCAGCACTTAAGCGTTACTTAACTTGCTTGAGAGGCTAGTCTTTTTCACAGTCTAGTTCAAGTGGTCCTCGGTTCTTTGATTTCTGTCAATTAGAGAAACTTCTTAAGGTTCCAGTGAGAGGCGCTTCAACTTGTTATATTATTGGTCAACCTAAAATCTCATTCTGCCCTTTAATTTATGAGGGAAATCTATGTGTCAGCCGTTTCCTGGTATGCGAAACCTGCATGTGCAGCAGAACATGTACATTTCTGGCTGCGAAACATACAGTGCATGAGAAGCACGGAACATCAATGGTAATTGCATAATTTAGTGAAGTTCCCATATTCTCAGAATCTTGCTTATTTCAAACAAGCTTTCACTACCCCAAAACCTCTTCTGTGTGCGTAGAAATTTCATGTTGCAAACTCCCATAGTTAAGGCCCGGTGCGCACATATACCCACTTTCCTGCTACATTTGTGTCGTTTCTGTACTACACCCATTTTTTTGTCCTTTACCAGTTTTCATCTTCAGATCCAAATTGGTAGCGTTTCGACAAGTCCATCCGGTTGCAAGTCACTTTTAACTTTCTTTAAGAAAATTTAAGTGAGTTTTAGCCAAAATGGCCGCTTGTGCTGTTACGCCTGGGGTGGCAGCTGCCCTTGTGGCCCTGACCACCCAAACGACAACCGTGGGCACTCCAGAGCCCGACAAAAACGCTCAAGGTGCTCCATCCACCGATCCATCCACCGCATCACCAATTGTTGCGTCGCCCAAGGTTGAACCCGTTGTTCCTGTTGAGGCCACTCCAATGGCCACAAAGAAAAGACACTGGTACAAGAAGTTCAGACCCAGCAAGAGAATCGCCAGAAAGGCCAGAAACTTGAAGACGAAGGTGAAAAAGTTCTGCAAATCCTTGGTTTCCAAGAAATTCGGGGCTACATCTGCCGCCTCTGCCACCACTTCCACCGCCACTTCCACCGCTACTCCAGTCACCGCTGTGTCCACCTCCACCGCTCTTGTTCATGTCACCCACCCATTGGCCCAAGACACTTCCATGGCCGTTTTGACCGGATTGACACTCCCACCCGTTGGTTTACCCGTAGTTCCACACGTAGTGGACTTCACCCCCGCGGACTCAGCTCCTGCTGCTGACTGTGCTGAAGAGGTAATTGTGTACCAGACCAGCGAGGACGTTTATGAGGACGATGACGAGGAAATCGAGGAGGTTTTCACTCCTGGATACCTCAGATCCCAGGCCATGGAATCCGGTGAGTTTTTTGTCTTTGAGGCCGTTGTAGCTACTCCCTTGAGACTCACCGCCACCGCTCACTCCGCTCCTGACTTGACTTCCGTGGTCTGCACCAAGTGCCAGTATACTCCGTACTACTTCTCTGAGTTGGCTGCCTTGCTGGCCTACGCCCAGGAATGGTCAAGATTTGACCCAGTCTGGACTCTTACCAGACCTTCCATTGTCTACCCTGTATTGTCTTTGTCATCCGCTGTTGTCCCCGTCTGCAAGTTGAGACCTGTCTCGTATCACGTTGTAAAGTACCCAGTCCCAGCTGTCGTCCAGACCTTGCCAACCCAGACAATTGTTGTACCACCTTCCGCCTCGTACGTGGACTATGTACTTTCGTCGCTCGACCAATGGACCTTAAGCACCAGCTTGCCATTGTTGCCATGGACCGACAATGTCTACCCCGATGACTCCTCCGATGACTCTACCGATGACTGTCACTCCGCTTCTGTTTCTCCCGCCATTGTCACCGCTACTAACGTAACTCCAACAGGTCCTGAGGGAATCTCCCTTTCTGCCAGCCGAGTGGTGCAGGTTGTGGATGTCGCCGACATCGACACGAAGTCCCAAGGGTGCCAATGGCCACTCACCGCTGAAAGTCTGGTCGACGGATCCTTCGAGGCTCCTTTTGGGAATGTTACTGGAAATGATACTACTGTGATTGAATGTGACAATGGGATAGCTCAGCCTGAGGAATTCGGACAGCCCGAACTTGACTTTATCACTCAGTTTGAGCTGGACTTGGCCGATGGTGAACACGAGTGGCCGTTGATTACTCAATTTGCGTCTGAGTTGTCCAGATTCGAGGACTTCCACGAGGACAGCGGGGACTATATCTTGCAGCCATCTGACTACTTCGAGAAGGAATGCACCCTGGCCGCATTTGCCAAGTTCAACAAATTGGTGAAGTTCAACAAGCTCACCGATAAGTTCAACAGTGCCGCGGACATTCCCACCAAGACTGGAGAGGCAAACCACAAGGAAAACGTCGTCCACTTCATCCATGTCGCCCAGGAAACTTTCGCCCATCTTGCCGGTGCCGTTGCCAAACACAAGCGCGCCAGTCTTGGAGACTACGTTGAGCTCTGCGCAAGCACCTTGCAGGAGCTTTATGACGCTCAGTACTTGGGTAATGAAATCGCCAATCGGTACGTGCACTTGATTGAAACTCGTTCTTCCACTACTGGAAATGTCACCACTGCTGCCACTACTGCTGCCGCTGATTCTTCGGCTGGCGCTGATGCTGCTTGGGTTGAGTACCGCCGTGCCCTTCACGCCGAGAGAAAGCTCCTCGGTGAGTTGTTGGAGAAGGTGAAGTCCGCTAAAAGCGAGACCATGAACCTCAGGCACAGGTTGATCATACTGTTGTTCCGGTACAACTCCGACCTGCAGATGTGTGTTTCCACGATTGGAAAGGTGATGAAAACTTACGATGCTGTTAAGGAAAAGGTCTACGCTGCTTACCCCGACTTTGGCCCGGAGCAACTCGACTGGCTGACTGGGAAATCTCTCTACGCTGAGATGGTCGGGAATTATGAGGCTGATTACGCCGAGCACGCTAAAAAGACCATGACGAACAATGTCGATATGTGCGAGCAGGCCGTTGCCGCTTTGGAGAAACTCTGCGGATTTCTCGACGAGGTGATGAAGTACCTGTACTGGTATGCGACCAAAGAGGTCAGACAAAGGGGACTCGGTGCCTAGGGCTACCACTCCACATTTTTATATTTACTTTTGCATGCTAAAGATTAGCTATTTAATTCTCTAAAAAAATAAACTAAAAAAAATAAAACGAAATAAAAAAAAGGAGAGTGTAGGAAGTGGGAGTAGGAGACTGGTGATACTGGTGATGTTCGTGGGTGCGAAAAGAAAGAGTCCACAAGGTTGTTGCTAGACAAACAAAGGACTTTAAGATTTTCTTACATCAATAAATGAGACGATGAAGTTGGATAAGAGTGAACTTTCCTTATACACTGAGACCAAATTTCACGGGTCAGCGCTCGACATTGCCTCACTTCTGTTCGCTGACCCTATACGCTAAATGTGTACAACTTGACGTCAAACAGATGGCTGAGGATTTTCACTAGAGATGAGAATGTCAATTCTGACTCATTGCAAATACAAAAAATATGAAAAAAGAAGATTCGGAAAAAATGAAAATCAATGGAGAATTCAACAGGAGGGGAAGCTTGGGTTCATTGTTGGTGTCGTGGTAAGCATGTTCGTTGATTAAAGACGTGGAGTCATGATCTGAACTTTCGTCTCACGTGCATGGAACAAAGGTCTGCCTTAAGGTGGAGCACTTGGGCTGTGATGTTTGAACTTACTTTGAATGATGAGTCTGGGCTATTTGTCGTCTCCAATGGCGATTACGTTAGGTGGTTTTCTCCCTTTTCGAAGTGAGGGAATGCATGCTTGTCCCTCTTGATAGTTGCGGAAGAAAACCACAAGTTCTCGTGAGTGTGGGATATCTACCTCAAATAAATTGACAGTTGTTCCGACAGAAATATGAAGCTTATGAAATCAGAAAGTCCGGCGCCGCCAAGACTTGTTCTTATCGCTCGGAAAAATTCTGATAACTCCATGCAAAGTGACAGGAATGCAAACCAACACAGACACACGGAATTCCCTCTGCAAGCGCAAATCACACACAACCAAGAGTGGGGAATTCCCTGGAACCAATCACCACACACTTCATCGTTGGTTTGTTACCGATTTGTCGTTGGTTCAATATCAGACTGTCAGTCTCGAGTCTCAGCTAATCTCGCCTTGAAATATTTTCTCACTTGAACATCGCGCCAATCACCAGGCCAGTTCCTCTTTTGATTTCGGTGTCATTTCGCCGAAAGTGATAGTGCGTTCATGCAAGGCACAGAGATTAGGCGGGGAAGTTTCCACAGTGGAACGTGGGGAGTTTGACACATCCACACTTATCGTTGCTGGCCATGTGCTCTTAATGCAAAATAAGAAATGAAGGTGAAATTGCAAAGCAATAATCCGGGCTTATCTCTTTATCGTCTGTCATCCTTCTGTTGCATATCGCCTGTCTACAGGGTTCAATATATGCGAGACGTTAATACCTCAATTAATTGGGACAACCGAGAATTACAGAAGTGCTGAGTAAGTTCAGGAGTTGAGGCACAATGTACCCTGGTGATCATTGGGATTTGCCTTCACGTATTTTTTTCTTGGATTTTCTCATTTTTTTTGCAATTAGATGGCAATTCTTGGCGGGGTTCCCCAGGATTCCAACCTCTCATATTGGTTGCAAACCTCAAAACGTGGGCCATTATTAGGCGCACGTGTGCAACCCATGCACGCATTTTGGAACACCGTACTGCGCACTGCATACAAGCCCGAACAGGTCCGAAAGAAGCCACCAAAAATCTCGCTGCCATAAACTGTTATTGCGATTTATATTTAATAATTTCTGCGCTTGGCTGGAAACATTTTACCGGATTTTCGGACTTGCTCGGACACTTTTACATTTCAAGTTCCCCTTTTGTTTTTGGTTGACGTTGCAGTGGGCACCCCCATCCACATAAATCTCATTGTTAGGACTTTGGCAGGTCAGCTGACCAGACTAATTTTTTACCCACACACTATCATACACCATTCACCAGTGCATCGCCATTTGCACCTGACATCACGTACCAACACGTACCAACATTGACCACCTACTCAAACTTTGCTATTAGAGGCCCCCACTCTCACTGGCTGCTACATTCACCACCCAAATATTCCACCGCATCCACATTCATGGCCAGACTTCACATATGAGCATAGTTCTCTCGCCCCAAGATTGTCAGATGTCGACTACAACCTCCACGCGGACCACGCCGGGGATAGAGCCCATGCACGTGTCCCCACGGTTGCGGCCGCCGCCACAAACATACCACATTGGCAGATCCACACCCAGACGACTGCCTGTGATCCGCAACACCCCAAAAGCTGATCCCCTCATCGATCCGTTCCTTGAGCAGTACATCAGGCCGTCCAGCAACGACCACCATGACCTTTACTTTCAGTCGTTGAACCGGCAGGTCCGCATCAAGAGCTTCGATTACTATCAGCAATATTTGAACCACACGCAGACAGACAAGTCTGCGCCCAACCTTGATTTGTTCAAGCAGTCGCTCAGCACACGGAGCCGCAAACCCCCTTCGCCGCTTCTGAAGGAGATCGAACTGGACGACGACGACGAGATTGTGTCTGACGAAGAGTACGAGGAACCACAGTCTCGCCGCAGAAGACACACTGGCAGCGATACCCCAACGGCAGATGTCTCGTTCAAGAAACTGCATCCGCAGGTCGAGACCAAGACGTTGCCGCCAGAGTTCATGAACTGCGCCATCGAGGATCTCATCGCGTTGATCTCCAGAATGTTGCACTCGCTCATCAGCTTGAACGACCGGTCGGTGCCGCTCTCTGTGTCTAACCCTGCGAAGGCAGACGCAGACAGCGATCTCTCAGCGGAGGAGAAGAAGAAGTTGTTGACGCGGTACCATTCACGCACGCCGCCCGCGATCTCCATCGAGACGTACATCAGCCGGTTGACCAAGTTCAACAACTTCACACAGGCCACATTGCTCACCACCATCTACTACATCGACTTGCTTTCGCACAACTTCCAGCCGTACTTCACCCTCAACTCGTGGACGGTGCACAGATTCTTGTTGGTGGCGACAATGCTAGCGCAGAAGTCGTTGGAGGATTTCTTCTACACCAACGACCACTATGCCAAAGTCGGAGGTGTGGCCTTGACCGAGCTCAACTGTCTTGAGCTCGACTTTCTAAACAGAGTCGACTGGAAGCTTGTGCCCGCCAAGCAGCTTCTGAATAATAAGACTTCGATCAGGTACTACCGGGAAGTACTTGATCTATACTACAGGCAGTTGGTGTCGTTGATGGGGTGCAATGTTAGCGAGACGAGCAAGAGGATCTACTCGCTCGAGGATAGCACGCAGGACGTCGATCGGTCTGACACCAGCCACTTGTAGCTGGGTTTGCATTGGGTAGGAATACGAGGAAAAGTTAGGATTCAGTGTAGGGAGGAGGGCAGAGACCATTTGAGGAAATGTAGGAGAGATGGGACTCCCAAAATTGAAATTTGAGTCCTTGTCTTGTGTTTTTGTTTTTCTGTTTTTTTTGTCATTCTTTTTTTTTTTTTAATTCTTTTCAGTTTTTCTTTCTGTTTTCTCTGACTTCAGAATTCCCTCTGCTTCTCTTGGCTCATTTGGAGAGTCTCAAATTTCCAGTCTTAGATTTCCCCATTGGGCTTTCTGTTTTGGTGAGAATCCAGCGCAATAATAAACTATAAATCCTGCAGACAAGCGCGAGAAAAACAAAACCCGGCCGTTGCGAATTTTCAATTCGCCTCTCTACATGCTTATTTCCGCCGGCGTCGGGCGAAGCAACCTGGGCCCATTACTCATCCGGCGTGCCCGAGATATTGTCGAACAAAAGCTTACTAAGAATTTGACCAAAAGTATTGTTCTCTTGGAAGTGTTAATGGCGACTCTGTCTGCAGTCCCGATGTTTCGGCCCGGTGTGCTTTATTTAGCTCGGGAAGTGGACAATGTCACCCGAGCCGAGACAGAGGCCACAAAGGGAAGAGTAAAGCACAGAGAAGCTTTGAAAGAAAAAGAAAAAAAGAACAAAAAAGAAACTCACTGGAGTTCCCCAAATCACCTATGTAGATCTAGCTAGTATAGTTTCAAGAACTTTTCCAAAATCTCTTGTCTTGCTGTGCCTTCGATTCTTCCGGCATTCCATGTGCATGGCCCATCCACATTCTAGAAGTTTATGTCCGGCAGTCCCGGCCAGAAGCAGCATTTAAGATTCTTTTTTTCTCCAAGAGAACAAGCGATCACATGATCCGGTGGCCGCTTTTTAAACCCGAATTGGCCAGAACACACGGCGTTACCTCTTGGCGGCGATAACCTCTTGCGGCGATTACCTGCGAAAAGTGTCAATGATAGCGCCGCACCTACGTTGTTGCTAATCCCGCACATATAAGCCTACATCGCCGGAAAAAACTCACAATTTTTCTTTCCAAACGACAACTCCCTTTTTTTGTTCATGACCACGGAAAGCGACACAAGCTCGAACTCGCCCGCCGAATTCTACGGCGAGCAGACCGAGAACGCTAACGATGACTTGCAGTTGGTGAGAACTGTCACTCTGGGCAGAGGTGAAGATCTCTTGACTCGCTTGGAGACCTTGAGCAGAGAGATGTCGAGACGCACCACAAGGGACGGGCCCTTGACCATTGACCCCGAGGACTTCGATTTGCAGAAGCTCCTCAAGAGCTTTGTCCACAGAGCCGAGCTGGACGGCATCAAACTCAGAGATGTTGGTGTGCTGTTTGAGAACTTGTCTGTTTACGGAGTTGACCAGAGCGTGGCGTTCTTGCCGACGGTTCTGGACGTTTTGAAGGGCCCAGTGGGCGCCGTTATCTCCGCCCGCGAGGCCAAGTCCAGAAAAGACCGCGCCATCCTAGATAACTTGACCGGGTTGGTCGAGTCAGGCGAGATGTTGTTGGTGTTGGGCCGGCCGGGCGCAGGCTGCTCGACTTTCTTGAAGACAGTCAGCGGCACGGACTTGGACATGTACAAGGGCATGGACGGCGTGTTGGAGTACGATGGCATTGGCCAGAAGGAGATGTTGAGCAACTTCTCCTCGGACTTGATCTACAACCCCGAGTTGGACATCCACTTCCCCCACTTGACCGTCGAGCAGACCCTCGACTTTGCCATCCTGTGCAAGACGCCAAGTGTGCGTGTGGACAACGTGTCTGCCAAGGACTACGTGGCGTTCAACAGGGAGATGTTGGCCACGGTGTTTGGGTTGCGTCACACGTTCAAGACCAAGGTCGGAAACGACTACGTGCGCGGCATTTCCGGTGGCCAGAGAAAGAGAGTGAGTATTGCCGAGGCCATGGCGTGCAACGGAACCGTTTACTGCTGGGACAATGCCACCAGGGGTCTCGATGCGCTGACTGCGTTGGAGTACGCCCGAGCAATCAGGGTGTCCACCAACTTGTTGAGAACGACGGCGCTCGTGACCATCTACCAGGCCGGAGAAAACATCTACGAGACCTTCGACAAGGTCACGGTGTTGTACAAGGGCAAACAGGTCTACTTTGGTCCCGTGACCGAGGCCAGAGCGTACTTCGAGAACATGGGCTTTGAGTGTCCGGCCAGACAGACCACGGCGGAGTTTTTGACTGCGGTGACCGACCCAGCGGGCAGATTCCCCAAGCCTGGGTTTGAGCACAAGGTGCCCAAGTCCGCAGACGAGTTCCAGCAGTACTGGCTCAAGTCGCCAGAATATGCTAAGTTGCAGGAGCAGATTGCAGAGTACAAGCAGAGAGTTTCCGGAGACCAGACAAAGAGCGAGTTGCACGCGCTGATCAAGCAGCTGAAGCAGAAGTACTCGCGGTCCAAGTCGAAGTTCACCATCAACTACTACGAGCAGCTCAGGCTCTGTGTGAAGAGATCGTTCCAGAACATCTGGGGAGACGCGGCGTACACGGTCATTCAGATTGTGGCGGCCATTTCGCAGGCGTTGATTGTCGGGTCGCTTTACTACAACACTCCAGAAACTGTGAGTGGTGCGTTCTCGCGCGGAGGTGTGATTTTCTTCTCGGTGTTGTACATGTCGTTGACCGGATTGGCCGAGGTGTCGAACGCTTTCGGTGCCAGACCAATCTTGATGAAACAGCACAACTACACCTTCTACCACCCTTCTGCATACGCCATCGCCGACTCCATCTCGTTTGTGCCCGTCTCCTTGTTCATCAACATCTGTTTCAGTATCATCATCTACTTCTTGTCGAACTTGGCCAGAGAGGCAGGCAAGTTCTTCACGTTCTTATTGTTTTCGTTCTTGGTCAGTTTGGCCATGAGCAACTTGTTCAAGGCTACTGCAGCATGGAACAAGACCATCAGTGCTGCCAACGCTTTGGCTGGTGTGTTTGTGTTGGCTTCCTTGATGTACTCATCCTACATGATCCAGAGACCCTCCATGCACCCTTGGTTCAAGTGGATCTCCTACATCAACCCGGTGCTCTACGGCTTTGAGGCGATGATCACAACCGAGTTCCATGGCCGCCACATGCCCTGTGACCTGACTTACTTGGTTCCCTCCGGTGCAGGCTACTCCACCACTTCCAACAATGTCTGTGCGTTCACTGGTTCCGTCAAGGGCCAGACGTGGGTCGACGGTGACAGATACGTCAAGTTGGCGTACGAGTACAGCTTCAGCCACGTGTGGAGAAACTTTGGCATTCTCATTGGCTTCATCATTTTCTTCATCTTCATGTCTGCGCTCGGCTTCGAGCTCGTGCGTCCTGTGAGCGGTGGTATTGACAGATTGTTCTTCTTGAGAGGCAAAGCTTCGACCAGTGTAGTGTTGCCCAACGAGAAAGTGCCCGATGACGAAGAGTCCGGACCTGCGTCCGAGGCCGACTTGGAGAAACTGTCCAGAGAGGCCAAGGAGGCCACTGCTGCGCTTGAGGATTTGCAGACCAAAGATATCTTCGTCTGGAAGAACGTGGACTACGTCATTCCTTACGATGGCGCCGAGAGGAAGTTGTTGGACTCTGTTTCCGGGTACTGTTTGCCAGGCAAGTTGACTGCGTTGATGGGCGAGTCCGGTGCCGGAAAGACAACTTTGCTCAACTGTTTGTCGCAGAGAGTGACCATGGGTGTTGTCACCGGAGACATGTTGGTGAACGGCGGAGCGCTCGACTCTTCGTTTGTGCGCCGTACCGGTTACGTCCAGCAGCAGGATATCCATTTGGCCCAGGCCACCGTGAGAGAAGCATTGAGATTTGCAGCCAGAATGAGAAGACCCGAGTCTGTTCCCGAGCAAGAGAAGTTGGACTACGTCGAGAAGATCATTGCGGTGCTCGACATGGAGGAGTATGCCGACGCCATTGTGGGTGAGTCTGGTTCTGGATTGAACGTCGAGCAGAGAAAGAAATTGACCATCGGAGTGGAACTTGTGGCCAAGCCCTCGTTGTTGCTTTTCCTTGACGAGCCAACCTCCGGTTTGGACTCGCAATCTGCATGGGCCATTGTGCAGCTTCTCAAAGAGTTGGCTCAGGCTGGCCAGGCAGTGTTGTGTACTATCCATCAGCCATCGGCGACCCTTTTCGAGGAGTTTGACCGCTTGCTCTTGTTGAGAAAGGGCGGCCAGACCGTTTACTTCGGGGACATTGGCGACCACTCCAAGTCCATTGTGTCGTACTTCGAGAACCACGGCGCCAGGAAGTGCACAGAGAAGGAGAACCCTGCCGAGTACATCTTGGAGGTGATTGGAGCCGGAGCCACTGCCAAATCTGAGCAGGACTGGTTCGACGTGTGGTCGGCGTCCCAGGAGAGAATTCAGTCCGACAAAGAAATTGAAGATCTCATTGTGGAGTCCTCTAAGAGACAGGGCCAGTCGTCGATGACCGAGCAGGAGATGAAGGAGCTCAGAAAGCCATTTGCTACATCGCCTCTTTACCAGTTCAGATGGGTGCTTGTGAGAAATGCTTTGGTGTTCTGGAGAAACCCAGAGTACGTCATGGCCAAACTCATGTTGATGATGATCAACGGTTTGTTCATTGGCTTCACTTTCTTCGGCTTGAAACACACCTTGACAGGCATGCAAAACGGAATGTTCTGTGCTTTCTTGTCGGTGGTTGTGTCTGCGCCTGCCATCAACCAGATCCAGGAGCAGTGTCTCCACGGACGTGAGCAGTACGAAGGCAGAGAGATGTTCTCGAACACATACAGATGGTGGATCATGGTGCTCGTGCAGTTCATCAACGAGATCCCCTACTGTATCTTCTGTGCTACCATCATGTTTGTGTCGTTGTACTTCCCTACTCAGGCCGACACCTCGGGCCCCCACTCGGGTGTGTTCTACTTGACGTTTGCCATTTTCTTGCAGTTGTTCAACATCTCGTTCGGACTCATGTTGGCTTACTTTGCACCCGACATCCAGTCTGCTGCCGTGTTGGTGTCTTTCTTCTACTCGTTTGTCGTTGCCTTTGCCGGTGTCGTGCAGCCAGAGAAGTTGATGCCTGGGTTCTGGACCTTCATGTACAAGATCAGTCCTTACACTTACATCATCCAGAACTTGATTGCCTCGTTCTTGCACGGCAGAACGGTCACGTGTGCCACCGACGAGTTGGCTTACTTGGATCCACCAAGTGGAGAGACCTGCGGAGAGTACATGGCCAAGTACTTGGAAACAGCAAATGGCTACATCACTGACCCAAGCGCCACTTCCAACTGTGGCTACTGTCAGTACTCCAGTGCCGACCAGTACATGTTGACCATTGGCATCAAATACAGCTATGTGTGGAGAAATGTTGGATTCTACTGTGCATACATCTTGTTCAACATGGCTGCTGCGTTTGCCTTGTACAAGGCGATCAGATTGCTGAACTTCAGCTTGAGTGCTTTCCTTGGAAAGTTCAAGAAGTCCAAGAAGGACTAATCACTTAATATTTATACAAAATAAAACAAATATGAAAATTGGATGTTTTACATGAAGCCAAAAGTTCCTACGTGAACCTTAGATCACATCTACTGTCTTTTCAAACAAAATTATAATTACTAAAGAAAGGTCATAAGCATAGATCGTCAATTCACATAAACATATTGTGAAATGCCAAACTTACCTAACAACCACTAAACGTCTGTAAACAGATTTGCAATTTCCCCTACTGCGGCTTTAAAAGCTCAAACGAGCAGCACAAGCTCTTGTCGACACTCATGATAGCTCCGTAATTGTTGAACTCACCACAGTAATTTGGCGCAGAGAACACCGTCACCAATTTCCTCTTGTTGAAGAACTCGTATCCGTCCTCAACCACCATGTGTCCACGCACAATCAAATCCATGTTGAACGTCAGCAAGAAATGGTCCACGTGTTTCCTGCCGAAACAGTAGGAGACTCCCCTGTCGTTTTTCGGCCAGTTCGTGTGCGAGAATGTCCGCACCAGCGGATCAGGATCAGACCACAACAAATCCGCCAACAATCCTTTATCGGGAATATCCGTTGGTCTCTGAATCTGCTCGATTTGCTTCAAGTTCATTAATTCCGGAGATAAGCCTCCATGGATACAGAAGATCTTGTCATTGATGGTTGCGGCAATAGGCAAAGAGTTAAACACATCAATGAAGTTCTTCCATAACTTGTGGCTGCCGGAGATGAGCGGCAAGCGTCTTTTGCATTCATCATAGAATCCGTAGATCTTGGTGATGTTGGCAGATTCGTGGTTGCCTCTCAACATGAAGAAATTCTCCGGGTACTTGATCTTGTAACACAACAAAAGCAAAATTGTCTCCAAAGATTTGTATCCTCTGTCGACATAATCACCCAAAAACAAGTAGTTCGTTTGCGGGGGATAGCCACAAGAATTGAAGATCCTAATCAAGTCATGAAACTGGCCGTGGATGTCGCCTACGATTTTCACCGGTGGGGACAATTTCAACAACGTGGGTTGGTCCAAAAATATCGACCGTGATCTGGCCAAAATGTGCTTCAACTCCTGAGTGGTGAGAGGCAACTTGTCCTTTCCCCTTCTCGACTTGGAAGGGGAAGAGTGCGCCGAGTGTTTCTTCATGCCAATCGCCAAAAGACGGTCGATCACAGAGTCGATGTCGACGTCCACCTTTTTGCTCGTTGGCAACAATGGAGGCGACCCGGAGGACAGTTTTGAGCTCAGTTTCGAAAGAACGTTCCGCTCCAATTCGGCCGTCTTGGCCACCGCCAAAGTCTTGCGATGCCTTGGCTCAGGTGTTGACTCGGCCGAAGCTTCCACTATAGGGTCCAAGCTGGACTCCAGCGGCGTCTGGAACGGGTTGTGGGCTGATTTAGAGCATATTGGTGAATTCCCCAACAGGCTCACAGACAGCACCAGACTCTCGTCCTTGGCCTCATTTGTAGTGAATACAGGCGATACAGACAAATTGCCGCTTCTCTGGCTTTCCACAGACGATGCGTAGTCGGTGCTTTGCACGGAAGATTCAGCCAGTTTCCATTTTCCAGGAGACGTTGGCAGATGCGCCAGCGAGGACAAAATGGCCGCAACAGAGGTATCGATTTCGACGTTGAGCTGTTGCTGCACGTGGAAGTCCCTGTTTTGAGCGGCTTGTCTCTTCAGTTTCCTCGTTGCCGCCGGGATGGACTGAGGCGAAGATTTCACAAAAGACAGCAGTATAGTGTGGTTGTTAAAGTTAAAATTTGACATTTTCTCAATTAAAACGTCGCTACCGTTGCCGGTAGGCCGAGGTAGCCCCGTCGAGCCCTCGTCCGACTCCAAGTCAGCCTGGGCCACTCCTGATGAGGAGGATTGTCCGCTCATGGCGGAGATATTCGGTAGGGGATCATTTTTAGACGGGTTATTTCCCATATTTTGGACTCAGGTAAACTTTTGGAAAAAAGGGGATGTGGGTGTGGGTATTTCTCTGAAGAAAAAAGTTGAAAGTGAAGTTAACGGTTGACGTGGGTTTTGAAATCGGGTGGGTTTTCCTTTTCACTGGTTACTAATGCGGTCGTGCGAGAACCACTGCGACCCCGGACAGGCTGTGAAATTAATTATGACAGCATAAAAATTGGACCAGTGAGGAACTGTGGGAGTTGGAGAACTATGGAAATCAAAGAAAAAATTAGAAAAAAGTGATAAGTTTAAAACTATAGCAGATTAAAATTTATAATTTTGTTTATTTTGTTTCTCAAATTGTTCTTTTTCAAGTTCTACCCATACTTCCATGGGCCTCCTTGTTTCCAGCTGTTGGGCTCGTATATCCACAGTGCGCAGCCACAAAAGGAGACTCAAGGATCGTCACTGAAGCTGGAGATAGACATCCGTTATGTCCAGGAAAGAAAAAGACAGAAAAAGTATAAAGACGGCTCAATTTCCACTAAAATGAATAAGAACGACTTTTTTATTTCTATCTTGAAACTTCATCATTCTTTCCTCCCTCCTTTTCTCTCTTCATGGTGAAATTCTCCCCAGCACGCCTGAAACTTCTATGCGCGGAAATCCGATCTAGGCCCTGTTCGTGCACCTATCAAGGTGGTCTGGAGATAAGAAGGGAGAAAGAAGAGAGTTAAGAGGAAGGTTTCAATTGATTGAAGGTATTTGATTTTGGGTATTGATGAAGATAATTGTTCCTTTTGGGAATATCAAAAGTCGAGACGACACGACAGTTGAGGACTGGTTCAGTGGGTTTTTCCTCTCACCTGCACCAATTGGCACCCATTGACACCAAAAGAGATAACCCAACCCAAAGTCACCAAAAGAGACGAAAAAACCCAAAAGAGACAAAGCAAACCGAAAGACCATAAAACCTTTCTGAAGATTTCCATTATTTTAAAACTCAACCTTGCATTCTTGTCGGATCTCATAATCTCCTTGTATTTGATTAGCCTAGGTAAGTACCCGTATTGTGACTATACAGACAGAAGTACCACACCTAGAAAATGGTCAAGAGACTGTTTAATCCTCACGCGAATGCCAACTTTTGCTTTGTCCAACTTTTGGATTGTCCAGAATTCCCCTCTTCTGTTCAGTATCCCCTCCTTATTTTCCAACAGAGATAACACATCTTTTGTCCTCTTTTGTCGTGTCTCCCATTGAGACAACTTTCCTCACCAATTGGGTGCAAAAATGTGCGCACCATCGATATTCAAATCTGTAACTACCAAGACAAAAAGTCACAGAAAATAATTGAAAAAAAAAGAAGAGGGTCATTGCAAGCCGAGAGGTCAAAACTAATAATGTTTTGAACAGAAATTTTGACTTCAAGAATTTGAATTCCACTGACTCTCTATTGGTTTCCTTCAGGTTATCCTCAGTGCTTGAGTCTCCCCACAATTCCCGTTACTTCCACCAATAACCCATACTGACACTTGGTATTCGTCAGAAACTCTCCTTCAGATCAAAAATTCTGAGAATTTATTTAAAGCACATAAAATCTCTTTGAGTCAGAACTCTTCAGGATTCATTATTATCTATTTTTACTAAGTCTCCGCTTTACCTAGTGTCGGTTCCCTATTCTGTCTTGTATTGCGCACTCCACATTATCTCACTACTACCTCTAAAGCTAAAGCAAATAATACCACTCCAGACAATTTCCACCACACCACCGTTGATCAACTGAAAACATCAAATTTCCAGTAATCTTGTGCTTCTGATCAACACTGCAAAACTTCAAATACTCATCCTTTCCCAATTCACATGTTCAAACATATCCCCAGAATGTCCTCCATCAAATCAGCAGGGTGTCTTATCATCGGCGACGAAGTGCTCAATGGGAAAATCTTGGACACGAATCTGTTTGAGTTCGCCAAACTTTGCTTCCACGAGCTTTCCGTGCCGCTCAAGAAGACCGTTGTGTGCGGAGACGACAAGGCAGATATCATCAGACTGCTCCAGATCTTGAGGGACGAGAAATGCGATTTTATAGTGACAAGCGGCGGGATCGGGTCGACGCACGACGATATCACCTATGACGCGTTGAGTGAAGCGTTCAATGTGCCCTGCGAGCTCGACACCGTCACAGTACACAGAATGCATGAGCTCAGAGATCTGTACTTGAAGACATTGGGGAAACCCCAGCTCCAGGCATTCTACAGAATGGCCACCTTGCCACAGCTGACACCCGAGGTACCGGTACAGAAATTGTTCACCGATGAGAAGTTGTGGGTACCCATCGTTGAGATCAACGAGCAGGTGTATGTGCTTCCAGGAGTCCCAGAACTATTCAAGAAACTCATCAAGGGACTTGTACCCATCATCAAACCGAGGGTTGTTTCCAAGCAATACTCGAGATTCTACGTTTCCACATTGACAAACGAGAGCAACATGGCCCCGTTCTTGTCTGGGTTGCAAAACAGAGTGGATGCAAAATATGGCGTGCAACAGGTGAAAATTGGATCTTACCCCCACTTCACTTGGAGATCGGTGACGATCAGCATAATTGGGGACTCGTCTGTGCCTGAAGACGAGTTGCGTTCTGTGGTGGCGGAGGTTGTGGCCAACATTGGCGGAGATGCCCAGGAGATCTCAGCAGAGAGAGAAAACGACATAACCACTCACGATCCAGAGAAACTCTGAGGTGATACAAGAACGAAAGTGAATACAATTACCAAAATTAATACAATAACCAAAGTTAATACAAGATCAAAACTATCCGCCTCGACCGGTGTCTCATAAATATCTATTGATTACAACTTCTCCGCCAACAACTTGGTCACCTCAGCAACTGCGGCATCGATTCCCTCTGGCTTGTCTCCCATACCCTGCACAACATTGCCCTTGCCACCGGCCTTACCTCCGATGTGCGAGGCAACAGCAGCAGCCAACTCGTTGGCGTTCACGCCCTTGCCAATGGCCTCGTCGGAGATGTAACAGCCGTGCGCCACCTTCTCCGTGGTTCCAGTGACCAAATAGAGCGACTTGTCCTTATGCAGCTTCTTGATCAAGTTGATGGCTTCGGTGATGGCCTTGGCGTTGGCACCAATAGGAACGTGCGCCACAAAGTAGGCAGCCTTTGACTTCTCCTCGTCCTTCAACCATTCGTTCACAGCATCGAGAGTCTTCTTGGACTCCTCCTTCTGCTTGGCCTTCAAGTTGTCCTTGATGGTCTTGTCCAACTTGGTGAACTTCTCGTTCAACTTCTGCTTGTCCAAAACGGAGATCGAGAGCTTCTTCAAGGCAACACCCAATTCCTTGGCCTTCTGCTCCTTGTCTGCGCCAAATGGCAAAGCAGCAGCAGCATCCAAGGAAGCGTCAAAGTCCTTGGCGATGTTTTGAACGTCGTGAGCCTCGTGGCCAGTAACAGCCACGATTCTTCTGATACCCTTAGCAATACCAGACTCCTCGATGATGACCAAGTCCTTGATTTCGGCGGTCTTGGCCACATGCGTACCTCCACAGAACTCAATGGAGATCTTGTGCCACTCGGGGCTCTCAGGGTTCTTCAACAACTCTGGCACTGGGACACCAATGGAAACAACTCTCACTGGGTCTGGGTAAGTCTCGCCAAACACAGCTCTGAGCCCGTTGATCTCCTTGGCCTCGGCCAAACTGACTTCCTGTGCATAGACCTGTTTGTTCTCCTTGATGGTCTCGTTGGAGATCTTCTCAACTTGCTCGAGCTCCTTGGGGGTCAAGGCTTGCTTGTGACTGAAGTCAAATCTCAACTTCTCAGGTGCAACCAACGAGCCCTTCTGGTCGATGCCGTCGCCCAAGACTTCTCTCAAGGCAAAGTTCAACACGTGCGTGCCTGTGTGGTTGTTTCTGATTGGCCATCTTCTCAACTCGTCGTACGTGGCAATCACCTCGTCCGACACTTTGAGAGTACCTTCCACCAATGTTCCTGTGTGCAACACGTATCCACCGTAAAGCTGCACGTTGGAAACGTTGAACTCACTGGAGCCGTCAATCACCAACGAGCCGGTATCGTACTCTTGACCACCTTGCTCGGCGTAGAATGGAGTCTTGTCCAAAAGAATACCGTACTGGGCACCAGACTCAGAGATGGAGTCCACGAACTCAGAGCCGTTGTAGAGAGCCACGATCTTGGACTTTGTGTTCTCCAAGCCGTATTTGAACGAGTCGTCCGTCTTGGCCACGTTGGCGTTGCCGTCCAACTCAGACAAGGCGTGCACGTCCAACTTGATCAAGTTGGCGGCGTTCTTGCTGCCGGTGGCCTTCGAGGCTTCTCTGGACTCCTCTTTGGCGGCCTCGAACGCAACCTCGTCGATCTTCAAGCCGGCCTCTTCAGCCATCAATCTGGTCAAGTCCACAGGGAAACCGTATGTGTCATATAATCTCCACACGTCTTTACCAGCCAAAGTCTGCTCTGGCGTTTTCAGGGCAATGATGGCGTACTGCTCAAACAACTTCTCGCCTCTGTCCAAGGTCTTAGCAAACGAGACTTCTTCCTCGACCAAGATCTCCTTGAGCTCCTCGCTGTGCTTGGCGATCTCAGGGAAAATCTCGGAGTTCTGCTCAATGACAACATCCACCAACTGCTGGAAAAACGAGCCAATTGGGTAGTTCATGTACTTGCGCACGTACCGCGAGCCTCTTCTCAAGATTCTTCTCAAAACGTAGCCTCTGCCCTCGTTGTTAGGAACTCCACCATCTGTAATGGCGAAGGTCAATGTTCTCACGTGATCGGCAATGACTCTGTATGCGGTATCGATTCCGTCCACGTCCTCAGCGCCGAATCTGCCCGTGTATGGTCTGACACCAGTGATTTCCCTGATCTTCTTGAAGATTGGCTGGAACACATCGGTGTCGTAGTTGGAAGACTTATCCTGCAACACAGACACCAATCTCTCGAAACCCATACCGGTGTCGATGTGTTTGCTTGGCAATGGCTTCAACGATGCGTCGGGCTCTCTGTTATACTGGATGAACACAATGTTCCAGATCTCCAAAACATTGGGGTCGTCCATGTTCACCAAATGAGCAGCATTTCTGCCGCCAATGCGGTCGTAGTGCACCTCCGAGCAGGGGCCACATGGACCCTGGTCACCCATCTCCCAGAAGTTGTCCTTGGCGTTTCCAGGCAAGATGTGGTCCTCGGCCACACCAACACTCAACCAGAACTGCTTGGCCTCCAAATCTGGCTCCAAGCCGTTCTTCTCGTCGCCCTCAAAGTATGTCACGTACAATCTGTCCTTCTCCAACCCGTACACCAGCGTCAACAACTCCCACGACCACGAAATCGCCTCCTTCTTGAAGTAGTCTCCAAACGACCAGTTACCCAACATCTCAAAGAAAGTATGGTGGTACGAGTCTCTTCCGACGTCCTCCAAGTCATTGTGCTTACCTCCAGCTCTGATACACTTCTGGGAGTTTGCGGCTCTCTTCAAAGTGGCGAAGTCGGAGGTTGGGTCCACCGTACCCAAGAAGATTGGCTTGTACTGGTTCATACCAGCATTGGCAAACAATAAGGTGGGGTCATTGTGGGGAACCACGGAGGACGATGGAACGAAAGTGTGGCCACGCTCCTTGAAGTAGTCCAAGAAAGTGTTTCTGACTTTGCTAGCAGACCAATTAGTGTTAGTCATTGTTTGGCGTGCTAGATTCCTTAGCATACAGAGGAGACGAAGACTTTTTCTGGATTAGTGCGCGAGGCTGTGGTGTACGGGTGTTTCGGGGGTGGGATCACAAGGTAGTTTTATAAGCCTAGGGCAAACAGGGTGAGGGAAGGAGATATGAGGGTTTTGAGATTGGAATGAGAATCAGGGCCTGGATTTATTCCTGGATTTGTTTTTCAAAATTTTCAAAATTCCAAAATTGGACCATTTCATGGAGGGTCCCAATCTCCTGACACAGACACCCGTACATCCCACTACTGAGTCACAGATAAGATAGCACATGAAACCACCAAGAAGTTGCTTGACGAAATCAAATTGGGAGACTACTCAAAGTTTCTCCGGCTAACAAAGTCCAAGTCACGCAAACTTATGTGTCAGCAAATGTCGAAATTCACGACGTTCAGTACACATTGTTGACATTTTTGCAGCAATTCGTGTTGCATTCTCAACCCGTATCGAAAGTCCCAGAAATTTGAAAAAGTCTTAGGACAAGATAAGCTAACACATCGATCACTTACACGGCTAGTTTCTCCGGCTGTTCTTACCACTTTTGCCCTAAACATTACAATAAGTAAGGGTTTGTTTCGACGCCTGCAGACAAGCCGCCTGCTCAATCTGGCCGCTAATTTGCTCGTACTATTACCACTAACTTTAGACTCACTCTTCAATGGCTCATCGTACACCATTCCGTTTTCCTTGAATGCTAGGATAATCTTATTTATTAATCACCTATTTCTGGGCCACTCCAGACTTTAAAAATAATTCACACAATTTTCCCACACCGATCCATTTCACGCCTCATCTCATGATACTAATAAATGGAATCAAGTACTCTTGCCTGGAGTGCGTGCGAGGCCACAGATCTTCTCTGTGTCGCCACCATATGCGGCCGTTGCTACAAGTGAGGTCCAAGGGACGACCCCATGCGATTTTGCCCAACAGAAATCACAGAATCGCTGTGTTCGCTGAGGAGATCGCCGAGCTGCCTGAACCAGAGGACAAGAACTGCTCCAAGCTCCCTGTGGTCATCTTGAAGGCCTCAAACAAGCACATCATTGATCTTTCAAACGGACAGATTGTTGGACCGTACAACGAGGAAGAACAACGAGCGAAACCCGTGATCAGATCAGAGAGTTTTGTCTACTCCAGTTCCTGCTGTGGACAAGGGGTGACCAAGTCACGGAAACTGTGCAGTTGCAACCAGACGAAGGTGTCGAAGTCGAAGATCTTGTCCACTTACATAAGCAAGAAATTGCAGGCGCAAGTCGGTGAGAAACTGTGCTGTTCTAAGAGAGATGTGAAAACTGAGAATACCCACGGGGAGAAAAGTTCGTGCTGCAAGGGAGAAACCGCGTCCAGCGATATGAACCAGCTTGTTAAAAGAGAGCCACAGTTCAATATGGAGCCGCAGCTTTTCCCTGGCGTGAATATGGGCAATAACATCCAAAATAATGCACTTGCTCAGATCCCACAGACAAGTGCTCCAAACGGACAAAGCGGGACGATTTTCACGTCTGAATCGGGCAAAGAGGTGTTTGAGGTGATCAACGTGCCGCTGTGCTCGATTCCAGGGTCCTGCTGCTGCTCGTCTGACTGCCAGTGTCCAACTTGCGAAGTGCACCAGAACGGCACACAGAACATTGCCAGCAGCACGCAAAACCTTGACTTTTTGAATAACGACACGCAGTTTGCACTGAACTTGATTTTGACGCAGAAAAACAGCGCGTTCCCTGAGAATGGTCAGTACAACATGCCATTTACGCCCGTGACTCCGTTCAACTTCGAGAAGGAGAGAATGCCCGCTCCCCAATTCAATCCGGCGGCTAATACAACTCCCCAGGACCTGTACGCTGCACTCTTGCAGTTGTTCAACTCGGAAATGCCAGACGTCAAGGAACCACAAGAGCAAGTGAGTCTGTGCACGTGTGCAGACGACTCGTGCTTCTGTCAGAATTGCGAGACCCACGGGATTATCGAGGGATACAAATTGGACGACATTTTCACGGGCGGCGTGCCATTTGATCTACCGGTGAAACTCGATGCACATACATAAGGGAAGGAACGGAAGGAAGGAAGGAAGGAAAAAAGACACAAAGTACATAACACCAAAACAGAAAACACAATAATACACACGACACTCACGTTTCAAAGAAACAGGAATTTTTTTTTTTTGGTACCACCTTCATGCTATTATTCTGGTCTCACATGTTTCTTGGTGTCTCCGTTTGCACCCACTCCTGCACACACAACCTACTCATCCAGCCTACACATAATTACCCATCCCATAGAACCTTCTAGCAATCTCAAGAGAATACCATATAATATACAGCAGAATTGTGTATTTACAAAACCGCCAATTGAAAACCTCACAAGAGTTCTCCGCGACATTGCTCGCCATTACACACACACACCCATACAATGACTTCTTATGCCGACATCGACCCTTTGGGCAAAGACAGCGACATTGAAATCATCAACAGAGATAAACCGGGGTCCAGCGAGTCGCTCGATACCCCGTCGTTTATGCAGTCGCTCGACCTTCCGACCCCGCTACAGCTGAACGGGATTCTAGAAGATCTAGACCCGCAGAGAGCCAACATTGGCGACTTCCTGCCCAACTTAGGCGCCTTACCCGATTTCAGCGAGAATCACGCCGAGAACGACCAGAGTTACTCCAATGCATTGACGCGGTACTCCAACCCGCTTCCGCCGCTCCCGTCGCTCACTGAGCCCGTCATCACCAACCTCCCGTACCAGAGTTTACCCTTGGTGCCAGATTATGCGCAGAACAGCTCGAGACCGGCACTTATGGGTGCCAAACGGCGCAAGGAGCAGGTGCAAAAGACCAAGCCGGCGTTTGTGGTGAAGATCTGGAACATGGTGAACGACCCGGCCAACCACGAGTACATACGCTGGACAGATGACGGATTGGCATTTGTGGTTGTCCATCGTGAGGAGTTCATGAAGTTGATCTTGCCCAATTATTTCAAGCACAACAACTTTGCCTCGTTCGTGCGGCAGTTGAACATGTATGGCTGGCACAAGGTCCAGGACATCAACAGCGGCACCATGAAGGATGCCAACAACGAGGAGATTTTGCAGTTCAAGAACCCGGATTTTGTCAGAGGCCGCGAGGACTTGCTCGACAATATCGTGAGGAACAAAACCGGCGGGCTGGAGGAGCAGAACGAGCTGAGCTTGGTGAATTTGCAAGTGATGACCACCGAGGTGGACAAACTCAAAATGACCCAGTTGGCAATGTTGGAGGACATGAGGCGCATGCGCACAGACAACCAGAACTTGTGGCAAGAAGTTGTGAACTCGCGTGAGCGCGAGCGGAAGCAGTCGCAGATGATGCTGAAGATCATTAATTTTATTGAGGCCGCCTACGGAAAGTCTGCTGGTAAGATTTTCGAGGTGCAGAGCGGGCCACTCGACTCGACCTACAACAACCAAGTGCAGACGTACAACGGGCAGAACAAGCAGAACTTCAGAAACAGAGACTCTGCGCAAAACAGCTTCACTGCTTCTTCTCCACAGAGACCTCGTTTGATGCTCATGGACTCTGCCTACCAGAAAACACCCCAGAGTGTATCTCCATCAGTGTCCACGGGCAAAGACGGATCTGTTGAGGAGATTGTGCGTGACGGCGGAGACTACGATCACTCCAACAAGTTTTTGCAGCAGTTCATCAACCCCGACTCAGTGGCGGCGTCTCCACGGCACTACTTCCCCGAGTTGCAGAACTTGGAGCCGCAGCAGGAAGGGAACGACGAGTTTCTGAAGGTTGAGCCAACCATAGAAAACCACGGGCATGACATGGCGCACACGCAGGAGTGGATCGACGAGATCAGCAAGCAGCAACAAGAGCGTGCGCCCAGCACGACAGATTCGGCCATCGACGACTTGATGAGTGAGATCTTGAATGACGCCAACACGGAGTCGTTGAAGAGCGAGGGAGGAGAGAAAAGGTCCTCTGAAAATGAGGGCAGGGCGAGTAGGAAAAGAGCTCGCAGGTAATAGGAATAAAGAAGAGCGAAATCCAGGGAACACGGAATGTCATGTAGGAGACAAGTAGGCCCTCGGTGGAAATAAAAAAAAAAAGAACACAATTCATTTCTTGATTCATTTGGTGACTTTTGTTGAATTTCTTTTTCTCTCCTCTTTTTCTCCCTTCCTACTTTTTTATTCCTTTTATTACTCTTTTCATTACCCATACACCCATTATCAAAACCAATCTCAAGCCCTGGAGAACTTGAATGCAAACTCGTCGTCGCTGTCTGACTCATCTCTTGTTTTTCTAGATCTGGTCAGAAACAGGAACGACGTCTCCTCGTCATCAGACATGCCAACGAATAATTGTGACGACGGCTGGTATCCCTTCACATTGCTCATTTCTCTTGAGAAGTCCAGCTTCACTTTCTCAGCTTCTGCACTGACGGTTTCCGTGTGGTCAACAAATCTGATCTCATTGGCCAGAGTGTCGTCGTACAATTCCAAGTACACTCTTGTCATTGAGTTGGCTGTCTTCCCGTTCTTCTTGAATGCCTTGAAATTCTTGCGGCCAGAGAATGATCGGGAAGGTTCAGACTGTGGCACAGTAGTCCGCCTCATGAGATCGACTTCCTCCACTATTGCCAAGTTTGTCATTTCTGTTCCAATGTCGTCAAATCCAAGCTCTTGCTTGACTTCCAAATCCGCCTGCTTCTTGGTAGACTTGATAGCATCAGCTAATGAGATCTGTGGAACAATCCATGCTCCAGATGGGCCAGGCTTGATTTTTTTGAATTTCGGCTCAAGCGAAGAAGTAGCCTTGCTGATTTCTGCCTTTCTGTCAGTGCTGGTGTCGTGACTGGCTTCAGTAATTTGAGGTGTGCTCGTATTTTCAAAGTTGTCATTTTCAACTGCTGGACTGACGTTTTTGGGGGACATCGACACGGTCTGAGAGTCAGCAGCCTCAATCTCGGGTTCTTCTCTCTCAGTTTCCCTCAAATTCTCAGTTGTATGTGAACTTGGCTGGTTCCCTCCATTTTCAGCTACTCCAACAGCATCTGGTAGGACCTCCGCCAACTTCTCCAATGAGCCCGCTTCTGGTGCCGTTGCCTGCTTCTGACTGAAAGAAAAGAAATCCGTATCCTTGACCCGCTCAACTTTGCGTCTTTTTCTTCTCTGAGTCAAAGGCAAACTCAGTTCCTCTTTCACCTCAACTTCTGGCAAATCATCAATGAGCAACTTTTCCTTTCCAATTTTTCTGAGAGCACTCGTGGTAACGTCAATAATGCTATTCCAAAAGTCAGAGCCAGTGTTGACTGTCTCGCCAAAGATCAGCTCAGCTAGAGTCTTATCCTCGTCAATGCAAAATACAAACTGCACTTCATGATCAGAAATCAAACTCCAAAGCTCTGGTTTGGGCTTGCTCATATCGAGTTTGACCACTTTTGTTGGACTTGTGCACTCCAATAAGGTCTGGAGTCGATTTGTGCTTTTCAGTTCCGTCTTGTTATAGCATAGAGACACCGCAGTTCCCAGCAAGAGCTCACATCTTCTCGGATCCGGATAAATGTAATCATTACGTGTTCCGGGTAAGATGAGCTCGTAGTCCAACTTTTCAAGCCATTTTTCAACGTCATCCAAGTGCTCTTCCAAGTAATCTGTCCATTTGGTGGAAACCACAGGTTTGCCCTGCAGAACCATCGCTCTCCAATTGAAATCAACATAGTCAGACATAGTGAGGTAGTGTGTTGCCAAAAGAGGGTCTTTTGTTGTTCTCAAATCGATTTTCTGCTCGTGAAGCGTCTCGACAATCTGCGGTAGTGGACTTGGTTGTATGTTTCCCTCAAACTGGATTCTCTTTGCGAAAGGAAGCACAACAACAGGTTTCCAGGCCAAATAAAGTTGGATTCGATCGGATTTGTTTGCATTGACCTTCAAAAGTAGCTCCTTCTCGTCGAATTTCTCGGTAATAGATGGTGATTCTCGCGTCGGTAGCTTATACACTTTCCCATTCACTGTGGTTGTGCAAATCGAGTCGAATTTTATTGAAAGCGGAGTTCCACGTAGATCATCAATCAGGCTTTCTCCGGTGATGATCGTTATGTATTTTTTGGGGACCTTCAAGTCGCCAATGTAGAGACTGGCCGCATCAGACTTGTACTCGTAACTTCTCCCCACATTTAGTCTTGAGCCACGTCGGAGCACTTTCGTGGATTCTAATGTTAGACTTTTTCAAAAGAGTTTTGAGCTGGATATAAAATCTAAAAAGAATTGTTCATACCTTCTCCGTTGTACTTCAATGTGAGTATCCACATATAAGTAGTTAGTATGTATCTACAGGAACAGATCTGGGTATACCAGTAAGCAGATGTTGGAGAAAACCAAAAAAAAAAAAAAATTAGAAAAAGAAATACATGAAAATCAAAGGAAATCGGAACCAGGCTTTGCTTTCTTTCTTTCTCTTCCCCAAATTCCATCTTCTTACGTCTTGCACTCCCCGTTCTCTCTTCTCCTTTTATGTATTGTACATGTCTATGGCTTGCTCACGCCGTTGGACTTCTTACCCTTCTTTTTCTTTCTCAACTCAGCGCCAAGAGCCTTGGCCACGCTAGTTTCATCACCCAACTCCAACAAGGCCGTCTCGAAAGCGTCCTCGGTCTCGATTTGCTCAACTTCCTTAGGTGCGTTCTCCAACACATCAGCATCGCTGTAAATCTTGTCGGTGTAGTATAAAGGCAACAGAGGCGAGTTTGTGGTCTTCACGGCTGCCGAAACAAGCAAGTCCTCATCGAATTTCTCCAACACATTATGCAAGTTCCCGAGTAACTCGGACTCCAAGAATGAAATATTCCCAATCTTGACACTGATCGAGGTGCCCACAGGAGGCAAGAATGCAGTGGAAGACAAGACTTTGTTGACTTGGTTGTTGAGTGTGACCAAGGACAATTCCTTTGGCGACTTTGTGCTTGCGACTCTCACGTTGACGGGGAACTTGTGGGAAACCCTATTTTTGTAGAAAGTCTTACCCAAAACCTGGGGCATGGAAGACAACAAGGCGTCGTCCACCAAGAACAAGTCGTACTCGTCGAAAAGCTCACGACGCTTCTCGAAAGTCTGGTAGATCGTCTTCAACTGCGTCAAGGTGAGGATTTTAGATAATGTAGGAATGTCAGCATTCTCAACCTCCTCCAATTTCTCCTCGCTGGTGATGAAATGGTCTCTCAAAAACAAACACGTCTTGAGCTCCTCGTTCTCTCTGTAGAATGGCTTGGTCAACTCGATGAGCTTAGGCTTGAACTCCGGTTTCTCGGAGTAGTACTTTTTCGTTTGGAACTCAACAAACACATCCCTGTCCTCGTCCAAGGCGTCCACGTCAAACAATTCGGACTTGCCGTCGAGCTTGGACTCGGAGTCACGCTCAATGAACTTTTTCAACTCGCTCAACGCCTTGGATGCCTGTGCTTTGGAGACATATCCGTATTCTTTTGAAGAGGCTGGTTTTTGAGCTTTTGGGGCGGCCTTTTTCGTGGCTTTTTTTGGAGAATTGGAAGTTTTCTGTTCGGCTGGAGCTGCTGCTGTCTTGGATCTAGTTTTTCTGGCGCTAGTCGCAGCTTTAGGGGATTTGGCCATGGCTGATTTTCGATTTGAGTTATACCTCATCTCGAAAAAATGAGCCTGATGAGGGTGTGCAGGTAGTCCCCACATACTGAACAGATGCTTTCCAGACAGTCAACGAAAAGTGACAAAAAATTGGGAAAATGAAATTTCAGATGATCAGTTCCTTTTTCTTACCCTCTCGTAGTTCCTATACTGGAGGCATGGCGGTTTTCGGAAGTGGCATCCCGCTTTTTCTCTGGTTCCTCACGCTATCGACCACTATAGCAGGTACACCATTGTCTATATTCTCAAAAAGCACGTGTGGCTGCTCGGAAATGTCCAAATACTCTTTCTCCAGGTCCGAGACATCCTCGTTGCTCTTTTCCTCGTCGTTTTCATCGTCGCTGAGCTCAAATCTCCGCACTTTCCCACTATCAAACCCTCCAAATCTATCCCAGAGCAAATGCGACAACTCAGCCGGCGAGTAGATCAGTTTGGTGTTTGGTCCGTCTTCCGCTCTATTGTAGTCGTCCCATTCCGAGTGTGGAGACAACGGCGGCGAAATCAAGAACTTTCTGGACCCGTCTTCCAGGGGTAACTCCAAGTACGAGGTTGAGTCTCCGTCTTCGGTCTGCAAGAGCCACAGATGGTCTTCCAAGATCGGCAGAAAGTTGTCCTTGATGCTGAAAGTGACCTGAGCTTTGTCTTGTAAATTTTCCTGGAGAAACTCTCTGATCTGGCTGGCCACTAGTGAGGTAGAGCAGATCACTATGTAGCGGGCGAATTTGGGAAGGAAAACGAGCTCGACCTGGAAATTATTTGAGGCGAGCAAATCTGCAATGACCGTAGGAGAGTTTATTAGCGAGCTGTCGAGTCTGGAAACTATAAGCGAGTTGGTTGGTGTTCTGGTCATTGGAAGGTAAATAGTATGGGGAAGCGCGTTATGTATAGGAAGCTTAAGTATGGAGGCGGAGGTAAGAAGTAGAAGGAAACTGAAAAGATGATAAGTATGTGGTAAAGAAAAATTGATGAGTGAATTACTCTATGTATCAAGTGAGAAAGTCAGACCCTGATTTAGTTTTTTTCCGATTTCCATTTTTTGTTTTGGGTGGTGACTACTCTGATTCTTGTTCATTACTCGTTATGTGAGGATTTAGCAGCCATTTTCAGTGCTGAGATTTATATCCACCTACACCAACAGATTCCCTCACTAAACTTCCACTATTGGCTTGATTCCACATAAACCCAAGTGCCTGAAATACGTATTGTGTGCCTCAAAGTAATTTTTCGTGAGCCACCCAAACCCAGCCTGGAAATCCTTAGCCATGCAATATGGATTATCCCCAGTGAAGCAGTCGACCACTTGGCCGGGAGATGGCATGGTGTTTTCGGCAGAAACATTGAGGTAGATCTGGTTGTCGAACTGATGGTATTTTTCGAACAACATGCCTCCGTTTTTCGGCAAGGTGGGCACAATGTCGCCCTTATGTACCAACCTTAGGAACTTGCGGTCATATGAAATGTGCGATACGGGATAGAAACTGCCCAAAACAAAGTCAGCCCATGTGGAGAACTCCTTGTTGCCCACTAGCGGCTGGCCCATGGTCACCAACGTCAACTTATCGTAGCCTAGATCTAGGTAATGTAGTGCCAAAAGAAGAGCCACAGACCCGCCCATGGAATGGCCCAAGAACACCACCTCGTAGTTCTCCAGCAGCTGCAACTCCTTCTCCAACACCTTATGTACAGTTTGCAATGTGTTATGGAAGTATTCGTTGAAGCCAATGTGGATTTTGCAGTTCTTCCCGCAGTACGGCAAGTTGTACCGTAGATTCGAGTACGGGATCATCTCCACCTTCAAGTCTGCTATTGTATCATAGACCGAGCGCGTGCCTCTGAGCGAGACAATGATGGTCTTCTTGGGAGTTGCCTCTGTCGTGTCGTTGTAGCTGAAAATATTGGAGTTGGTGGTTGCAATGTATCCTGCGACCGAGTCGTCGAAATACCACTGCTTCACTAATGTGACATTGGGGAATCTTGTCTCGCACGCCAACTCACACTCAAACGGCTCGCCAATGTGGTGGAACTTGTCGACGCAGTACGCTATATCGATGAGATGAGCATAAGTGTACAAATTCAGATGGACTTGTTCATCTATGGGTTCTGGAGGGTAAGCTTCGTTGCCGAATTTGGGAATGGACAGAAAATAGCTGAGACCAAACCACAGTAGAAGTTTGGAGGCCTTCATGACATTTCCTGGTGAGTTTCCCAATATTTTTTTTGTGTGCTGCTCAAAATGTGGAGAAGGGTCACCTATCGCACCAGATCTTGCACCCAGGCAAATCCCAGATGGAGGATGTCAAGCACAGAGATGTGGACCAATGATATGTTCTGGATTGCCAAGCGGAGCACAAGTCCTATAAATAGACCAGGGACAAGTCCAATTAAAAATCTCAAAAGTTTCGATTTTGCTGCGTAGAATATGAGGATTCCGCCAACTATAAATATTCCTGTGGTTGCGAGCACTTGAATGAAGTAGCTTATCAATGTCAGAAACATAGCTGTCAACTTTGATGACAGAAACTGTGAAAATTTTAGTGATAGGTCCGATACCGAGTCTGTAACGTTTGAAACCACACTCAAAACCCGTAAAAGTTCAGAGTCGATTTTCTCTCTGGCTATTTCTGCTGTGTCTGAAATCGCACCAATATTGGCTGCTAAAAGTGTCGTGTTGTGAGATAATCCAAGGTAAAAGTCAGCAAAGGAAACCAGGAAGTTTGAAATTTCCTGATTGAGATGGCTCATCGACTCCAGATTGGCAAGAACAAGTTTCAGCTGTAAATGTGCATCCTGTGCAATATTATGGATGAACATTTCCAATTGGAGTGCCATGTTCTGACTTTGAGAAAGCGACACCCACAAATCATGGTATTGCTCCATAATTGCATTTCTTTCGATGTTCTGGGAAACTGCTAGCTCTGTGCCAGTCACAGAAACTTCACGTGCGAATTTCCGAAACTCTTCTCCCATATTTGATGTATCCTCTTTTACAGTATCAAGCACATCTTTCATATCAGAAGTCCCACTCAGAATGCCACCAAGCCCTTTGGAAATCTCCATTTCGAAATCGGAATACAATTTTTGAGTTCTAAGAACATATTCTAAATTTTCCCTTTCCAGATATTCCATCTCTTTCAGTTTCTGGCTGATGGCCTCATTCACCACTTTCAAGAGGATCTCCAATTGCTCAGAAAGCTCACTCTGTCGTCCACTGACACTATCAAAAGAGTGCAAAAGCGACTCGTAGAAGCCAGAGTACACCAGTGTGATGTTCAGGAACAACTCAATGATGTGGTTTTTCGCATGTGGATACAGCTCCTCATAGCACATTGTACGTAGTTTTCTGTAGTTTCCAGAGTAACTAGTCCACAACTGCGAAGAGGCCCGAAACTCATGGACGCAATCCAAAAAGTCTTGGTGGGAGTTGAGAGATGCGCATTTCTCTGGGAACCTCACTCTTGCCTCCTCGAACTCGCATATGGACAATTTCACAGCCAGTTCTAGCCGTAACTGAGAGTCCACCAAGTCGAAACTGGTCTCTGTGCATTGGTCCAAATATTGCTTGAGAGCTTTGTAAGTGCAAGGAGAAGTGTGGTATGCTGCCAATTCACTCATCGAAGCCTGTGAATCTTGAAAATCTGAAACTTCATGGGAGACAGATGTGGATGCTAAAGTGAGCATGAGAAGCAGAGATAGAATCATGGAAATTGAGTCAGCGAGAGTTTTGAAGATTGAAAGTGTGTGAATCGATTAAATTGAAAAGCAAAAAGAGAAATTGAATATAAATTTGATGGCTTTTTTTTTCTTCTTGGTCACTTTTGCTTTCTGTTTCGGGTTGGTTTCATTTCGCAGTCAAAAGTGCAATGAGAATCTGAACATTTTGGGAAGTAATATAGTTCGATGGTATAGAAGTATTCGAACAACAGAAAATTAAAAGTCAAAAAAAATTCCATAGTAACATTCAGTCAAGTTCTTTTTCTGTAAACTTTGTTTTTTCTTCCTACTAAAAATTCTTCTTGGTTCAACTTCCCTTACCACTTTCTCTTACTTCATTCTCCCCCACGATTTTCCTGTGCGAAATTATTTTCATCCAGACTCACATAATCGATTCTCAACCTAGATATTCAACACCACAATTTCTTCAACAGCACAAATAATGTTCAGTCGACGCTTGCCGAAATTCAAGTTTACTGTCCCTTCACAGTCACGTGCACAGTCTGTTTCGTTCGTTCCCACGGGCTCTCTCCATGAGTTCCAGTCTCACCTTCTCTCACTTGAAGAAGATGAAGCAGCCATTCCAAACCCGCCAGATTTGCTGGGGACTCCTAAATTGTTCTCGGATATGGTCAGACCATCGGATGTGTGTGATTTGGTTGTGAAGCCTGATGTGAACGATGCCATTATCACGAGTTTGGCCAAGGAATGCCCCATTTCTGGAAGTGACAACTACAAGATCGTGTCGAGGTCTCTGATTTCCGAGAAAAAGCTCAAATTCGCCAACTTGGCCATCCAGTGGCTAGAGGAGTTTGACCTGAACATATTCCAGCTTTCGCCGCTCCCGAAAGACGACTACATGTTGAGCTACAACAATACCACAAAGAGCAAATTGGTAGCCAACCAGTTCTCGCCGGAAGTAGTGGAAAACTCCGAGGATTTGAACGCATTCTACAGATTCTTTGTTGATGTGCCCGAAAAGAACATCACCATTGAGACTGTCACGCAATACCTTCTAACTCAGACAGATACACCACAGTATAAGTTGGTGATGGCATACCTCACCCAAAACGCCGAGCTGCTCAACCCATTTGTACTCAATGACTTTGTTGCAGTGCTTCTACGGGATTTGGTTTCGTCGCTGTCAGTGGAGAAAGTCGAAATGTTCGACAGTTTCCTCAACGAGTGTTTGTTGAATGTGTACCCACAGCTCCTCGAGGAACTCCCGCCTGTGACCCTCGACCAGCTTGCATACATCACTGCGTCACTGTCAAACTTGCAGACAGCCAATAAGGCGTTGACTTTGCTTTGCCAGAACTACAGGTTGGCTGCTGCGCCTGCTACTTTCGATCTATACATGGCCAGGTACAGCAAGCTAGCAGCACTGCAACAATTCACAAGAGAACAAATCCTTTTGGATCTTTCGAGCTTGAAGCCGGTTTTGTTTCACTACAAGTTGTCTCCGGTGTCAACAAAGCTCATTTTGAATCAGGTGGTGGACTCGCCCTATGAGTTATCGCATTTGGTGAAGTTGATGCGTGAAACCCCGGCTCATTTCGCTCAATTTGGGGAGGATTTGGTGAAAAAATTGGAAGAGGTTCAGGGGAAATCTGGAGACTCGGAGTTGGTGAGAAAAGTCCAGTTGGCTAACTTACGCAGGGAAATCAAGAGCCACGAATAGGGTGGGAAGACCTTGGGGAACTCACGAAAAATTTAATGCAGTTAATAGAACAATACGCTTCTCGTGATGAGACGACGTCAGTGTGTGTAACGGTGATTTTATTTTCTTGAATTTCTGGTGTATTCTACGCCTTGGGGAAAGATATTGTGAGTATGTTCCATAATACAACATTGTCACAAGCCTAGCTTTGGCTTCCGTGAAATCTCCGTCTTGGTTGTTCCAGATGGCCCTCATCGCTCAAACTTATCCCAAAATGCCTTATACCTACCTATCGGCTTCCATATCCCGAGGATCTCAACGGCTGCAAAATCAAGGTCAGATTAGATCTTGTCTGCGCACTCGGGAAAAGCTACCCTTGAAAGTTCGACTGGAATGCGAGACAAACCACCAAAGATTTTGATAACCTTATAAACTATGTTACATTTTCTCTTCCCGTGTTGTATTTTTCTGCGAACTTTACTAACGTTCGATGGAATTCCACAAGGCATACTGGTAATTCAAGTGTCGGCGTATGTATATACTGCAGGTACCAGCTGGGGAAAGTGCAGCAGCATAACATTTTGCAACAACATATAAACCTTCCCACAAACCCACGTATCCCAATTTTTCTTCTCAACCAATCAGCCCAAAAAAGCTTTATCTGACGTCTCATTCCAGTACCGCTTTCTACTCAACCCATATTTCATCAATGACTTACTTCACTCCTACCATCTTTGGTGCCACAAACACCAACAAAATGACCTTTAAGCGTTCGGGACACTCGGTCTCTGGCTTGGGAATTCACGCCTTTGGCAAATTGTCCCAATTGAAAACTCGCTTGAGAAATGTTCTCGACTTGATTCTCGGCTTCTTCAAGCCCAAAGAGTCTGACTACTCTGACTACTCTGACTGCTCGGCCACACCTGTGGATTTTGCTTCCACTTCTGCTGCTTTCTCTGACCACAGTCTCTCTTCTGAACAATCTGACCGCTCAGAGTCAACTTTGCAGCCTTCTGCAGACTTCAAGCACGGAAGCTCAAATATGGGAGCATCCGAGCCAAACTCTTCGGAGATTTTGAAAAGTCTTGCTGACCCTGAGCCAGCCAATAAGTTCACAATGAGTAACGTGGCAGTCACTGAGGAATACCCCCAAACTGCAAACTCTGACTTCTACGCTGACTCTGAGCCCCAGTCTCGCCCGCAATCGGCTGCTTCCTCTGACTTCTCATATGAGTCTGAGTCTGACTACTACTTGTACCAAGACTTTACCAGTCACCGCCAGCAAAGAAGAGAGAAGGGTAGATACCAAGGAAGAGCCCAAAATAAGTTGCAGGGCAAGTTTCAGGGCAAATCCCAAAGTAGAAAATGCCAGCCTTGTGCAACTTTTGTTGCTCTTGGTAATCACACGGTGCAAGTGAACTAAGTTCACGATTAGTTACCTCAGCTGTTGAGGAGCTCCGGCCATGTAAATTGGCTGTTGAGCACCTCCGGCTTTCCACATTATATAAAACCACAAAAGCAAAAAAAAAAATATACAGACTTATCCATTTCATTTCATTGGTAGAACAAAACAAAATACTTTAAAAGATGAAGTTCTCAAACGGTTTCGTGGTTGTCTTGCTCTCTCATTCGTGTTCATTATCACCGCTCGTTTTTTCCTATTGCGGTCAGTACAAGTCTCTGACCATACAACTTATCAGGAAGACTTTCACGAAACACAGTAGACCCCGCAAGATTTAGAGTGTTGTACCTCTCGAGATTCCTTTACCTGACTCACAATTGATCTTTTCCCTGGTTTCTTTTTTTTTTTATCATCTCTTTTTTGTCTACCCTCAGGACTCAGTGGGAGATACACCTAAACCTAGATCTTCTGTCACGGACACCACCTGACATGATCCCGCTACACCACAATTACGACAAAAACGCAAGTCTCAATCAATTAGCAAAATCGTCACACTGAACGTGACAATGGGCCCACTCCGAGATATGGGCCGAACTCACCGAGTTCAACGGGCGCCTGCACTTACTGGACTGCCACACTGTGGCTGCAAAATTGCGAATCTTCAGATCAGTATATATATAGGCTTATCTCCAGCCCCAATTGCAATCTGACAAACTATACTGAAATGGTCACTTACTGGAAACCCAGCGGCGCCGAATTGGACGACCCAAGATTTGTTGCTGAGCTCAAGAAGATCGGCAAATCCGCCCGGTACTTGAGTCAGGAACAGCTAGATGAAGAGCAGAAGGTGTTGAAGTACCCAGAGTACTTGCACAAGACCAACCTCGAGGAAAGCGGGACATACAACAACCACGAGAACCCCGATCACGTGAAAAACGATAAGGGCCACTTGGGCGACCCAACATTCAAGAACTTGTTCAAGGCTGGCCAGAAAATCGACCAGTTCGATATCTCGCCCAACTACGGTACTGAAATTGACGGAATCCAGTTGAGTGAGCTCGACGACGATGCGAAAAACGATTTGGCGCTCTACATCGAGCAAAGAGGCCTTGTTGTTTTCCGCAACCAGGATTTCAGGGACAAGGGCCCCAGATTCGTGCGTGACTTCGGCCGCTACTTTGGTCCTCTCCACATCCACCCAGTGAGCTACTCTGCCAAAGGGTTCCCTGAGATTTTCGTCACTTTGCGTAAAGAAGGCGACGAGTCTCGGTACGAGAGCGAGTTCAAGCACAAAACGGGCGCCTACCAGTGGCACTCGGACGTCAGCTTCGAGCACTACCCAGCTTCCTTCTCCTTCTTCGTGGCTCTTGAGGCTCCACCTTCCGGAGGCGACACCGTGTTTGTGGACTTGAGAGAAGCATACAAGAGATTGTCTCCTGAGCTCCAGAAATTCTTTGAGACGTTGACGGTGATCCACTCCAACCACTACCAGAGAAAATTGGCAGATGTATATGACCACCCATCCAAGATCAAGGATGTGGCATATGCCGAGCACCCATTGATCAGAACACACCCTGTCACGGGCGAGAAGCTGATTTTCTACTCCCGTGGGTTCATCCAGAAAATCAAGGGATTGAAGCCTACCGAGTCCGATTTCATCTTGAACTTCTTGGAGGACCACTGTCTCAACAACCCAGAGTTCCAGATCAGGGCCACCCACAGGGGAACGGACCTGAGACTGGTGATTGTGTGGGACAACAGATTCTCTGTGCACACAGCAGTGGCAGACTTCCTCCAGCACAAGACTGGGCCCAGACACCACTTCCGGTTGACTGTTTTGGGCGAGAAGCCATACTTGGAGAAGGAGGAGGACACGGAGAAGGAAAGAAGCGCCTCACCACAGCAGAAACGGCCCCAGGCTTACTAGGGAAGAAAAGAGGAGATATTGGTTTGGGAGAGATGTTAAAAAATTGTGTGTGTGTGTGTCCAGGTTCTTGAGAGCTCTGCAGTGCGGAGTCCATTACTGGTAACCAATAAATGTGTTTATGAATAGCGCCCAGCGCCAATAGATGTAGTATGTGATGACAAAATATTGGATGTTGACAACCAAGAAATGTGATAGAGAGTGTGGACTGTTCTGTCACTCTCCATATGTACCTTGTCTTCCATTCTTGTCATTCAGTCATTCTTGTGTTCCACTCCTGTCATTGCTTTCCGGGATGTCGTGTCCTTTTTCCTGATCGTGATCTCACTCCATGTCCTTATCTCATTCTTTCCTATGCCAGTTCATGTCTTTCCCTGAGCTCTCTGCGCATTTCCGTCAACTCTATGCCCTCGCCCAAATCCTCCGAAGACCTATCGTGAAAGTGTCTCCCTGGTTGCAACACCTGCACATCCGGGCTGCTCCGTTCGTTGTTGCTGTAGAACCCATTGGTGTAGACGTAGAATCCGTCATCTGAGGCCAGGTCGTCGACCCAACGAGGCATCACCCCGTGCTTGTTTCTCATCTCGTCGGCCGGGTAACTCTCCTCCTCCAAGTGTCTCCGTGAAGAGATCGACCGTTTCATGAAACACGCCAACAGAGCTATAAGTGCCATTAACAGGATAGGTAGCAACTGGATCCAGCCCATGAAGCTAAGTCTCGGTATGAAGAGCAAGATGTCGGCCAAGAACGCCAACAACGTCAGCAAAAACAGGAAAAGCGAGAACACAAGCATCCACTCCAAGTACGGGGTGATATCTTTTTTCCTTGGTTTGGCCTTGGTCTCCACGTCCACCGCATTGTGTTTCTTTAGTAGCCTCAAGATTTGCAGTTCCGGGCACGACTCGTGCAAGAACAACACGACAATCAACAAAACGCACTCCAACATCAATGTGCTCGTGCAACAGAACGCCACAACGTGCACCACCAAAAGCTTAGATATGGAGTGGGTGGCATCTGACGGTAGTTCGATCTCTGCAAACCCCTCGTCGGTCACCGTCTCGCCTGAGATCACATAGTAGAACAGATCTGTGTTTGGGTATCCAATAGCTGGCTGAGAGCAAACATCTCTTTCGACATCACAGACGCCAAACACCCCAAAAGTGTAGTTGTTGTAGTGGGAGAAGTTGAGGCCGTAGTTGATCAGCGGCCCAGTGATCGGGACCGATATAAGCGGTAGGAACTGGATGGTCCACGATATTAGACTGAGACAGCCTATGAAGACGATCCCCGAGTGCATTTTTCAGGGGGTAGTGAAAGAGAGATAAAGAAGTTGGTGGTAGGTGGTGACTAGGTGGGAAGTGCAGGAAGAAGTGAGTTAGATGAGATGGAAGAGATAAGACAAGAGAGAGGAAGAAAGAGGGAAGACAGATTGGAAGAATGCGCTGACTCCAGATTTCTTTTATTTTTGAAGTTTTGAGTCTTCTTCCAAAAAAAATTTCAGACTTTTTTTTTGTGCTTGTATCTGGTCTGGTGGTGTCTTCTTGTGGTACTTACTTCTCACTAACATAGTGCTGCGCACTTGATCAGTATGCGGCTCGACCCCACAGTCCAGCCAACCAAGCAAAGAAATAAAAAAAAAATGTACTTTTTAGTTTGTGAACTTTCTCAACGAGCCACATTTTGAATCCATAGAGCTGAACCAAATTTTATTTCTCATCAAATAATTTTCCAGTCTCCCTCTTGTCCTTCCCCAACTTTTCACCCATTCCCACTGAGCTCCACACGACTGATGAAGTGGAAGCTGCTCTTACTACTGACCATATTGTTGATACTTTCAATTCAGCTCGCTCGTCCGTCACTCAACTTTTTAGCACTTCAATTCCCGAAATTCGCTGGATTCTCCTCCATGTCCCACCCTTACCAGAAAGAATTAGAGGTGGCCACTTTGGCTGTCAAGAGAGCTTCGGTGCTCACGAAGAAGCTCAGTGATTCCATTGCAAACACCCAGAAACTGGGGACTCAAATTAAAGATGATAAGTCGCCGGTCACTGTGGGCGATTATGCTGCTCAGGCCCTCATCAACCATGCCATCAAGTTGAATTTCCCCACCGACAATATTGTAGGCGAGGAAGACTCCGAGCTGTTGCAAGATCAGTCTGAGGAGGCGGAAAAACTCAGCTCGAAGATTTTGGAGATTCTCGCCGATGCTCAGGAACAAACCTCGCTGTCAGATGCCGTTTTGGGCAAGCTCTCAGACTTGCTGTCTGTCTATAAGAGCATTGACTTGGGTAACTACGAAGGAGGCAACAAGGGCCGGTTCTGGGCGTTGGATCCAATTGACGGCACCAAGGGATTTCTCAGAGGCGACCAGTTTGCCGTCTGTCTTGCGCTCATCGAAGACGGGGAGGTGGTTTTGGGTGTAATTGGGTGCCCCAATTTGGCTGAGAACATTGTTTCCAACGAGGAGCAAACTGGCACCAAGGGAGGATTGTTCTCTGCCATCAAGGGTGTTGGGTCTTTCTACACGCCTTTGTTTGACACAAATGAGTTTGTTTCTTTGGAAAAGCAGCAGAAAATTTCAATGAACCAGGAGACAAACCCAGACCACTTGAAGGTGGCTGAGGGTGTTGAAAAGGGTCACTCGTCACACTCCACACAGAGCCAGATTAAGAGAAAATTGGGTTTCAACGACGAGACCGTTGCTCTGCAAACCGTCAACTTGGACTCTCAGGTGAAATACTGTGTTTTGGCCAAGGGCCAGGCTGACATCTACTTGAGATTGCCAATCAGTGATACTTACAGAGAGAAGATCTGGGACCACGCGGCAGGCAACATTTTGATCTACGAGAGTGGCGGACAGGTCGGTGACATTACAGGAGCGCCTTTGGATTTTGGCAAGGGTCGCTTTTTGCAGTCAAAGGGTGTCATTGCAGCCAACAAGAGCGTGTTTGGCAAGGTCATTGAAGCTGTCACTTCCGTCTTGGAAAAGTAGACCAGAAGATCTTCAATTATATATACAAGACAAAGCAACACATATCCCTGTGAAAACTTTTGTAGTTTCCAGTCTATCTTCGTTCTTCCCATCCAACATGCAATTTTGTCAGTCTCATGGCAAGATTTCCACAACGTAGTAGTTCTGTTTTCCCGTTCTAACGAGCAACAAACGGCCGTCGATCAAGTGATTCTCCTTGTCAAACAACACAACATCGTCTGGGTCCACAAACTGGTCTCTGTCTATGCCCAAGTACACACCGCCTTGCTTTATAAGGTTCTTGGTCTCGTTCTTAGACTTGTCGAATACTTTCGAGAGCAAGGTGCTCATTTTCAAGTCTGAGGAGTCTGGGAATGCACCCAAGGATATCTTCTGGAGCAAGCCAGATTTTCTGAGCTTCAACAACAACTTTTCAGCGGTAATCTCATCGTCAAATGGCTGGTCGGGCGTGGGGAACAAGAAGCTGGTGATATAGGCCATTTCGTCACCCACGCCAGGTCCGTGGATCAAATCGACAACCTCCCTGGCCAAAATTCTCTGTGCAATTCTCAATCCGGGGTCAGCGTGATGTTGAGGTAAGATGGTTCCATCGATCACCTGAAGTGGAAGCAAAGTAAGCACTTTCAACAACTTTGCCACGAGTTCATCAGGGGAATTGATGAAGAATTGGAACATCTGGAAGGGAGTGGTCAATTTTTCGCTGATGAACACTGCATTACCGGCAGATTTCCCAAACTTCTGCCCACTGGATGTAGTCAACAAAGGCACAGTCATTCCATACGCCGGGGCCTCTTTCTTATCGGGCAAAAGCCCACCAAAGTGTCTCTGCACTCTCAGGATCAAGTCAGTGCCGGCGGTTATATTTCCCCATTGGTCGTTTCCTCCAACCTGAACATTCACTTTGTGGTTTTTGAATAAGTGCCAGAAATCGTAAGCCTGCAAGATCTGGTAGGTGAATTCATTGAAGCCAATTCCTTGCTGTGACTCTAACCGAGACAGAATCGAGTCTCGTGCAAGCATTTGGCTCACCCTGATGTGTCTGCCGTATGTGGCTAAGAAATCTAGGAATTTGATACCCTTCCACCATTCAGCGTTGTTGACGCTGGAGATCTCGCCCAAGCTCGCTGAATCGTTCTCCTCTATGATATTTCTCAGTTTCGCATACTCCACGCCGTTCTTCAAGAAGTTCTGGATCTGTTCCTGGATGTTCTCCACGTTTTTCTCTCTCTGCGCAGACTCCATCTCGTCACGCTCCGTAGCTCTGCCGCTTGGGTCCCCCACGGCACCAGTTGCTCCCCCCACGAGCCCCACTACATCGTGGCCCCTTAATGCGAAATGTAAAAGCACCATGAGCGGCAACAAGTTGCCCAAGTGTAAAGACTCGGCAGTTGGGTCAGCACCGCAGTACAACTTCAACTTTTCGGTTGACTGAGGCTCTGTGAGCTTGTACAAGTCGTCTGACGTAAGCAGCTCGATCAAATTTCTGTTGAACAAGTGCGCCACAAGCGATCCCTCGAAGTCTTTGGCGACATGTTCTTTGGTTGTGAGCTCACTTACTGTGGGCACGATCTTGATGGTTTCTGGGGGTAGCTCGGTGGTTGCAATTGTGGACTGGAACTTCCTGAGTGTGAGGTTCCATCTGGCGGCATTTCTGCGCGATTGAGCCAACACACGGAGCATTTGGTGGTGGTTGTATTAAAAGTAGTAGTATGGTTTAAGTGAGCAGGTGCAGGTCAGATGTGGAAAATAGTGGAGGTGAGCAGTGGAAAGTGAGTGAAGGAAATAAGTAGATATCAGAAGGAATTTATTATGAGAACTGAAAATTTCGATTGAGTTGTTAAAGTGAGATCTGAATAAGAAGAATTTCTCTTTGTTTATTTTTTTATTTTCCGTATCTGAAAACTTTATGTGCTTGGTCAATCTGACTTGTGTTTGCCAGAATTTAAATATTACTGCGAAAGATGGAGAATGAGAGAAACAGACAGGCCACGGCAAAAATGGGAAACGAGGAAAATCCAAGGAAATGAAAAGCTGAATAAGAAGCTCGAGCCAATTGGAAACACCCAGACCCGATTCGGACACTCAATACACTTGAATTTTCTGGACTTCACTGAGACTTCTTGTGTTCCAAAACTCCACTAAGCCAAGTGATTGAGCCCAATGACTGAGCCCAATGACCGAACCAAAAGACCGACTTCTTCCAGTATGGCAATCACCAATTTGGACAAAGCAAATCAGGATCGCTTCCAAGAATAGCAGGAAAATGAGTGTTTTTTTTTTTTTTTTTTCTTTCCCACTTTTCTCTTTGCTTATCCTGCCTTCCCTCACTTCTCTTCAGACCTACTGCTAGCTGCGAAATCTGTACTGTACGCACTTCTCATCTCATCTCTATTGCAACTACAATGGCACCTCCAATGAACGGCGAGCCCGGAGCCAAAAAAAGAAAAAGAAAGAGATCCGGCAAGAACAACGCAACTCAGCAGAAAGAGGAAGTGGGAGATGTGCACACTACCAGGTCCAACAAGAAGATCAAGTTCGATGAGACGCCAGAAACCGAGATCAGCAAAGAGCCAGAGACTTTTGGGGAACCAGGATCCGGAAAACTGGAGGAAATTGACTCTGAAGTGAAGTCTTTTGGTTCAGATGAGGTGAGCAAATCTGAAGTGAGCAATGGCACAGCAAAGGAAATACCAGATGTGAAAGTGTCAGCTGCAGATTCCAAGAGTACCAGCAACGGGAAAGCCGAAGTTGAAAAACAGAAATCCAAGAAGCACGCCGAGAAGCCCAAAGCCAAAAACTCCAAGTCCAAAAAAGTGTTCTATGCCAGCGACGACGATGACGACGAGGATTCCAGGGAGTACAGCATTTCCACACATAAGCTGAGGCACGATTTGGCGGAAAGAGCCAGAAAGCTTTTGGAAGTCAGAGAGAGACTCCCGATCTACCAGCACAAGGAAACGATCGTGGACTACGTGATGTCCAACCAGGTGAATGTGATCATCGGAGAGACCGGTTCCGGTAAGTCTACACAGATACCTCAGTTCTTGATTCCACACAACAAGAAGAGAATAGCCGTGACCCAGCCGCGTCGAGTGGCTGCAGCGTCTTTAGCTACCAGAGTCAGTGAAGAATACGGAACTCCACTAGGCCAGGAGATCGGGTACCAGGTCAGATTTTCGAACATCACCAGCCACAAGACCAAGTTGAACTACTTGACCGATGGTATGTTGATCCGAGAACTTATGCTCGACGAAAACTTGAGCAAGTACTCGACCGTGATCATCGACGAGGCCCACGAGCGGACAGTCTTGACCGACTTGATCTTGGGTTTCTTGAAGCAGCTCATCTTGAGCAAGAAAAGAAAGGACTTGAAGATCATCATCATGTCTGCGACGTTGAACGCCGAGCTTTTCAGCAAGTTCTTCGACGACGCGCCCATTTTGTTCGTGGAGGGTAAAATGTACCCTGTTTCTCGCCATTACTTGAGCGAAACCTCCGAGGATATAGTGGACACTGTGGTGCGAGCCATAGTGCAGATCAACTCGGCCGAACAAGAGGGCGACATCCTCTGCTTTTTACCCGGACAAGAGGAGATCGACAACTGTGTCTCGATCTTGCTGACGGCGGCCCCGCAACTACCGAAAGAGGCCCCACTTTTGGTGCCGCTCCCACTTTACGCTGCCTTGTCCCCAGCACAACAATCCAAGATCTTCGAGTCGCTCTCGGGCAGGAAACGGAAGGTTATCTTGGCCACAAACATCGCCGAGACGTCCATCACCGTCAGCGGAGTCAAGTATGTGATTGACTCTGGCCTACGGAAGGTGAAGGTGTGGAAGCACCAGTTGGGGCTCTCCACTTTGCTCACTACGCCGATTTCACAGGCTTCAGCCAAGCAAAGAGCAGGTAGAGCAGGCAGAGAAAGCGCAGGCAAGGTGTTCAGACTATACTCTGAGAAATTGTTCTTGAATAAGTTGCCCAAGCAGCAGGAATCTGAGATCATGAGAAACGACGTGATCTTGCCCATCTTGACACTCAAAAAGTTGGGGGTGGACGATTTGCTCAACTGGACGTGGCTAGAACACCCGGGGCAAGAAGCCATTCTCAGTGCTTTGGGAACATTACATTCCTTGGGAGCTCTCGACAACTCTGGCAAAATTACTTCTTTGGGTTACAAGATGGCGATCTTGCCGTTGCCTCCAGCGCTTTCTGCAGTCTTGATCAGTGCATTGGACTACGGCGTGTTGCAAGACGTGATCGACATCGCCTCGTGTTTGTCAGTCGACAATCTCATCTTGAACGTTGGTGGAAATGGGGAATTGAGAGACGAGATCAACCAGAAGAGAAGACAGTATAGTCCTTTGGGCAACAAGGCCGGCGACTTGATTACACTCAAGGAGTACTTCAACCATTTCAAGAGCCTGAAGAACTCCATGGAGGCCAAGTTGTGGTGTAAGGATCTCTTCTTCAGTTACAAAGGGTTCAAGAATGTGATGAGAGTGAGAAAGCAGTTGGAGGACTACATGACCACAACGATCAAGCAGGATGACTCCATAACGCAGCACGAGCGTGAGAAACAGCTCAAGATGTTGAAGGCTCAATTGTCAGCTGACGTCGACTCCGACTCTGACGACGATGAGAATGATTTTGCAACCGCAGACTTGGGCAAGTCAATGGATATTCCGCTGGTCTTGAAATCGTTTCTCAAGGGATATGCACTCAACACTGCTGTTGGAATGCCCGACCGCTCCTTTAGGACTTGTTCCACGGGCCAACTTATCAGCATCCACCCATCATCCAACCTCTTCGGCAAACCCAACTTGGATGCAGTGATGTACATCGAGTACGTGTACACTGCAAAGGCATATGGCCGTAACTGTTCGGCAATCGAACTAAGCTGGTTACAGGAGGCCGCACCGCAATTGTTGGGCAGCACAAGAATCAGCATCAACGAGTAAGCATAAGTGAGAAGGCATTAGAGTGGAGAGGGAAGTGTGTCTTATTTATTAGAATGAGTTTGTGTGAATTTGTGCTGACGAGAGCTGTCGAATGAAGGTCACAGGTTTGTCTTTAATCATTGAACTTTTCATGCATAACATTCAATGTCCTCTCAGCCTCCATTGACAAGCTGCTACTAACAATCGCACTTCATTCGACACTCTCAGGAATGAACATATCCATTCAAGCGGAAATGAGCAATTTTAACTTTTGCTCACCATCGCATGACAAACCGATTATTCTACCGGACTCCCCTCGAGCATTCAGTAGTGGGAAGTTGGAAAATATATAAGGCAGGAATAGCTATGGGAGTGCGTAGCATAAAGTCAGGGGTGCGCGAGAAATGGGAGAAGAACGACAAATTCCAACACCCACGAAAATTGACCGAAGAGAATTGAAAAGAAAAAAAAACTCCAGAACTATTGCTTTTCAATTCCATTGCTAAATTTTTAATCCTCTTTTTCTGGCATGAATGTTCAGCATGGACAGTCACACGCACAGGTTGGCCATTTATCCTTAGGAGGTGTGGGAATCCAAATGACCAAGGACGAAGAAAAAAAAGAACAAAACGGAATTTCTGAATCAAATCCTGAAAATATCGACGAATGTGATAGCGAAAATGATATTCGCCAAGTGAGATTGCAGGCGTACTTGGACATTCAGAATGGTTTGGTGCCTGAAACTATGGAGGACCTCGCGCACTTTAGAGATTTTGCAGCCAATTTGTACTCACTCCCACCTACTACAACTGCCATGACCCGCCCAAACAGAATGGCCAGAAAACGAAAACGGAAAAGAGCAAAACGCTCCCAGACATCCAGCAGCACCTCGCAGTCGACAAATTTGCAAAATTCCGCTCTCCAGCGCTCCGCTACGCAGACCGATCCCCTGGTCATAACTGAGGAGTCACAAGCACCCACTCTCACCCAAACAGATCAGAGTGAGGATTCCAGTGACGCTTCCTCGCGAGTGAGCAATATCAGTGAGTCGGTGGAGGCCGACAGTGTTGAAAAAGCTCGTGTCTTCGTGTTGACCCATCTCCAGCACCCTCGCCTTTTGCGGCTAATGAGGGAAATCACTGAGTCTTGGTCTGAGGTAATTTTGAAAGGCCACCGGGCGATGATGATGAGATATTTCAAGGAGCTCGACCACTCTGGAGGCGTAAGGCTCACGCTTGACGTTCAGGCTACTGCCCGAATTCTGGTGGTCGTAGCATCTGTGGCATTCCAGTTTAGTGAGGATTTGCTGCAGAGTGACCAGGCTTTCATCTCTCTGCATCTTGGCAAGATTGTTTACATGTCCCATAAGGATCTCTTGTTAGCTGGAGCCATCGAGGAGGCAGAAGCCAGTTCAGAAATGTCAATTGAGTATGACAACCAGAATGCCGACACCAACGAGGACGAGCCCAATGAGGACGAGCCCAATGAGGACGAGCCCAATGAGGACGAGCCCAATGAGGACGAGCCCAATGAGGACGAACCCAACGAGGATGACACCGATCAAGGCGTTCGTGGCGCCCAGGCGCGGGGCTTGTTGCTTGAGGGAACTGGTGACCACGAGCAGATACTCGATGAGGAAGACAGGGAGCTTATCGCGCTTATCCACCCCGAGGAAGAATTAGAAATCCCCAACTTTTTGTTAGATGAGGATACTTACCTGACGGTGCCTCAAGTGGAGCATGCTGTTACGAGGAAATTGCCAAGCGGGAACAGTTACGACTACTCGGTCTATATTCGCGAGGTACAAGATTTCATCGATTTGGGGCATACTGTGTATCAGTATCGAGAGAATATCCGGTATGACGGGCTCAGAGCCCCGGAGATGCCCCAGATAATTAGAATCGGTTACCTTGGCGAAGTGAACTTTTTGGACGGCATGTCTGAGGAGATTGTGTTTCGGCCCAGGCAGGAGTACATCGACTACATGCAAGGGAGCTTCGGTATCACGATCACCGACTTGATATATGACTTGGGCCCTGATGTTGCAACGATTAATCCAGTCGCTGATCCAGTGAATGTTGCAGTGTTTGACCCACAGGGGTGAGTCCGAGCTGGGCTTGGAGTTTTTGCTTATTTATTATCTTGCATTGGGAAGTTGCTCGCCTTGTTTGTTACCTAAATCCACTGAAAGTGATGGGGGCTCGATCGAGAGTCCATATAGCATATATCTACATAGTAACAGAGAGGTCAGAGTGGCTCAAACATCGCACCCCGTAGTGGTCGAAGTCCGTCTCATGTTCGTGTCCCATTCTCTTTTCGCAGCCAACATGGAAGCACCAGAAGGTGTATGATAGAAGCCAAGTAAAGGAAAGAAAAAGTAGAGATCAGCTCAAATTTTGAAAACACCAAAACGCAATTGTCAATGCAATCTCAACTCAGTCGCTTCTCTGTTTTGTTCGTTGCAGCTGCTTGTAGTACTACCTCTATGTGACGCACTGAGAAGCACATATATAAGAACGCACCACAAACCATGGAAACAAAAGGAAAAAAAAAATCGTTCAAAAGTTCTGAAAATGAAGGGCTTCCAAAATGAAAGAATTTTTTGTTTTCAGCTTCTTCACCTTCACTATTTCCGTATGCTGTGTACCACCAGTCAAGAGAGGTACGGGTCCAGGTTCTGCTTAACCTCACTAATCCCACCTTAAAATCTCAATCAACTCCAAATAAATGGCTCATGACGACCCGCTCCCGATCATCCAGCCGACTTTAGACGCCGAAGACGAACAAGATGTTTCCGGCACATTGTACTTTTGGGGCTACGCCGTTATTGCCATTTCATGGACGCTTTTCATTCTCACGGTGAATATGGTATTTGGATTATGGAAATACATAATTGAACCACTTCAATGGCACGAAAACACAACCAGATTACATGAGATTCTATACTTGGTGTTCTCCGTGCTCGATGATTACATAATCTCGTTCTGGGGCGTTTATGTTGTTGCGTGGTGGTGGGCGTTGTACTCGTGGACTGGACTTAAGCTATTTAAGCAGAATAAGGGAATCAAGAGCTAACTTGTGACATTATCGGCGGCTATTTTCCGTTCTCGCCCCTGGATTGCGTCCATTCGCCCTTTCCAGACTGTCGGCCAATAGGAGCAGTGGACGTTTTCGTTGGCAGTTCCTTCCTTTCGGCCTGTGTGTCTCTTCCTTGCTTAAGTATCACCTCATATAGCTGGTGGTGTCTCTCAGATGTTGTTTGGCCCGCTAGTTGGCCCCAAAACTCCACTAGGATTCTTGAGTTGGCCCAATTGAGAAACTCGGCTATCTTATTTTCCGAGGCAACGCTCAGTTTGGCGATCTTCTTGTCGTTGTTGCTCACATACTTGTCGCTCACATCCACCACCGCATACTCGCCAATGGCCACGACCCAGCTCATTTTTTTGCCCCAGTTCTCGCAGTATAGGTGCGGCTCGTCATAGCTGTTCTCACAGGGGTCCAAGTGGATCCACCGTTTCTGGCTGGCACTGTAATATTCGCACCATACGTGGTCCTCATAGTTCCACAAATATCTCACTTGGCCAGACAGACCCAACACCGCTTTTAGCACGAGGATGAAGCAGTTGACCCACTCGCCACACCTGCCTCTTTTGGTGCGGAGCAATTTCGTCGGGCTGTTGATTCTGGGGAACTCCACACTTTTGTTGCAATTTTTGCAGTGGTAGATTTCAACACGAGAAATCTCGTTTGGGTTTGGAGTCGGTGGCCCTCCTCCTCCACGAAACTCAAGGTTATCTCCATCTCGACCACAGCTTTCACACGGAGGTTTGTTGACCCATTTGAAGAAGTCTTCTTTGAAGTATTTTAGAGTTTCCAAAACGACGAAATCCTCGTACTCAAGGGAACTGTTCTCGTTTTTGCTCTCTCTATCGTCGACTCCCGCGTAGATCTTAGCTAAATCAATACAATCTAGCGCCTCATCTAGTGAATTCGGATCGTTGTACCTTTTTAGTTGCTGACAGGTTGAGTTTATGGAGTGGATGATTTTCGCTTCGGACTGGCCGATTTTCACTGGTTTTTTCGTGATTTTGCTTGCTCGTTCCAACACATTCTTGGAGTAACACTCAATTAGCCGATCCGCCAACTGGCTGTAGTCATCTTGTACGCCCATTGTAAAAAAGTGGAGTAGATCTTATCGAAAAAAAAAGATAACGACAACTGCAGGATTCGAACCTGCGCGGGCAAAGCCCAAAAGATTTCTAATCTTTCTCCTTAACCACTCGGACAAGTTGCCTTGATATACGAGATTTTGTTTAGTTAAAAATCTAGAGAGGCGAGATAAGAGACTTGGGCCTAAATTGGCTGTTTTGGGACATCTGAGATCATTCATGAGATCCGCGAGGCTGGTATAGTAGGATCCATGATTTTGAAAGGTCTTCATGCAGTATTGAGAAACTTAGTACAGGCTTTTCTTACTTTTGGCAAGAATAGGGCCGAAAGGAAAGTCCAGGCTGCAAAATTTTATCTTCTGGAAATTACTGGGATGAAATTTCGAAAGAGAGATTGTGATATATGTGATTTTCAGAATGCTTTTCCAGATCAACTAGACTAAAAACTGTCTTCCCTCGTTTTGGGGCCAATACTCAACGAAGTGGCACGATCACAGTAATAAGGGAAATCAAACCTTCAACTCCAGATAGAAGTCAAATTGATTCGTGACATAACAAACGTTTTCTTTATATTCCCCTTAAAATTTCAGGAAATCTCTTCATATTCTGTCAATCTCTCCATCACATTTCTCTGGCTGCGAATTGTCAGGTTCGCACGTGACTGCCTCACTTATTTCCACCAACACCTACTACACTTGAGTCAACGAAAATGGCCAAAACTTCGCCGAAAAAGAAAAGGGCCAGCACGCCGAAACTGGCTCCGAAGAAATTGACCAAGACCAGCCAATCAGAACAGCCCAAACAGTCCCAGCCAAAGACTCCGTTCCTCTCCACCCCACTATACGATCTCCTACACGTATTCGAGAGAGCACCGGACCAATGGGCGGCACGGTACATTTTGATCCTCACAGCGATCATTTTGAGGTCCGCTGTTGGGCTTGGGTCCTACTCGGGCGAAAACCAGGGCCCAATCAATGGTGATTTCGAGGCTCAGAGACACTGGATGGAAATCACGATCCACTTGCCATTGAAGGAGTGGTACTACTACGATTTGCCGTATTGGGGATTAGACTACCCGCCCTTGACCGCCTACCACTCGTGGCTCTTGGGAAAGTTCGGCAATTTGATCAATTCTGACTGGTTTGCCTTCGACGTTTCCAGAGGTATAGAGAACCCACAGATCAAGACCTTCATGCGGTATCTGAGCTTGGTGAGTGAATTGGTCATATATGTGCCTGCGATAATGCAGCTCACGTCGCTTTTGGGCGGGAAACTGGGCAAATTGGGCCGAATGCACCAGATTGTGGTGATTGCACTTATTTTGTGCCAGCCTCTGCTTATTTTGATTGACCACGGCCATTTCCAGTACAATTCCGTGATGTTGGGGTTCTTTTTGTTCTCTGTGATTGATTTATTGAAGGGAAACTTGGCCTTGGCCTCGGTGTGGTTCATGAGTTCTGTCTTGTTCAAGCAGATGGCATTATACTACAGTCCATTTATTTTCTTTTACATCTTGTCGAAGTTGTTCACGCCGAAAAAGACCATCTTGGCGACATTTGCAACTTTCAACGTGGGGAAATTGATCCTTGTTGGTGCAACTGTGGCCATTACCACGGTTACCATATTCTCACCATTTGTCCTAGCAGCGTCCACCACCTCCGAGGCAATTCTGCTCATTCAGCAGATTCTCATCAGAATGTTCCCCTTTGAAAGAGGGTTGTTCGAGGATAAAGTTGCGAATTTCTGGTGCACGTCCAACTTGGTCATCAAGTACAATAAGATATTCAGCAATGCGCAACTCAAGAATTTGTCCTTGGGTTTCACGATTTTGTCGATCTTGCCGCCATGCTTAATGATCTTCTGGAAAAATATAACAAGAACTGTGTCCCCAACATCGATAATCTACGGGTTTAGTGCTACTGCATGGGGCTTCTTCTTGTTCTCTTTCCAAGTCCACGAGAAATCCGTGTTGGTGCCATTGATCCCCACGACATTCTTGCTTTTGACCCCAGATCACGACACTAATGCCATTATCCAGTGGATCAACAACATCAGCACGTTCAGTTTGTTCCCATTGTTGAAGAAGGACGGGTTGGTCTTGCAGTACACAGTATTGTTCCTTTTGATCAACTGGCTCATCAGCGGGTTCACATTCAAACTCGAAAACAACTTGTTGTGGCCCGCAAGTCTGTCGATCTTCCATAAATTGGTTGTGGCTGGCTCCTACCTTGCCATCATCGTGTTTCACATTGTGGAGTACAACTGGGCACCTCCAGCGCATTACCCAGACTTGTGGGTGATTGCCAACACCACCATCTCGTTTGGATGTTTCGGGTTGTTCTACGTGTGGCTTCTCCACAGGATCTACAAACTCTAATTTCACCACCGATTGCACTAAATGCCAGAACTAATACCTCAACATACAAATCTGAGTCCAGATTTAAACGCCCCGAAAAGCTAATTGCATGTTGGGAACGAGACGTTGGTTTTCATGTCCCGGTACCTGCCGAAAATGCCCCACTCGGTCTCCCATTGGTTGTGGGTGTCGTGAAACACCGCTTTCCAGGGCTCGTCAAATGCCTCGTAGTAGTACCAGGCTGAAACTCCAGTGAGCTCCTTCAGGGCCCCACAAGTCCACTTTTGCAAGAAGTTCTGGTAGTTTTCAGGATCAGCCACAGAGTCATGGTACACGCCGCCCGAGAAGGGCCAGCCCACTTCAGAAATAACAATCGACGTATTGGTGTTGAGAGGCAAGATCTCCAGGTCCAAGTAATCCAAGATCCACTGCGCTGCATCCAGAGAATCCAATCCAGTGAAGAAAGGAAGCAAGTTCACCCCGAGAACATCACATCCAGCGATCAACTTCGCAGACACTTTCAGGCCAATCTCGGCTGTGCCCACGGGCACCTTCAAGTTTTTCTCGGCGACAAACTGCTTCAAGTCCGCAATGTACTCCAACAACTTCAGCTCAGAAACATCGTTGCGGAACAACACCTCGTTGCCCACGAAAACACCGTCAAACAATTCCTGCGGATACACCGACAACAAGACCTTGGCCTCCTTGATCTGCTCGTGGTTGTGGCTCTCGTCGTCCGAGATCCAGACGCCCATCATCACCGTCATGTCCAAGTCCAACTGCTGGATGGCGTCCAAGATGAACGCAGCCTGGTTGCACTGGATTCCGTAAATCCTCACTTTTTTGGTGACAGAAGAGAGCAACGCCAAGTCCAAGATCGCGTCCTGCAAAGTGAAGCCGCACGTTGGTTCCATGGTGTTTTTCGGAGAGTAGACAATGCCGTCGAAAATCGGGTCGGACAGCGAGTTCAGGTAAGGAGACAAGACGGGCCGTGCGGATCTGGCCTTTGAGTCTGCCAACAACTTCAGCGCGAGCGACGTCTGCTCGTCGGTGGGAATTGAATTGAAGTAGTTGGACACGGACAAACGGGAGCCACGCACAGCGAAGAAAATGGCCGGAATAAGACAACCAACGAGAATGAGCACAAGCACCGAGGCACCCACCAAAATCCATTTGGTTTTCTTTGGTCTGGGCACAACAGCCTCGAGCAGCGCAGGCAGTCTCGCCTCCAGCACCCACTCCTTGAACTGCAGCGTTTTGCTGTTCTCCTTGCGGATCTCCAACGAGTCTCCCGAAGGCTTGCTGAGTGGCAGGATGGCGTCCAATGGGTGCAAAGAGATCAGGTCTCTGAGCGAGTCACGCAAGCGCAAAGGCTGGGGCCGGGAGATCACGTGGGTGAGTACGCTCCCGGTGTCGTCGACGTCGACTTTCTCAAGGCCATTCCCCTTTGATAAGACACTGTCGTTCCCATTTGGGTGACCACTTTTCTCGGTCTCGAAATCCTCGGACTTGCCGACCTTCTCAGATCTTGGGGACGTGCCCAATTTCGAGGTCTGGCCCTGGAGACTGCTGCCCTCGGCCTCAGCCCTCGAAATGTCGAAGTGGGCCACGGTGGATGGACGTGAACTGGGGATGTTCACTGGGTGGGTGGAGTTTGTGGCAGGATGGGAGAGAGCCTTGGCAATGGGCGAGCCTGCGACGAAATCCTGGGAAGGATTCGACACGGCCACCGTGTAGGCACGCAACTTGTCGAAATTTTTCAATTTCAGGTTTTCCAACTCGTTTTCAGAAAGTTGCATTGTGGTTGCAAAAGTAGGAGGAGTACGGCTGGGGAATGCGCGCAAACAGTATAAGTAGGTGGGGAGACCGGGAGGAGAGAAAAATTATAAATAAGAGAAATTGAAATAAAATACATATAAAGGTCAATGGAAGACTGAGACTGTGCTGGAAAATGAACATATCTGTTTCGTCCTTTTCATCTTTTTCATCCTTTCCTTTCATTATCCAAACCTTTATGATCTACGGTATCTGATCTATCTGTATATTCAGCCTCGTTATGCTCACCACACCATAATCTCATTCTCACCAATGTCCACTTCAGTCACCACTCTCCCCAGTAAATATTTTTTCTTCATCCTTCAAACAACCTCTTTTCAATTGCAACCTTCCATTTTCTATTTCTTTCTTCTCTCCTTTTTTTTTTCTGCTCTATTCTTTTTTTCTCGTCCTAACACTTGCAGCACGCAAAGCACAAGTTACCTAGGAACAACGCAATGGTGCTCAAACATCCTTCGCCTGAAGATGGACAACAGGCATCACAGACACCGAAACAGATCACACAGTCCTCGCAGAAATCCGTGCACTCGTTGGTTTCCCGGTGGTACCCGGACTCCATGTCTGAGTCTGTGAATGTCTGCTCAGATCTTCTCCCCATAGTCACAGCCAGAGGTTCCTGGGTGATGGGTTCAGCCTTAGGGAAAGTCTTGGGTTCCTGCTCCATGATGTAGATGGAAGAAGTTGTTTATGTTGACCAGAACTAGAACACTGTTGGTTTTTTCTTCAAGTTGAAATTCCCTCTCAGAATGTGAGGTCGTCGATTTCTTTTTTTTTTTTTTTCTGACTTGCCAATTCCAGTCAGGTCTTCAACTTCAATGTGTGTTTCAAGGGCTCAGCGAGTGGAAGCAACCAAAACCTTTCCAACCAAACTTTCTGAATATTTTCTTCCTCTCGTCTCGCCGGGAGGCTTATTGTTCTCGCAGGATTCAGCAAGTGTTTTATGTGGAAAAACCGGTAGCCCTGGGCCCACAACACCTGCGTACATCTCATCTGAGAATGTAGTAGCAAGACACTGGCACAATACTGGCAAGGTACCGATCCGGTTAGGACAGACTTTTCCAGATGGACGATTCTCTATGGCAGGACAAGCTAGAGTTGTTGTCCCTCTACTATCCGGACTACCAGCAGCTGTCTTTGGCTGATTTGTTGCGCAGTTGCGGTGGAGACGTGGAAGCCACCCGCGTACTTCTAGAAGGTCCGAAACCTGTCAAGCGATCGGGTCTACACCAGGGCGTGTTGAATGTGAAGCGGCAGAAAAACGAAAGTGTCAAGAAATTTGAGGAAAACAAGCAAAAAACACCCAAAACCCCCAGAAACACTTCTGTTTCTGCTCGGTTCTCTCCAGGTGCTGGTGTGTCACCCACGCGTGGCAAGAGCGAGGTGCTCACGCTCAATACGCCAGAAGATGTCAAGAAGCATTTGGGAAGGTACGCGTCGCTACATCAGAACTTCTTCCCGAAGGAGAAATCGGATGCTTTGCTCGAGGACTGTTTGCGGCATAGAGACAAGTACAAACGGCTCGAGTTCTCGCTTTTTGGCAACCAGTGCGTGCTGAACCACGGCTTTGCCGCTTTCTCCAAGCCTGGCGAGACTTACCCGGACTTGATCTACAACGGCTTGCAGGCGAGGAAACCGGTGCCGTACCTGGAAGTTTTCGGTGAGTGTGTGGAACTCATTGAGCAGTACGTGAACCTGAAAGTCGTGCCTGAAACCCCAAAACTACCATTCCAGTCATCAAAACCGTGGGCTGGAACCTACTGTGCGGTGAATTTCTACGAGAAGTTGCAAAACAACTTGGACTGGCACTCGGACAGATTGTCGCACATAGGGCCGCACAACTTTATTGCTCTGGTTTCGTTGGGGTCAACACGGATGTTCAGGTTGAGAAGCACGCACAAGAAGAATGCTCCAGTATATCAGATTCCACTTACGCACAACTCTTTGCTCATGATGAAACCCGGGTGCCAGGAGGAGTTCAAGCACTGTGTGAACTCCATGGGGAAACCGTTGGAACTACATCCAAAAATTGGAACAATGAGGTTCGGGTTGACGTTCAGACACTACGACCACGACTTTTTGCAGCATGTGCCAAAGTGCAAGTGTGGGTTGTCCATGACTTTGCGGCGCTCATACAAATCCGAGAATACAAAGGGCCAGTACTTCTGGCTGTGCGAGAGCATGTACCAGAACAAAGAGTGCGGGTCGTTTTTCTGGGCGGATTTCACCAACAAAAAGGGGAACTTTCTTTCCGAAAGCCCCGATAGAATTTCAAAATGGATAGCTGATGAATAAAAATAACGACAACTGCAGGATTCGAACCTGCGCGGGCAAAGCCCAAAAGATTTCTAATCTTTCTCCTTAACCACTCGGACAAGTTGCCTTGGACTACTAAAATAGGGGTAGAGTAAAACTGAAGGTATAGCACAAAGCCCTAGATGGCGGAATTTCGGCCTGGAAATGGCGTGATTCGCTAGAGTGAGTCTGGTTTAGCTAGGAGAATGGTCGTGCACTAGCTCAAATTGTGCTTTGGGCCTGATCACAGGAAAAATTTGGTGCGCACACACTAGTTCAGCATGGCAGGAACAAAGCATGCTAGTATGGGAAATATCTGGGAGCCTTTCAGCAAAAAAACCTTTCTGCCTGATTCAGGTATGCCCATTGTAGAATTGTATGAATAAATTGAAAGCGGGTTCTGTTTTCGACGACTTAACTTTTTTTCCACATTTCTCCTATCGCACTTTCGAAGGTAAAGACTATGAGAGAAGAAACAAAACATGTACCCATCTGGATCACCCGACTTGAGGAATTTCTCAAAACTGAGCAGAGAATCGTGACTAGAAATGTCGATTTGACTTCTGCGGAGCGTGGGGGTGAATTTGGTGATGAAAATTATGGGAGTGCTGGGTCCACTCCCGAGAGCCGTTTGCACCCATATTTCGCACCCACCCAGCCAAATAATTTTGTACCAGTTATTGCTAACAACCCACAACTAGCTTCCCCAGAAAAACTCGCTAAAGAAAATCAACAGGTACTGCTTGACGGTACTGAAACTACAAGAAACTCCATTTTCACTAATAGAAATAATTTACCTCGACCGGGGTCAATTATTCTGTCTGTACCTCTGCTGTTACCACTGTCAAGGTTTCTACAAAGAAATTTGAGGAGAATGGCCAGAGAGCAGGAAATCGAGGCTCTTGACCAGCAAATTGCTGAGTTGACCGCACGCCGTGACGCTCTCAAAAGACCTCACGAGGATTCCTCCGATGAAGTTGACGAGGAGAATGAGAGGAAACGGCAGCATGTGGACGTTCCTCTTGCCAACGATGGTGATGATGTGAACATTGAAGTTCCTCTTGCCGATGGTGATGATGTGAACATTGAAGTTCCTCTTGCCGATGCTGGTACCCGACGCCTGTGTTCAGCAAGCCTGGGTCACCTGCGCAGCACGTGACCGGCACTAGCCACTATTGAAACTCTTCAGAGAGCGGGTTTGATTTTTCTTCTCTAATAAAAGTTAGCTAACAAAGAAAGCAGTAGCACTAGGAAAACTCGCAGTTATTGTTGGAGTGCGATCCCTATCCTTTCGAGTCCTGCAGATAGTCACACACACCTAAGCTCGGACTGTTCTGCTCCTACCAGGGAAAATCCAGTGTAGTGAAATTTGAGGTAAGTCTAGGTGAAGCAGAATTATATGCTGTCAAAACTTCTCAGTGCGGAGTCTGAGTATAAAAGATCGCACTTTTCACCAAAAATAACCACGGCTGATACTTTGAGAATTCGCATCCTGAACTCATGAACAACAACGAAAGCATCCCAGATTGGATCACCAAACTCGAGGCGTTTTTGGAGGCCGAGAAGAGAACTTTGACTGAGAAAAAAACTTTGGCCGAGAAGAAAGATGTGGACGAGAAACCTTTGCCCAATGAAAAGAAACCGGAGAATGTGAAGTCTGGGCCTTCGCACCAGAATTTCGCAGCCAATATTTCTGGTAATTCACGGACAGACAAGAGCACAATATTGCAGGTGGGTCGGGCACAAAGTCCAAATCGGCAAACTCCAGCCAATCTGTCGGTCACCAAGTCAGTCAAGGTCACAGTTACCCCCACAGTTGTTGATCCAAGCACCAAGTCAATTACCAAGCCAAGTGTTCTGCCAGTTACCAAGCCAATTGTTCTGCCAGTTACTCAAAGTGTTACTCAGCCAGTCCTTAGAGTATCTGTTCAGCCAGCTACTCGAGTACCTGCTCGGCCAGTTCTTAGAGTATCTGCTCGACCACCTACTCATCCAGCCACCCAATCAGTTCATCAGGCGACTGCTGAGCCACTGTTGGAATCAAAAATTGAGAGCAAGGCAATCAAGGACGAGCTCAACATCTGGAAGAAAATCTACGATCGGGCCACTGCTCCGGAGGTACAGCAGAAGAGGGAAGCTCAGAAGCGCATTGGAGAGGAGCAGGGACGGGTGATTGAGGCGGACCTGAACTTGACGAAGATACGAAAGGCTCTCACGCCCAGATTGACTGAGTTGTTTGAGCAGCTTAAGTCTGCGAGTGACAAAACCGATAAGGGTGCAGTCGACGAGACACAGCAGTCCGGTGACAGCAAAAGACACTGTCCAGAGAAGAAGCCCTGAAGTCCAAGCAGAGTGGAAGTGAATATGAAAATTGAAAACTAATAAAGAAAGAGAAATAGAAATTGAGAAAGGAAGAAAGAAAACGGCTGTTTTTTTGTGTGATTTCAGAGCAGAAGGAAACCTTATGTTTTTCACGTTACTGACTCTTGGTGCTGTCTATACGTGATGTAACTATATCCACTGTAACCTCAGTGCGCACTGCTTACATAGTGCACTTAGATAATCCTATCCACTGCTCACTTACCCAGAGATATAATGCGTGGCATGGTAATTCCAGCAATTTGGTGTGTTTGAAGAAATAGGGAAAAGAGGACGTCCCAAAGAAAATGGGGAAAGTTCCGACTTTTTGTTTGGTTCAGTGTGGAAGGAGAATACTTTCATTCTTGGTGCGCACTTGCACTGCTATATAGTGCTCACATAAATTACATCTACTGCACTTGCACTATCCTATCTACTGCTCACTTCCCACTTCCACTTCACTACTGCACACTGGCACCTACTACTTATCTTTCCTTATCAACATGGCATTCCACTGCCAGCAATGCAAGGCGCCGATTGCGCTCGACGAGTCGCTCCGAAACCTCCTGAAGGCTCAAACACAATTTCTACTACTGAAAACTGGAAAGCCGCCGCACCAGCCACACTTGGCCCCACACAAATACATCCCGCCAGACCGGCTAGCACTAGCCACACACGCCATCGCCGAGTCTGACGAGCCAATCATCTTTCAGGATTACTCGAAGTTGACAGACTCGGCCATCCACGACCTGCAGACTTCCTATGTGTTTCTCTCAGATGCAGAAGACGACCAGGACTCTGAAGTTGAGGAACTGCCAAATGACCACTACACCGGCGAGGACCAGCTCCCGGATTTCTCGAAAATCAACTCGCTCAACCAGGTTTTCGAGATTTTGTCCACCAATGAGGACGTGAGCCACCCGATGTGTGCAGAATGCTCTCATCTTCTCACCGCCAACTACAAGCTCAAGTTTGACCAGAGCCAGCGGGAGAAGGAGCTGTATTTGGCGTTTTTGAAGAAGCTCAAGCAGACGGAGCTGCTGCTAGGTGCCCAAAACGGCAGTCAAGACGGCAATCAAGACGAGAAGTTGGCCGAGTCCCACGCGGAGTATGTGGAGTTGAAGGCTCTAGAAAGTGAGAAACTTAGGGAACTCCAGGAACTCGAGCAGAAACACGATGATTTGTCCGAGCAGTTGCAGGAACTCAACCAGGAGCTCGACAGCTTGAATTCCAACGAGCTCAACGATATCATCAAGCTCCGAAACTCGCTAAGTACGGAGCTCCAACTCAAACAGAGCAAATTGGACCAGGCAAAGACTCTCTACCAGAAACACCTCAACCACTTGGACCAGTTGCGTGCGCTCAACATCTACACGAAGCTCTTTGACATTTCGTTTGACGAAAGCAACCACAACCACGCCAAAATCAATGGGTTCAGGTTGGGCCACAGAATTGCATGGCCCGAGATCAACGTTGCCTTGGGCCAGATTGTGCTTTTGTTGCAGTTGCTCAAAAAGAGGTTTGACGTGGATATCGAGCCGTACAAGTTGGTTCCGTTCGGGTCAAAACTGTACATTATCAAGAAGGGCACCACAAACAGTGAACACGGAGAAAGAACGAAAACCAACTCGGTGTTGCAGCTCTACTCGCTCAACGAGTTCAGTTTGGGCAAGCTCTTCAACTTCAACAAGTTGGATGTTTCCATGATTGCGTTGCTTGAGATTGTCTCGCTCTTCTCACAGAAGTTGACCTCATTGGACGAGGAGCTTGCGTTACCTTATGAGATCTCAGCAAAACACGATCTGATTGGTGGGAAGTCCATAAGGGTCACGTCAAACGCGCAGTGGACAGAATCTTGCCGGTACTTGTTGATCAACTTGAACTGGATGTTGACGTACGCAAGCACTAGGTCTTAGACCGTGCAAAAGGGAGGTGAAGAAAGGAATGGAGAGGAAAGAAAGGGAGGTGAAGAGAGGAATGGAGAAAGATATCAACAAGGGAAAGAAAAGGATGTGAGCATAAAGGAATATGAGACCAGGGTTCGGATCGCAGGAAGAGAAGCACCGCTCGTGTCTGTCTTGCGTCAACTGTGGGTGTGTATGTATGATAGGATCTTCGGGTGGAGCGTCGGCGTAGAGACGGAAAGATGACGTAGCACAGATGAAACAAGTAGAAAAAATTAAAGTGGGAGTCCACTCATATTTATATTCCTCGTGCATGAATTGCTTTTTTCTCTTCCAAGTTTGACTTCTGGTCAGCGCTTACGTATGGGGTTGCGTGTATTGGCTAGTATAAGGTGTCAAGATGTCAAGGTGTCAAACAAGATGTTCAGGGGAGAATAAAAAATCATTCAATTTTCGAAAAAGAAATTCACAGTCATACTGCGGACTATAAATAAGACCCGATCCCCAACTTTTTTTCCCCATACTTAAGAATTTCTCATGGTGGCCATAACTCCCTTAGTGCTCACGCGACCGGCTGCAACTAATAACAACACGTTCTTTTCACAACAACAAGCGCTGAAAAGCCAAAAACAACCAGAATTAAAAACAAAAAGAAATTCTTTTTTAAAAAAGAAACGAGTCTCGTTTTCCCAATACAATCTACCTCGAAGTCTTAAATTCACCTTCTCTACCTCAAAGTCTAGCATGTCCCAGCACCTCGAGTACATCCCCAATTGGGCGAGAAGTCTGCAATCTGACAAGGCAAACACCACCAACTTCACGGTTCCGCTGTCTCTACACAGCACTCCTAACCATTTGCGGTACCTCCTGCGGTTTGAAAACGACATTCTGCAATTCCTAACCTCGGACCCCGTAGCAGAAACAACCATTGAGGATCTCGCGGCTATGGCCATGAGAAGTGAGAGATTGAGGGAGGAGGAGAAGGAGAATGTGGAGCCTAACAGGGAGGAGAAAACGCCAGCCAAAATCGGAAATTTAGTCTTGAAAAGTCACAAATCAAGAAAGGGAAAGTCAGCGGCAAAAGCAGCGGGAAAACCAACACCAAAAGCATCGGCAATGTCATCGCCCTACTCAGGCGCAAAATCCAAAGTGTCTCCCAAAGTGTCTCCAAAACCCAAAAGCTCAATTCCAGAAATTCGCAATTCCACACTTGAAACAGGACCCTCGCTTATAGTGACAGTGCGATTGGGATCTGCGGTCAAGGCGGCCACGCACCGCGGCAAACCGCGAGCACAACGCAAATCAAGATCTCGCTCGGGCTGCTGGACGTGTCGCCTCAGACACAAGGCGTGTCCTGAGGACGGGGACCCTTGCGGGTTGTGCGTGAGGCTCAGAATGCCGTGCGACTACTCCGCTGTGAAGCCAGCGTACATGTCAGATAAAAAGCTTGCGTCCGCACGGTTGAAGTTTATCCGCACCTCAGGCGAGCGACGCGGGCGGAAGCTGGCACACTGAGGGGAGAGAAAAAGAGGGAAGAATTGATTCTGAGTCCCTATTTTTTTTTTTTTTTTCAATTGAGTTTGGCGTTCTTTTTTCGGCATGCTCACTTTTTGCTGTTTATTTCAGCTTCCCTATTTTTTTTTTGCTGCGCTTTCCATGCTTCATATCTTTCCTGTTCCAGTGCCTGCACAACGCGACCGCCCGAGTTTTTCTCACCGCACTTGTTCAATCTACAACTGGCTACATCAATAATGGCATCTTTCACTTGGAAATTGGTGACCTTGCTTTTATGCTGGAACGTCGCCTCGGCTTTCTACTTGCCGGGTGTTGCTCCCACAAGCTATAAACAGGGAGACCAGATTGCATTGTTGGTGAATCACTTGACTCCTTCCTTGCACCATGTTTCAAACAACCACGGCTCGACAAAGACGAGAACGCCAATCTACTCATACGATTACTACTATCCAAAGTTCAGATTCTGCCGCCCTGCTGATGGCCCATCCAAGCAGTCTGAGTCTTTGGGTGCCATCATCTTCGGTGACCGTATCTTCGACTCTCCGTTCGACATCAAAATGTTGGAATCGAAGTCGTGCCAGGTTTTGTGCGAGTCCAAGTATGAGAAGTCCGACGCCGCTTTCGTCAACAGAAACATCAGGGCCGGCTACTCGTACAACTGGATCATTGACGGCTTGCCTGCAGCCAAGCGCGTCCAGGAGAGAAGAACAAGCACTGAGTTCTACAGCTCTGGCTTTGCAATTGGTATCGTGGACGACGCCAACGAAGCGCACTTGTTCAACCACTTCACTATCAACGTCGAGTACCACAAGAGATCTGAGAACGAATATAGAGTTGTCGGAGTTGTGGTTGAGACTGCATCCCTCGACAGATCCAAGTTGGACTACAAGAAGGCCAGCGAGGAGGAATTGTGCGACGCCAAGTTGGGTGCCGTCACTTTGACCAAGGACAGCGACTCCAACGTGTTGTTTACCTACTCTGTCAAGTTTGAAGAGTCCAAGACCGCTTGGGCTACCAGATGGGACAAGTACTTGCACGTCTACGACCCTAAGATCCAGTGGGTCTCCTTGATCAACTTCTCCTTGGTTGTTGTGATCTTGGGTGTTTTCATGGCGCACATCTTGGTGAGCACCTTGAAGAACGATATTGTTAAGTACAACGAGGTCAACTTGGACGATGACGTGGCCTACGACGGTGGCTGGAAATTGGTTTACGGCGACGTCTTCAGATCTCCACCAAACAGAATGCTTTTGTCTATTCTTGTTGGAAGTGGTGCTCAATTGTTCTGCATGGTCCTCGTGACGATCGTCTTCGCTTTGTTCGGTTTGTTGTCTCCATCAAACAGAGGTGCCTTGTCCACCTTCATGTTCATCTTGTTCATCTTTTTCAGCATCATTTCGTCCTATGTCAGTGGATACCTCTACAGATTCTTCGGCGGTGAGAACTGGAAGGTGAACATGATCTTGACTCCAGTGTTGGTGCCAGGATCTTTGTTCTTGTTGTTCGTTTTCTTGAACTTCTTCTTGATCTCTGCCAACTCCTCTGGTGCCATTCCAATTGGCACTATGGCGGCCATCATTCTCATCTGGTTCGCCATTTCTTTCCCATTGTCCATCGCCGGCTCCTTGTGGCAGTCCAAGAGATCTGTGCTCTCCGTGCCAGTGAGAACAAACCAGATCCCAAGACAGATTCCAGCACAGCCATTCAACTTAAGGACAATTCCTGTGATGGCTGGAATGGGTCTCTTCCCATTTGGTTCCATCGCTGTTGAGTTGTACTTCATCTTCTCGTCCTTGTGGTTCAACAGAATCTACTACATGTTCGGATTCTTGTTCTTCTGTTTCGTGTTGATGTGTTTGACCACCAGTTTGACATCCATCTTGGCTATTTATTACACATTGTGCAGCGAGAACTACAAGTGGCAATGGAAATCATTCTTTGTCGGTGGCAGTTGTGCAATTTACGTGTTCCTTCATGCGTTGTTCTTCCTCAGCGGTGACGAGAAGCTTGATGACTTTACCTCCATTGTGCTTTACGTGGGCTACTCGGGTGTGATTTCTTTCTTGGTGTTCTTGGTTTGCGGCTCAGTTGGGTTCTTGAGCAACTTGTTGTTCGTGAGAAAGATTTACTCTCAGATCAAAATTGATTAATTGATTTCTACCTCTGATGAATTAGTCAGTATTCATTAGCTTCATATACATTCCCATATTAAGTACCAATAGAGTTTCAGTACCAGCCATCGATATCCTCGCGCGAAACAAAAGACGTGATTGTGTTCATGAAACCTTGTTTCCAAGGCTCGAGGTTCTTGCTGCGTTTCCCAGATATCTCAGGTGACGTGGGCACGTTGCTGAAGTTCAACTTGTACAAGTCCAATTTGTTATAAATCAAACTGATGCAAGTCGAGCCCAACCCGCTTGCCTCACAAATTTCTGGTGGAGTTGAAACCCCGCTCGTTTTCGCATTGCCCAACACATTTCTTGTATTTGTGAGAGCGTTCAAGTTGTTGTTCAAGTTGCTTGTTAACAAGTTGAACGCGATGGACAAGTCGTTGTTGATTTTCACTGCACGAGTGATGATCTCGTTATCGCCGACATGATCAATGAGCGAATCAATGAGTAATTTGCACGCCTTGATCAACTTGAACGACTGACCGTAGCTCATATTAAAGAACGGGTTGACCAAGTCGTAGCGAACGGGAGTGGAAGATTTCATCTGGGAGTAGATTGTGGAGACGTAATTCGCAAAGTTCAAAAGAGACTGCGACAACTTCTTGATGAGCCTGCTGCTTTTGAATTGGTAGTCATAAAATATTTCATAAAGTTCGTCCTCGGAACTCACCCTGCGGAGGTGTGTCAGTGTCTCGCTCAAGAAGTCGTAGAGTTCATATTTATCCTTGATGAGATTGACAAAAAAAGATGCAAAATTCAGAGTGGGGGACGCCGTGGGGGAGACCGGCTGCACTGACCAAGCTGGATTATACCTTGACGTTGGTGTTTGGAAGATCACGTGCGACCTGAGCTTGACCAAGTCATTGAGCACATTTGCAGCCTGGATGTTGCAGCGGAACAGCGTGGAGGTCAATTGTGGAGGGAACAACTTTGGTGCGGTTTGCGAGAGCATCTCAAATGCTCCGGGCATCTGCGGCTGGCTGCCAAAACTCAAGCTGTGGCAATTGTCGATGGTCGCCAAGCAGAAGTATAAGCGTGGCAAAAAGAGCTGGATATCGTCGGCGTCCAAAGTTGCAGGCCCAGACTTGCACAACTCTGCGTAATTCTCCATGATCTTAAAGTCATTGAAAACAGACGCAGCCATGGAGATTCCCAACGAGTACACGTCACCATTAATGAGAATGGTGTAGTTGATGAGCACGAGTGCAGAGAACAGCAACACGAGCAAGTCGTCCTTTGCCGCCAACCCGTGGCGGTTGAACGGGTACATCGACATAAACTGGCGGAGCAAGTTGATCAGCGCGTCCAAGGGAACAAACGGGTAGTATATCAAGTTGTTGAGTGCAGCGTTGAACAAGTGCACGATCTGGAGTGTCGGGCCGGGCTCCTGCTGCAAAACAGACACTAAGCGCAAAATCAGCTGGTCTCCAAGCGGTAGGATCGGGAAGTTGTGGTGGAACTTCTCATAGTAGACACGCAAGTTGGCGTCGATGGGATTGAGAGGGACCCCTAGCTCGGGAAACGTGCGCGGCTGTGGCGGATTGAGCATCACCATCTGCGGGAACATGTACTGGCCCGTGGCTGGTGCGGGCTGGTGGGGATTGAGCACGAGCTGCGTGTTCATGCGGCCGTTGAGGCTCAGCAGCACGGAGCTCACGGAGTTTCTCGGGGACAAACTGGCCGAGTATGCCCGGGACCGCACGGAGTAGTAGTCGTCGTCCAGGTCCAGCGCAAGCAGCTCCAGGTTAACCAGAACCAGCAGCTTCAAGCTGGGGAGGCGCAGGCGCAGGCCTGCGGTCAGAATCGAGCTCACGCTATCCACCGACGACCGGCGGCTATTTGCCCCTGAGCCGTTGTTCGGCGACAGCACTGCCAGGCCAAGGTTGGCCAGCTGGGGCATTTCGTAAGGCACTTTCCAGAGCGGCCCCTGGATGCGGGTTTCTCGGTCCGGCGCAGGCAGTTTGGTCATGCCATTGCCAAGGCCGTTGCCTAGGCCGTTATTCAAGTTGCTGGCCACGCCGCTTTGCAACGTGCTGCTGAGGTTTCCGCCCGGACTGAGGGGCCCTGTTTTCGGCACAGACACGCTGAGTTTGACCGGCTGTGTCAGCGGCTGGGCGCCCAACAACGGCGGCAAAATGATGGGCAGCGTGGTTCCGCTCTGCAGCGAGAACGCCAATCTGTGCAACACCGGTTTCATCAGCGCTTGCAGCACAGGCAGAGGCGGTGTTATGGTGGAGTTGCCTGCGGTGGAGTAAGTTGGGCCCGGGGCGTCCACGGACTTCGAGCGCGGGCGATTAAGCTTCAACACCGACGTGTGGTGGCCCTGCGGGTACTGCGGTGCATAGGGGTCGTCCATGCGGTCGACCAAGTCCCTGATGTACCCCTTGGAAGGGCCTCTTTTTAGCGGCACCCTCGAAAACGTGCACACGTCGCCTGTCTTCAGGCAGTTGTTGCACATCTTGGTGACCTTCAGGAGCGACAGCGAGTACTCGGCATCGCACTTGATTTTTTTTCGGCGGCACGAGTCACAGGCCCGAGACACCTTGGATCTTTTCCTGGGGATATCCTTTTTGTCTGGCGTCTCTGATATCGATTCAGGAGAGTTCATCTTGCGGAGATTGGCCAGCAAGGGAGCAGATGTGTGTGAGGGTCAACTCGAGGCCTAGAGCAAGGAGCTGGTGTCTGCTGTGGAAAAGTGAGAATTTGAGATCAGAGAAAAGAATGAGCGGTTGTATGAACGGATTTTCATTTTCTCCGTGAATGCGCGGGCTCGCACTTCCTGCAGGACACAGGTGTCGTAAAATATGGGGGTGGGGTGGAGCGCCGGGGAAAATTCTCACCGGGCTCCTGGTCACGTGTGACACCACCGTGCAAATCTCTTGGGGCAGCGGGCAAGTGTGCAGTGAGAGTGCTGGGGAGGATTACGTAATCACGAGTTTTTCTAGAATTTTTGAGAGGAGCCGCCCAAAGTTAATTGGAGATTTGGTTTATATGGCCCGGGAGACCTGCATCCAGTGTGCAGTTCGATGAGGCTTTCAAGTGGCTCGAGCGTCCATATTGCGGAGAAATTCCATTGGCCAATCAGAGCGCCGGAGGACTGATGGGCGGGAATCTGCGGTTTACGAGAAATGCAGCGGGATGGCCCGTTTCCAGAATCGCATGACCGCCCCGGAAAAACCCCCGCCATGTGCCCGGCATATGCATAGGTTGAATGGAACAACTTTTTTGGGGTGACGCAAGCTATGTCCTTTTGGCGCGTGTGCAGGCTGCGCTTGCATTACCGAATCTGGCACAGAAACGCAATGTTGGTGATTGGGGGACACCGCCGGAAAAATACCCGCAATTTGTGGATTGCTATGCGGAAAAACTCCGTCCCCAGTCTCATTGGGACTTTCAGTGGAGGTATGTTCTCGCACATGAAATGTCTCAGTCTCTGGGGTATGTGTCAGGGCGGCGTGACCTGACCTCCACGAAAAGTCCCCACATCCTGAGTCAATAAATTTTGGACGAGTTAAAGAGATTGCAACAATAGGAAGGGAAAGGTTGGTGTCAGCCTGCACTCCTGTTTTGTTTAAGTGGAAGCAACCAGCTCGTGTTTCTGCGCTGGTGGTGTTCACTGTAATTGGGGGAAACTACAGTAGTACCACATGATCTGAAAAGGAGGAGCCAATTATTTCTGAGGGGGGATCCTCCCCTTTTTATATTGGGATCTGTGAATGTTGACACGTGGCAAATACACTGGGCCCTTTTTCTTTTTCTATAAATTTCATTCTTTTCAGTTTCCTCCACCTCTTGCTTCCCTGTCTTGTTCTCTTTTCGCAACACCGGAATAACTCTCGGAAAATCTGGAACAACTCGCTGGGAAATATGCACTCCGCGGTTCTCCACGGAGGAATTCGGGGCGGCGACACCAATCGGTAAAATCTATTTTACATTTTTGTTCTTTTTTTTTTTTTGGCTTGTTTCACCTATATTCTGGGGTCGAGTTCTGGCACAGCCTCTTGTCTGCAGTACCCACATCCTCAACTTCCACAGCATGTTCTCTCCACTATAAATATGAGCTCAGCCCGCCTCCTACGAAAATACGGCTGCTCGGTTGTTCTTCTTGGGCTCATCTACTTAACGTACGCTTCGTGCTATGTCGTGGGCAAAAAGGAAATCTTCCGCTATCACCTGGAACCCGCGGCCATAGTGCTCTGGGTGCTCATAGGAATATGTGAGGTCTCACTCCTATACTACTGGATATTGATCTTCCAAGGCCCGGGGAAAGCCCCAAACATCCAGCCGCTCAACTTGTATGGCGACGACCGTCTCTTGACACCCGTGCCTCCGGTGTTTCTCTGTGACGAGCAGGGTTTCCCCTTCTGGTGCTCGCACTGCCAGTGTATCAAGCAGAACCGGCTGTTCCACTCGGGGGACTTGCAGTTCTGCGTGGACAAGTTCGACCACTATTGCATCTGGGTCGGGAACGCCATCGGCAGGAAAAACTACTTGTACTTCTTCCGTTTTGTCGAGGTGTTCCTTGTGTTTTTCGTGGTGACCTTGTGTTACTCCGCATGGGCAGCCAAACTGGCGCTTAGCAGGTCAAATGTGGATTTGCCCCATTACGTCATCTTGTTTGTGTTCTGTGTGTTCTGGATCATCATGCTTATGGCGCTTTTGGCCACTTCTCTCGTTGATATCTTCAAAAATCTGACAACTTTGGATGGTCTCACTATCAGACAGGCCAGGTCGTACAGCCGATACGAGAGTCGGTTGAAAAAGAGAAACGGCAACACGCGGTTCATGGGTCGTGCGCCCAGGAGAGAGTTGGGCATCAGGTATGTCAATGTGGCACACGGAGACACTCGGAAAGTTGTTCCGGTGCATGTTTCGGACCAGATGTGGAACTTTGGAGCTAGGAAAAACCTTGTGAGTTTGATTTTGGGACCAGAAAAGATTTCTTCGTGGGCGAACGTGCTTGTTTCGTTGGCCGTTCTCACTGTTCCGTACTCTGAGTTTCTCATCAAAAGAAATCACAGTGTTGCTGACTGTGGTGACGAATTTAGTCCAGATTTCTTACATCTACTCGACGAGAAAATCGACAAGGGCCAGTTCACCTATGCATCATATCTCCAGCACAAGCTACCCGGGAGTTAAGATGCAGAATGTCAATAATTGGCTAAGATCCTGATGAGTTGGACATCTTGGAGTTGACCGACTCTTTCCCTCTGGAACACCATTGTTTCCTATTATTTATTTGTGTGTGTCCGGTCAGCCTAGACACAAGACAATATCCCATTCCCGGATCATATCCATGAACCCGTTGTTTTCCCCGTCCACTCGCCGACTCCAGACCTCATACAAGATCTGCTTTGCTCGCCAATAGTTGTATTTCTTAAAGCACGGGAACTCCCATAGTTCCTGGCATTTTTCCTGCAAATCTGCCCGTGCTGGCAAGTCAATATCGCATCCACATACTAAAAGTGGCCAGAAGGAAGGATTGAACCCCAATCCATTGCTCATTCGGGAATTGATCACCAACAAGTTCTTCATTGAAGTGAAACACTTCTCAATGCATTCCTGGTACGTGCTTATAGGCACGATGGAAATGAGTCTCTTATAGAATACCAATAACGCATTTTGAAAACAGTTGATGTAGTGGTACAAGCCCTCGTGGAAGGCAGACAAGAACAACTTCACAGAGTTGTTTGTGATTGGATCATATTTGGTGTCATACAACTTCCAGCTCTTTTCGACATTCCAGTTCATGATTTTGTCTTCGGTTTCAGCACACAAACGTGGGAAGTTCCGTGGTATCACTCCCTTGGTACGGAACACGTTCTTGTGATTGGCCAATTGCGTCACATCCCTCACCAAATTCACCAATGATTTCGGTAGACCAACACTCACATACACGGAGTTGTCTTCTTGGATGGGAATTAGCGGAATAGCACTGTGTGTGATTTTTGGAACTGGAACCTTTGGTTTCTTGCCTTGATCACTGAAGTGAACCGTGAAAGAAAGGGCCTCATTGGCAACTCTGATTTCCTTCCCGCTCTTCTCCGTTTCTGAGTTGTCGCTCTCTTCGTTTCCGTCACTTTCAACATTCTCAGTCAAGTCATAGTTGTCATTCAAGTCCAGGTACTTGAGGTTTTTCTCCTTCTCAGAAATCGAGAAATTGAAGAAGTTGATCGCCTGTGTTGTTTCATAGAACACACTCAAGATATGGTACAATTCCCTGAGGTATTTGGCGACTGGTGAATATGTATGTTTTGGTTTTTGCTTGATGATGAAGTCTCCGATTGCGAAAAGCAAATCGTAGTTTTCAAACACTCCATAGGCATTGTCCAAATGAATTTGCAAGATAAATGCAAGCAACAAGTAAGTGTCGTAGCCATCGTTTTCAGGGAAGTCTGCGTTATTGTCGTATTCGTCCAAATGATAGTTCAACATATTGATCCCCAACTTCCGGAGCTGTATGGAACGACGCATCTCGTCGTCTAGAAGGTACGCATTTACTGCATTCACCGTTTTCTTGCCTCGCAACAGCAGTTTCTGGAACGTGCTTGCAGCCAAACTCATGCATAGAATCGCCAACTTGATATTGCGTATGAGCAATCCCCGCAGCACTTCCACTGCATTCTTGTTGATAAAGTGCGTCCGCCAATTACCGCTGTGTGGGTAATCCTCACAAACTAGCTCGAAAATTACCGTTTTGATGAGCGGAACCACCCATAGTTCCCACGGACTATTTGGGTGCAAAACTCGAGCTAATGATATCAGTGAGTTGTCCAAATACGACAGAGTCTCCAGTAAAAGCGGCTTGATCACAATCTGTCCGTTTTCACACGAAAAGTAACTCGACAAGACCTTGCTGTCTGGTCTCCATTCGTCCAGCTCAACATTGGGGAAAAACTTGGGGTACAAAATATGGAACATGCTCTGCTCGCTGAACTCGAACCTGGGTCCCTTGATAGCCAAAATCGTGAGTTTGGCAGAATCTAGCAAGTCAATGTGGACGTAGGCGTTGTCTGTCTTTGAAAAAATGGAGGTCTCTGGTTCCTCGGGAAAAGCAGGAGACGACGCTCTATTCAAGGAACCCAACGCCCGAGCCAGAATTTGAATATTTGTTTGCGATTGTCGATCTCGGTCTGATTGAATTGACTGTATTGCCTTTAGGTTTGAGCGATTCTGCAGCTTCGTTTGCTCAGATGGAGAAATTGACCTGACTGAACCAGACGACTCGTCCACGTCCGCCAGACTCAGTTTTCGTCCATAAAATTCCCCCGAATTCGATTCTCTGCTTCCTGTTACCTGGTAAACGCCAAAGGGCCCATCGAAATAGGCGCCAGCTGTCAATCTGCGCAGCTCCTCGTCCACATTGGTCACCACCAGGTTCAAGCGGTCAAACGTCTCGAATTGCTGCAGTCTCGGGAACTTCATCAAGTCCACGTTCCTCCTCAGTGAGCCGCTATCTCGTTCCACCAGCGAGCCATCCCTTACCATGGGCACCGAGACCATCTGGCCGTTCCTCCCAAGAGTGACACTATCGGCCCACGCCAAGATGATGGTGTAGCCCTTGCACTGCAAGTTAGCCTTTTTGCACCTGAGGCATTTCGGGCGGGTGGCGTCGCACTTGATCTTTCGGAGGCGGCAAGTCCAACACCCGTCGAAGTTGCGGGAGCGAGGGGCCATGGGAAGAACCAGTGGGTGGTGGTGAGAGGGACAAGCAGGTGCAAGGCAGGTGCAGGGCAGATCTGGGGAACCAGTAGGAGAGAGGAGAGGGGGGGCATGTGAGCTATAAATAGGCGGGAAAAAACGGGGGGAATCGAGTCGTATTTATATTGCAGAACCGTGAATTTCTTTTTTTGCCTCTTGTTGTTATTTTTGGATACGCCGGTGTGGAGGTGGCTTCCCGTGGTTTGTGATGAGACAGTCCACAGGCGCACAGATAAGACTGGGACCAAATAGTGAGAAGAGGTCCAACAGACAGGGACAGGCAAGTCAACAACGAAGAGGAATAAATGGAAAACAAAAAGAAAAAAAAAGCATTAGCTATTGAATGTCGTGAATGAACATTTTCCAATTCATTTTCCAATTCATTTTTGAATTTAATTTGCTGAGAGATCATAGATCTCCTTCCTTTTCCTTTGGTTCTCATTTTCCATCGTATTCCTCTATTTCCAGTGCGCACTCCACAATATTCTCAATCTCAAATCTCAAATCTCCAGAATCTCCAATACACCAAAAGTTTCCACACACCTTTTTCAGATTTCCAACTTTTTTTAACAAGTTTCGATTTTTTTATTCATGAACTCGGGAATCTTGCAAGTTCTGGAGGAGTTCGACCCGGCCATCCCGCCAATTCTACCCCACGCCAAAGTCTACTCCATCCAGGTTGGCTATAAGGTGTTCAGACTAAGCGGGGCTTCTCTACTGTCGGATGCTCCGTCGTATTTCACCGCTTACTTCAGCCAGCCGGAAAACGCCGACCTGGTTTTGTTCATTGACCGAAACCCGAAAGTTTTCGAGTTCATATACAACCATTTGCAAGGGTATCACGTGAACATCCAGACAGACTTTGAGTTTGTCCATTTGTGGCTGGACAGCTACTACTTCTGCCTCAAGAGACTACAGAAATTGCTAGACGACGAAGATGTGTTTGCTTCCATTGGCGGGAAATCCTTCAAGATCCCCAAGTCCTTGTTTGTTCGCACGGGGAACTATCCCAACTATTTCCTGATCAATTACGACAGTCTATTGACCGACAACCGCAAGATCATCGAGCAGAAATCCATGATTCGCCCGCCGCCTCAGCGACCGGCAACTGCGGCCACGAGATCGCCCGAGTTGTTCTCTGATCTTGTGGAGATTCTCAAGGGAAATTCGGCAGTGATAAAGGACGATAACCACCGCAAATTGCTCATCAAAGAGTGCAAGTACTTCCGGCTCTTGGAGCTCGAGCAGCGCATCACCAAGCACAAGTTGGTGTTCAATCCGTTCCTGAAAACAGTGGAGATTTTGCTTGATTTGAACGACTTGTCCAGTAAAGGAATCTTCAATGTCTCCACTGGCCCCCAGGACGAGAGATGTATCGAGTACGCTCGCCCCAACATGATCAAGGAGCTTCAGCGACCTTTACTTGTACAGTTGGAGTCAACTGCGGAGTCTGAAGTGAAACTTGTCTTGAACAGGTCCACGCAGATAAGCACATTGTTCATCACCAACAAGTTGGCACACACATTCTCGCAAGTATTCAAGAAAGTCGTGTCGGATTTGCACGACGACAGCGTGCCCAACAGAATTGTGCTTCTAGCCGGTTTATCCAAATCAAAAGTGGTGTTGAACGGCAAAGAGCTCAAGCTGGACTGGTATGTGGACTTTTTCAGCGGAGAGGAGCATCGCGACAAGAAACTAAAGACTGAAGAGGGCGACTATGTGGAGTTCAGATTGACGCGCTCAACATGGCGAGTACTCACTAGAGGGAATAAACTGAGGCTCCATGCGGTGAACATCGAGGGCCACACCGACACAGAGTACTATGCAAATGAGGTGGACTTCATCTGAGACAGCAAAGGGAAATTGGAATTCATTTGAGAAGCAATGAGAGACCTTGCAGCTGTCATTAAGCCGAATTCACATCCACAAAGCAACCGAGACAGCATCATAGATATGAAACTCAAACTTTTCTCCATGCAAACCCAACAAGAAAGTATCGTGCCACAGAGGCGGCAACCCAACCGATGATGGACAACCCTGCGACAAAATATACCATGTGATCGTACCCTGCCAACGTTTTCCCCGAGCCTATGATTGCACCGCCAATGGGCAACCCGGTGAGATTGATCATACTTGTCACAATACTGGAAGTGCCGTACCGACTGGAGAACTCTGTTGTTTTAGAGATCTGGCCAACGCAGGATGGTCCAATCGGGATATTGGATCCCAGCGCAATCCCGTATATCGCTGAGAACACCACTAACCCGGTGTACGTGTGGGCGATCTGCGGAGGAATCCACAAGATCAAGTACAGGAGTGTGCTTGTAGTGCTCACAATTAAAAGCACGTTGAAACGGCCGTACCGGTCTGCCATCCATCCGCCACAACTCCTTCCCAAAATCGAAGTGGCGTTCATGATCACCGTCAAGTTTGTGGAAGTATCGTAGGTGTAGCCTGCGGCCACCGAGTACGACACCACATAGGTCAAGGTGATGAGGAATGTGAAGGAGTTGCACGCCATGGCAATTACCAATGCGGTGAATGTCTTCTCCTTGAATGCGCCGAGCTTGATCTTGCCGATAGTTTTCTGGTAGAAGGTCAACAGCTCGAAGTTGACATTGATTTCCTTCCTGCGATCAGTGGTCAATGCCAAATCCACCAGGAACAAAATAATAATGATGAACGCCAACACCCTGATTGTCCACGCGAATCCAATCTTGGGAAATAGCGACCTCATCACGATCGGGAAAACAATTCCGCCCACGGCTCCACCTGAGAAGCCAATGCCCAAACAAAATGCACGGCGTTTCCGAAAGTAATGGCCAATGATGCCGATGCTGGATGCAAATACAAAGGACAAGCCTGTACCCGTGGCTACACTGCACAAGATGAACTGGTACAACTTGGTGCTCTCCGACATGGAGATGTAGCCCAAGGTGAAGAATGCAATGCCCACGCTGTAGCAGACGCGGGATCCGTAGCTCTCAAAGAGCGGAGCAACAAACAAGACCAATCCGAAACATAGGAAGTTCAAAATGCTGAATATCCAGCCGATGGTCGTCTCTGAGTCATTCGGGAGCACATTGGCTGACAAATACTCCTCCACCGCTCCATTGGAGTTCATGATTCCCATACATCCAGTAAGGCCAGCGCAAACTCCTGCCAAATTTATCCAGGCTCTGACTCCTCCATCTGGTATATAGACTCCATCGTCCTCCTCCAAGGTGAGGTCAATTTCTGTGGAGGTGACCTTTTCCAAGTCAACCGAAGATTCGGACAATGCTTTATCCGTTTTGAGTTCTGAAGTCATAAGAAGAAGACTATGAAGTTGCCATTCTTTGCAAATTTCACACGGTTAGTTCCCCCACATGCATCCACAGATGTATGGCTGCGACTCGGGATGATGGTGCGAAAGCTCCGATCGGAAATTTCAGTGGGCAAATCCGCATTTTGAGAGCAAGGTAGGTAGATAGCAATGTGAGGGTGGTATAGCAATGTCGCTGAGACTTTGTGGATCTCCTTGACGTTATTTTCATTTTCTTCTGATCTTGCATTGACAGCATCGTGTCACTTTACTGTGGCCCCACATTTCAGGCCTCCACACACTACTGAGAATCTTCCTCGTAAAAGAACCCGTTGTCGTGCCTCACTTTATCCAAAATGGTCATTTCAGCCACACTGTCTGACCAAGGCACAATCTCCACCTCCTTCGAACCACGGTGGATGGCTCTTCCAATTGCATCAGCCTGGAAATAAAACCCCAACGTGTCAGGCACCTTGTTCTCAAACTTCAGCACCTCCTTGTTCCCGTCAATCTCAATAGTGTACTCCCACGTCCCGGGGAACCCAGCGTTGCGGATCCTCGCGGTTCCCTTGGTGCCTTCAATCACACAGTGTTCGTACTCATCTGTGTCGCCATAGAAACTGGCATAGAATGACCCCGTCTGGCCAAACTTTGGCAAGTCGAAACTCGCTGAGGCGGAGAAATCCACGTTGTCCTCCTCCACTCCAGTGACGCTGTCCAATTTCAAAGCAGAGCCTGTCATGATCCAGTCTTCCAATGGGTTCAGTTTTGGGTCAAGGTACATCCTGAGGTACGTCAAGGGATACTCACCAATATCTAAGGATGCGCCTCCAGCAAGCTTCTTATTCACAAGCCGATGCTCTGGCCCCACATCCTCCTTGTCTTTGAGCAAGAATGAGTATTTGGCGGTCACCTTCTTGACGTCTCCGAGTAATTTCTCTGGCCCGTAAATCCGCTCTATCAAAGTTCTGTTCGCAGGAAAGAATCTCACCCAAAGCGCCTCCATGAAGAAAACGTTCGCAGCTATCGCCGCATCCAAGATTTTGTGAAGTTGTTTTGCATTCACCGTCACTGGTTTCTCACAAAGAACGTGTTTACCTCCTTTAATTGCAGCAAGCACATTTTCCAAGTGGTTGACATGCGGAGAGCCCACATACACAATATCGACCTCTGGGTTGGTGTACACATCGTCGTATTTCGAAGCAACAATGGGCGGATGTACAATTCCGATCTTGGAAATCAATGGCTCGAGCGTCTCGGCGACAAACTTGTCGGCTTTCCCAATTGACGAGGAGCCCACTGCCGTGATCACATGGGTGATCCCAGAATCATTGAATGGAGCAAACCTCAAAAGTTCGGTGGAAAAAGTCTCGGAAACCCATCCTGTGCCAATTACACCCCGGCGAAGCGTAGCCATGATAAGAATGGAGAAATTCGAGATCTAGTGGGAGATTATGTGGGGGTAACCTTATACACCGAACAGGGTCCTCGAAAGTTCAGCGAGCACGAACCTCCCAATCTCATCACTCAATCAACACCAACCACTTAAAGTGGCATTGTGCCATCCCTTTCTCTTTATCTCCATATCACTCCCAAGCTATCCCTGTCTGTCTCTATCTCCAGTTGTGATCGGTGTGCTGTGCCACAAGATTGGGCATACCCCAGCACAGATAACCTGACGACCTGGCAACGTAGCACAACCCCTCGGTCTCAATGCCATCGTAGCCCTCGTACCGCTTCCAGGTCGTGCCCACGACATAGAGTGGCGGGAACACTATCCCTTGCTTATAAATAATCGATTTGGCGAAAAGCACAGCACCTCCCACCGAGTCCAACGGAACCACGTAGTCTAGACTTTTGAGTGCCTCGTTGGTCTCGTCGTTCTGTATGGCAATCAAGTGATCACCCAAGTGGAACATGCTGCCCGGTCTATCCTTCGGGATGAACCTGAATTTCTCCCATTGGTTCTCGTCAATGTACTTGAGCTGACCCGCCGAGGGCGCACGTCTTTTGCCCCGCCACGAGTTTTTGTCGTAGTCGTTATTGCTTCCACGCTCAACACGTGGCACCACGATGTCCTTTTCGCTGGCAATAAACCGCGTCAACATGTCTGTGTGGTCGATTTTGATGATGTCCGCATCCAAGAACAACGTGTACTGCTCCGAGTCGAGCGAGCCAATCAATGCGTAGTTTCTCGCACGTGCAATGAGTCGTCTTCTCTGCCGTTGTAGCCTGGCGTTGTGTTCCAGGGACGAAAATTCAGATCGGAGAAACTCCGCTTTGAGCACGGTGATCTTGCCGTACTGGACAGGATCAGGCAAATTGAAGTAGTTTTCTAAAAATGAGTCCACGTGGTCAAACAACTCGTTGGTGCCACAGAAGAACGCCAAGTTCATTTTGCTCTTATCGTAGTCGATGCTCGCAATGACATCCATGAAATCCTGAAATGAGCGCTCATACCCAAATGACTTCTCCAGGCCTATCAGCGCCACCACCAACACTGTATCCTCACGAGGAATGTTTTCGTGTCTGGTATTGGTGAACACATTCTTTTGGCACCCATTGGCGTGGTCCCCGCTGGAAGTCTTGATGAACGTTTTCTCCCGATCTGTCTCTGAGATTTGCACCAAGAACTTATCAACAGGAACATATGTGGGCAAAGCTTCCCTTTGAGGAACGTAAAACCTATCCTGAGTGGAAACAACCCATACCAACGTCACTACCACTAGTCCAGCCACCGCAAGACGCCCAATTCTTCGTATCATTGTTGTTGTTGGCTGTGCTGAGATGAGAATGCATAGATGCTAAATCTGAGACTTTAGCCACGTCAAGAAGCGGATAGGCGAAGCACTGAATACAGGATCCAATTGGGGTGGCTAAGGAAGGGGACAACAACGCTCCAACCTAGATTATTGAAAATATTGTTAAATCTCTATTGTGGGCAGGTGTAAGTTGGCATTGCCGCTGTGATTATATACGGCGGCTAAATTGGCAGCCGGAGCAGAAAAGTATAAAGAAAATGGGTGAATTTGAATAAATGTGGCAGGAGATAATTCAAGTGGGGAATCGGCCCGTATTTATACTTCTCCTGAATCATGCTGCAAATAAATATGCACCCATTCTGAAAAGTATAAATAGCCCACGATTTTCCCCCCGATTGCAACCTTTTTCTGTTCCTGCCTGGTGCGCCGCTCGCTGCACCCGTACCTCCCCACCATAATTCTTCGTCGGAGATACCCAGATAATCTACCACCAACTCCACATTCCGTCACAATGGCAGTTACAGCATCGATCGTGACTTTGTCATTGCTCACTGTGGGAGGCTATCTCCTCTTCCAGGGTGAAGGTGAACGTTTCAACGTCGGTGAGTTCCTAGAAACCACCTCCCCTTACATGTGGGCCAACTTGGGGATTGCCAGTTGTATTGGCTTCTCGGTCATTGGTGCCGCCTGGGGTATTTTCGTCACCGGTACTTCCATTCTTGGTGCTGGTGTCAAGGCCCCCAGAATCACAACCAAGAACTTGATCTCCATTATTTTCTGTGAGGTTGTGGCAATCTACGGCTTGATCATGGCAATTGTGTTCTCCGCCAAGGTGACCAACGTGCCTGAAACCTCCTTGTACACAAAGGAAAATTTGTATACTGGGTATGCATTGTTCTGGGCGGGCATGACTGTTGGCTTGTCCAACTTGTTGTGTGGTATTGCTGTTGGTGTTACTGGTTCTACAGCTGCTGTCAGTGACGCCGCAGACTCATCCTTGTTCGTCAAGATTTTGGTCATTGAGATTTTCGCTTCCGTTTTGGGTTTGTTTGGTCTTATCATTGGATTGATGATGGGCAGTAAAGCCCCAGAGTTTAAGTGATCACAATGAACTCGCCAAAAAGCAATAATGCGACAATACAGGCAGGCCGAAAGTGAGGCCAAAAGTGAGCTGGACACTCGCTACCAACACATTCTCCATCTACACTATTTACGCACACTGGCTTCGATTACTAATGAACGCTAGTTCTCAACCTCCATGTAGTCCGGAGACTTCTTCAAGATGACAATTCCCTCCAAGGTGTGGGATAGACTGATCCACTCTTCGGTATTCTCCAACTCTGCTCTTTCACCGTAGTTCAACAAGACTGGCGTGGCTTGTGTCACCCAACCAGTGATGGTCTTAGGCTTACCCGCCTGTCCGACGACATCCACCGCTTGACCAACTCTGACATTGACCTTGATTGGGTTCAAGTCCTCGTCCACAGTGACCAACATTCTTGGCTTGACTGCAGGTGTCAAGTAGTATAATAACTGGTGAGAAGTCTCTGTGGTGGAGTCGTTCAATATGAACAGTTGTGGATCTAGCAAAGCCACAGACACCGTCAACAACGATGCCAACGACACTTTGTTCAAGATGGAGCGCTCAGTGTTGAAGGGAGTCAATGACAAGGTGCCTTTACCCAAGTGCAAAATACCCTGAGCAATTCTCACCATGAACAACGAGTCTGGCAGTTTTGTGTAGTATTGCGCCAATTGTCTTAACAACTGTCCCAATCTGGCATTGTTGGTACCGGCACCAACAAGCCCCATGGCGTATATGGCATTTTGAGAGACGTCCAAGTCTGGGTCGTGCGAGAATCTGGACAAGGTATCGAAAACCTTCATCTGAGGGTAAGAGGCCGACACGAGACCCATGGCCAAGGGCACAGTTCTGCGGATCAACGAGTTGCCGTAATGCATCAAGTGCGAGAAGTGACGCAACACCATGTCCTGGCCAATGTCCTCACCCATGGCGATACATGCAAGTCCCAAAACGGCAAAGCCCTGGTATAACTCTTCTTCTTCATCGTCTGTCTCCTCGGCCTCTTTCTCCTCCTCTTCCTTGACCTCCTTGTCGTCCTTCTCTTCCTCCTTGACTTCCTCCTTGACCTCGGTCTTCACCTCGGCGTCCTCCATCTCCACGTCCTTGATTTCTGGCTCCTCTTGAGGCAACTGGTCCGCCTCACTTTGCTCGAGCTTCTTCTCCTCCTCGGAGTTATCCTTGGGCTTAGCAGAGCACATTTGTAAGAGCGATTGGATCTGCAACACATTTCCCGTGCCTGCGTAAGCGCAGATGTTGGCCAAAACCTTGAGTGTCTTGTTGATTGGGTGCTCGATCGCATCGATGATGTCCAACACGTCCTCGACCATCTCGGTCTTGCCCATGTACAACAATCCGAGACCCAAAGCCATGAATCTGATGAATTTGTTGTTCAACTGGACGAAGTCGCGCTCCAACAAAGTCTGGAGGATGGCCGAGGTCAAATCGCCGTGGCAAGTTCCCACAAACACGTGACCAAGGGCTAAAGCAGCCAAGCATGAGATCTCCAATGGCACATCTGTGTCCAGAACCAAAGGCGAGAGCAATGCCAAAACCTCCTCGTTTGCAGAGCCGGAAAAGGCAATTCCCAAACCATTGATGGCCGACGCCTGCACGACCTTCTTTGGGTCGGTCACATACTCCTGCAACAACGCCAACGCTGCCTCGGCCTCGTCGTGGATGTTCGCAGAGACAATACCTGTACCCAACAACGCTCCGGCTTTGATCTCGTCCTCAGAGGAGTATGTGTACTTGTCCAACGCCTGTAAACCATCGTCGATGTTCCACTGGTACAAGGATCCAATAGACGCCGTGGCGGAGGTCATTCCTTGTCCCTTTGTGCGGTAAATCCACGACTTTGACTCGTCGTCACCCAGCTGCAACACCAACTTGTCTGAGCCATAGCCCATGTTGACAAAAGCATTGACAAAAGAGGCAGCCAAGTTTTGCTTGGCAGAGTCAATCAGGCCCGGACCATATGTGTACTTCGAGTCCTCCAAGTGGGACTTGTAAATATCCTCGGGCACTTTCGGGTCGAGCAAGTTGAGCTCCTTGACCAAGTAAGAGTAGAACTGTGGCAACTTAACGTTCGAGATCACCTCCTGCACGTCCTCGTTCTCGCCGGGGTACTTGAATCTGTTGTACTGCTGCGACAAGATGAACCCCAACTGCTTGTGGAGCAAGGAGTCCTCGGTCAGCTCAAACACCTGCTTGATCAACTCCTCGTTGTCCAATTTGATGGCCAACGTCAACGCCTGGGTCAACTGGTTGTGCGCCAAGTAGATGGAGAACGCTGTGTGCAAGAACGACAAGTCGTCAGGGGGCGCCAAAAGCGGCACGCAGCTCACCATGTACAAACACACTCTGTTGTAGGTTGAGTCGTCCAAGTACTGGGGCAACTTCTCGATGCTCTCGATCTCCAACAACAAGTCCACGGCGTCAGCCTCTGCGTTGTGTTTCAAGAAGAACGGCACGATCTGCAAGGACAACTCAACGATTCTCGCGATGAACACGTCGTCGGACCCCAACTTCTCCTGGTACGACTCGCCAATCTCCAACGCCAAGTGGCGCACGTACTCGTGGCCCCAATCGCCGATGGTGGCGTCGGACGACAAGAGTCTGTACTTGAGAGACTCCTTCTTGCCCGCGTCCGAGTATGTCATGGCCAAAACAGACAACACGTCGGCTAACTGGGACAAGAGGTCAGTTGAGACTTTAGAGGAAGTCCATTTGTCATACAACTCAGTCAAGAGCGGGTAGTGCGGTCTCAAGAACTTCAAGGGCTTGGGTACAGCGGTCATCGAAGTCGTGGACTCCTTGATGAACGTTTTCATGGTGTCCAAGGAATCAGAGTAAGACTGACTGGACTGATCAGGCTCGGTCAATTTCTCAACCAAGTTTTCCAAATCATCCTTCAACTTCTGGTCTTCCTCGTTCAATTCCTCCTCGGCAAGCACCGGTTTCTTTTTCTCTGGCTCCAGGGCCTCTTTGACTGGGGCCATGCTGTAGATTTGGGAGAGTTGAGTGTCGAGGTTGTGGCAAACCAGTCTTGAGTTGTGCGTCACGTGATAGCGGGTCACGTGATGGAGGTGGCCGGGGGAATGCCAGGCGCTCTATGTATTTCACGAGTCGGAGCGGATTTCAGAGGATCAGTTGGGACTTTCAGTGGATTGTTTTGTGGGTTTGACTCTTTTTTTATTTGTTTGGCGTGTTTGGGTGGATTTTGCAGGCCCTCTGAGCAACTACAGAAGTGACAAGGACAAACAAGAAGAATGCAAAAAATCAAAAATAAAAAAAATAAGGAAAAGAGAAATTGCATAATTGAGGAAGTTCGTGAAGAATTTTCTGCTTGTGTAAACTGTTGAGAAGTTTTGAATGGTTTTTTCACTGATCGACCATGTGTGGTGTTTGCTACCACTGAGTGTACCTAAACAGAGAGGAAGGACAGAGCCAAGCAAGAGAAGAAAAGAGAAACAAAAGAAAAAAAAGAAAAAGAAGATATCTGACTTCTGGTTATCACTGAGTCATTGAATGAAAAGGAAAAGAAATATTTTTGTTCCCAACTTTTGTCTGAGTCTTACTGTATCTGTTTCTTGTCTTCTCCGTTCCTCCATCTAACTTCTCTCGGTGGTGAATTTCGCACCCAATTCTATATCCCTCACTGCCATTGTTCCACATGAACCCACCAAACCAGCCAAGCAACAAATTACAGGAAAGAAAAAATTTATCAAACTTTTTGTCAGCTTTTCAGATCTCATTTCACCGTAAGTCCTAAAAAAATTCTCCTAGGTCTCCCTTATCTCCGGGATGACACGTCCTCTGTTTACCTTCCAAATAAGGTAAACGTCTCGATTCCAGCAGAAACACCACCAGACAGACAAACTCATTAAACAGAAAATAAGAAAATTCTCAAATCAGACAACCTCAGGTCTTTGATAATCAAAATAACTTCTCATTCACTTCCTTTTCTTTATTTTTCTTCTTTTCCTTCTCTCCCTCTCGTCTCCTCTCTGGTCTCCTCTCTGGTCTGGTCCACCTCGCTGTGCCTCCATATAGCACTCTGTCTTCTTCTCCAGCCCAACACCAGGACCGGCCATGGAGAGAATCTTCTACAGGTCCGAGGCCACCGACGCATACACGGGCCACCCGATCTACATATTTGACACCTCGCACTTGCCCTCGCCGGACTCCATCGACTATGACTTGTTTGTGCCGACCATGATGTCTGTGCTTCCGAAATCACCGTATGTGGTGATCATGTTCAGCGGCGGGCTCAATAAGATCCTGTGGATCTGGGGCGTGAAGTTCTTGAAGGAGTTTTTGGCCGGCGAAAACGAAAACGTCGAGAACTTGCACAAGGTCATCGCGGTCCATGAGAGTTGGTTTGTCAAGTCCATCACCCAGCTACTCACCAACTTCTCCATCCTGAAAAACGCCTTGGCGAGACTCAATTCGCTCTTTGACTCGTCGAAAAACGAAAAGCACTTGCTCACCAGCTGCGACAACTTGTCGGAGCTCTCCAACTACGTGGACATCACCAAACTAAAGCTACTGTTGAACATATACAAACATGACGCCAGCGTGACGATGACGCCCCACATAGAGTTCCAGTTCCCGGTCCAGCCGATCATTCTGCGCCACACAAGCTACTCGCCGCTCTCGGACCCGGTGTTCTACCACCATTTCTACCAGTTGTTCCACATAGTCGAGCTGTATGGAGACAAGGTGGAGATGATGTTCCACAAGCCCGGCAACAGGCTCAACTCGGACATCTTGTTCCTCTGCATGATGCGCAACCAGTTCTTGTGGATCAACGACTGGGACTTGTACTGCATTGCGTCGTGTTTCAAGAAAATCTTGGTGGAGGTTTCTCAGCCGGTTTTGCCCGTAGACAAGATCAGTTTGCCCATGAGAGACGAGAAAGACTATATCATTCAGGTTCTCAATGGCATCCTTGGGTTTGGCGCCAGTTCCGGCTCGGACGTGGTGCTTTTCCAGATCCTAGATCTATGTCACAAGATCGTGAATGAGAAATCTACCAAACACACATACTCCACGATTCTGCGAAGCTTGTGCCACGCCTTGACGCACGAGGTGAATCTGCAGACCAACAAGGACCGGATCTCTGTTGGCGTGCACTTTCTCAAGTTGGTGCTTGCGAACTGGGCAGAGCTACGTCCACTATATGCGAAAAGATTCAAGTCCGTCTCTGCCATAGTGAACGGCGAGGATCTCAACGACGCCACGATAGATGAGCTGTACAACATGTCACATGACATCACCATGGAGAACGAGCTGATTGAGAGTGACTTCTTGAGCTCAGAGGAGAAGTCGCTGGGTGCTTCTTACTGGCTGAAAACGTCAGTTGACGAGAAGGAGGAGAAAGCTGTTGAAACTGGGTTCTCCGAAATCTCACTCAACGATCTGGCAGAGTCACTAGACAGACTTGGTGATGTGAAATCTAAGGAAGATCTGAACAACACACAGAGTCTCAACATTGCTAAAAATTCCAAAGAGTCGGGAAACTCTTCACAGTCGCTAACATCCAAAAAAAGCGGGAACTTCTTGACCAGGAAACTATCAGATGTTTCCAATGTCCTGTTGCAGTTCCCGCCTCAAAAGTATAAATTTGAGCGCTCGTTCAAGACAGAAAAGGAGATTCTGGAGATTCCAGAAAAACCTAAGAAGAGGCCAGTGGTGAGAGGCCGCAAAGTCGGAGAACTCACCAGACTCTTCGAAGAGAAGTTCCAGGCCATGGACTTACTACGCACTATATAAATACACTTGCATTTTCTCTCGGTGATCCCGTTTCATTTTCTGTTCCATTATTCCGTCCGTATGGTACACTATGTTACACTACTCCCCAACCAAGCGGGAGTCGATATTGTCGATGGACAAGTCGCCGTTGCCGTTGCCATGCGCAGCGCTGGCCACCGCCGCTATTGCCGCTGCTGCTGTGTTGTCTCCGTGCTCGCTCTCGTGGAGACTTTGCAAATGCTGGTAGTGCTGCAACTGCTGCTCGTCAATGTGGCCGTGGTGGCCCAAAGAGTGTGCGTGGCCCAAGTTGTGGTGGTGCTCTGCAGCCTGCAACTGCCGCTGGATCTCCGCCTCCTGTCTCTGCCTCTCCAACTCGTAGTTCAACACGTCATCGTCGTGCTCGTCGTCGTCGTCTCCGTCAATGACCTGGTGGTACAGCGCAGCGTTCCGTCTTCTCTTCACGCCGTTGGCATCAACACCGGCAGGCATGTACTTGTCCAGTTTCTTCATCTTGCGCTTGTAGCCCCTGATCTCGTTGTAGATATCTTCACGCTTGATAAGCACGTCGGGGAACTGATGCTTGATCTTGGCCTCGATGTGCAGTGGCTTTGTCCCCACCTTGTACAAATCTAGAATCAACAAGTTGAGCTCCTCCAGGCGCTTGCGCAACATCGGGTGGTTCAGCAAGGGGTCCAACTGCTGGTGGTTGTGCTCGTTGCACGTGGTGCGCAACAGCCACGCGGAGTTCAGTTTGCGGAAGCTGGCCGTCATGCTGAAGGGACACCGCAACTTCTTGGTGCGAGCATGGGGCTCTAGCACGTACGCGGTGCCTGTTTCGTTGAGCCGCCGCTCCGCCTCCTCTTCCTCCTGCTGCTGGATTGTCTTCCCCTTCTTGTGGCGGTACCGGCCGCCCAACTCACACGTATAGTAGATGGCCTTTTTGTTCGAGTGAGCAATAACAATGCCAAATCCGTTATCCCTGGCAAACTCCCTGATAAACTCGTTGAGCTCCTCGCGCGAATGGAACACCTGGTCTGGGAACGGGCGGGTAATCAAGTTCCCCTCGTTTGTTATGGTATTCTCCAGCACAGGGTAGATTTTCAGGCGGCTATCGATAATTGGCTCGGGGATTTGAATGTTATATTCAGACTCCCCCACATCGTGTAAGTGTTGCTGGTGATGGTACAAAGCCTGAGCCTGGGCCTGGGCCTGGGCAGCCTGGGCAGCCTGAGCGGCTCTTTGCTCCTGCAGAGGTTGGTGGTGTTGTGAATCGTGATCTTTTTGAGATTCCAATTTCACTTGGGAGTCATCGTCTAGCAGATGGCCGTTGACTTGATTTTTAACTGCTGTGAGCAATTGTTCATCGATATTTGTTGTGTAATCTTCTTCGTGGCTCATGTGCGATTTGGTTGCAAAAAGTGAAAGGTCGTGTTGGGAAAGTAGTGTAATGTAAAAATTTGTTGATGGAGTTGACACTACCCTTTTTGCGTGCGAAGCACAAGTCACGTGAGGGGAGAGTTGGGGAAGGTGGTGGGTTTCCAAGTCAGGGGTGTCTATTAAGTTTCAAAAAAGGTCTGAGTGTATTGATATTTAGTTCAGTGGTATGAGCCTCTACTTTAAATTTTAAAAATCCCTTACTTTCTGTATTTTTGCTGGGGTGTTTTCAACCTGATGGTTTGGTGTTTGAGGTGGTCTATGCAGGTTGCCTGGCTTCGCATTTTGCTGCCTGAAAACTGAGAATTGAGAATTGAGAATTGAGAATTGAGATTTATATCACACTTAAGAATATAAGGAAGAGGAATTTATATGAATTTTTGAGAAAAAATTATATTTTGAATTCAATTCTCAACTTCACTCGTCGAACGCAATACAGAGCACTCGTCAACTAATATATAATTTGGTCTTTTCTTCTGATTCTCTGGCTTAGGTTGTATTTTGCAACTCACCAAGTTTCGCATTATGCCCAGTAACCATTACTCCCCAGTGACCAACCATTACTCTCCAGTAACCAACCATGAGACTCCCGAACTGAGTCTCTCATACTGAAAGTAATTTTCCAGTGTAATGCCTCAAGGCAGATCTCCATCTTCCAATTTTTTTTCACTTTTTTTTCTACATTTCCTCGCTGTCTCCTTCACTAATCTCTATTTCCTGGGTCTACTTCCTGAGTTTCTGGGAGGCCCATGTTGGCAACACAAACGCAGCCTCGTGCACCTTGGAATTGTAGTATTTGAAAGTCTCAACCTCCTTTGCCTCGCTGAACTGTCTCAACGGTTTTCTCAAGTTCTTCCCCGTGTCACTGGTTGCAACTATAAGGCCCAACTGCCCACTGGTGTATGAGGGCATGTAACACTGGCAGTAGTCAACATTGGCAAACACCTTCCGTGCTTTCCCAACCAAGTCACTCAAGTAGTCGAGATTCAACCAGATATTCTCCGAGCTCTGCATGATCACTATGCCGTCATCCTTGGTGGCATTTTGCAACAACTTGAAGTAGTTCACCTGAAAAAATTCTTCTGCTGGGCCCTCGGGATCAGAGCTATCGGTGATGATCACGTCGAACTTCTCGTTCTCGGGTCGCAGCCCCAAGTTCTGCAAGAACTTGAACCCGTCGTCGATGACTATGTTCACATTTGGGTGATTGTGGTGTTTGGCCATTTCTGGCAAGTACTTGATGCTCATGTCGATAACCGACTGGTCAATCTCGACCATGGTGATCTCCTCCACATCGCCGCTTTCCACGTGCTTCACGAGTTCTCTCACCACTCCACAGTCTCCGCCTCCAATGACCAATACCTTCTTTGGAGAAGGATGACTCATGATCGGCACGTGCGTGATTGTTTCCTGGTAGGCAAACTCGTCTTTCTCTGTGCATTGGACGATTCCGTTGAGCACCAAAACGTTGCCAAAGGACCTTGATTTGAAGATCAAGATATCCTGGTACTGAGACTTGGAGTGGTGCAAGATCTCGACGATTTCCAAGCCAAAAGTTTGTCCGGGAAAGGCATCGTGACTGAGCTCGAGGAACCAGTGTTTTCCCGAGTGCAGAACCACGGAGGGGTGGACAAAAGTGGCCAAGTCGTAGGACATTGTGGAGATGAAAAGGTTGGTTTTCGTCAGTACAGGAAAGTGAGTAAGTCGGAGATGCGGTGAAAGATTTAGTGGAAAGAGAACATGAAAAAAGAATGAACAGATCAGATTTGGAGGGGATGTCTTCTTCTATTGCATTTGAAATTTGAATAAAACAAGCTAAACGTTTTTGAGAGTCAATGTAGTGTATGTTTGTCTGGGTTACTGGAGATGGGTCTGACCTGCAGCTGAGAGATGCAACAACGGGCCACTAACACCGGGAACAAAAGAGGAAATCGATGTCAGTGGGGCAAATACCTGACTGAAGAGTGTTTGGTTAGCGAAAGATCTACTGACATGATTATTTAACGGGGAGTGGTGCACTGTTGTACTCAACCCAGTAAGACTTTATAGGTGACTCACTTACCTTCCGAGGTCTCAGCGTATTCCAAGCTGACATTCAATGAAGGTGAAAATTGTTGTTTCAGGAAGTCAACTCTGACTAATCGATCTTGATGATCAGAAATAGAAACTGTTCAGATCGTCAATGTAGTGGTTTGACAACTGCACCTCTTTCTCTGGTTTTCGCAGCCATTTGTGAGATAGAAAATAGTGTAGATTACATCCACAGAGCACAACGAAAAGCACGAAAGTAAAACCCCACGAACTTCAAATTTATACAATTGTTGGCACTCTCTCTTCTTTATTCATAGTCAGTCATAAATTTCCAGAATTTCCCTTCTCATTCACCTATTTGTGGTCTCCATTAATTTTTGTCCTCATAAGTATCGGTGCGCATATTCCCACAGAATTAGTAAAAATCTTCTCTGACCTCAGCACCGAACAAATGCCGAACAGTCCATGACAGCCTGAATAGAAGAATAAAAAGTACCAACAATCATCTGACAATCACCGAAAGTTTATCCTTGAAATCATTTGATAGCAGAGAAATTCACCAAATCATTTACATCATTTTTCTTTTTCTCTTTCTTCTTTTCCAATTCCCTTCTTCTTTTTCTCCATTGTGTATCCTCGTGTCCATGAACAATGCAGTGTCTCCACATAAAATATCTTCTCACTGTCAGATCTCGCCACCGTGGCAAAAGAAAACTATAAATACGAGCGAAATTCCCACGTAAATCCACCCTCAATTTTTCTCTCTAACTCTTTGCTTCTCTTCCCCTCCCGGTGCTTCCACGCCAGTCCAACCTTTTTAACCCTTGTGCTGCCCGTTGGGTCTACCCCACATCCCCGCGAAGTCGCGAAACTGGCGACGAGCGCCGAACGACACTCACAATTGGAGTATGGAGGTAGGTAATACGAAAATCTCAGGAAATTTTAAAAGTCAGTTGCAGTGACCGAGCATTTCTCACTTACTCATAATTACCTTCACGTTCTCTACCTATAATTTTTTTCTTGTCTCCGTTTTTTAGTCATGTATCCCCAGATGGGGTGGTCTGCGCGGAATCGGACATTAAATCTCGAAAAAGTCATGTTAAACTGAAAGACCATCCTACTGCAACTTTGTGATACACGCTGGATTTCCACAATTTGCCTTATACATTATCTTATCAATCGCCAGACAATCGCTAATCCACATCTAATTTCATCATTAATTCCAGCCACCCACACAAATGTTCGTGTTCCCGGCTTTTGACAGTAACTACAAAACGAGAAAGAGAACCTTCCGATGCTGCAAGAAATGCCGAACTAAACGGATAAGGTGCATTCTTCTGCATGCGGACTACGAAATCAACGGCTGTGACAACTGCAGAATGCATGGGTTCTCCTGTGATCTCGTCACGTCCAAGGTGAAGAAAGAGTGTGAATGTGCGCCCCAGATCAAGCGAGAAGCAGAGAAAAACTCGGGTTCAAATGGGAAACTGGCTGATTATACGACCACATCAACACAAAGACCACAGAAATTTGGAAACGGCCAGGGTTTCGTGGCTCCTTACGGCAATTCCCATGCTCACATACAAAATCAGATAGACGCCCTGATTGAGAACGCCGTGCAAAGCGCAGAAATCTTGTCGTCACTAGCATTACCCAGAAAGCCCAAACAAGAGCCCAAGGACGATTTGCCGCTTGGAGCGGTCGATATGAACGCTCCGTCCATCACCATCAGCAGTGTGAATCTGGAATTGCCTACAATTAGCGAAAAGAACGTGAACTTTGATAAGAACGTGGCTTTCGAGTCTCAGGGAGTTGACTTTGGCAACAGAAACGCTGGTTATGACAAAAGCCACATCAATTTCGACACGAAAACTTACTCGGCAGACCACTCAGGGTCAGATCTGTGGCAGTTCACTCCGCCGTTCCCTCCAACTGTTCCTGTGGCTCCCTACGTTCCCTCCATTGAAAGCATAGATCTGATCATCGACAAGATCGACTGGCGCTACCTCAAGAAACACTATGACTTCAACACGACCATCCGACAGCCCCGGTTCTACTTTGCTAAGACTTTAAGCAGAAAGGAGAGTCCGTCGCTGCAAGTGGAAACGGTCACTGAGATTTTATCAAGAAAACACCTGACAAAGTGCAAGAAACTCACGGCACATAACGCCTTGCACTTCAAGTTCTTGTTGTCGATGCATGCATTCACTCTTAATACCCCAGGATTCTATGAGATCTCAGACACAGATCTCCTCCAGCTTTTTGAGATCTATTTCTACAAAATCAACTCTGTTTTCCCAATTGTCTTTGAGGCCGAGTTTTGGGAGTTGTACAAAAGAAACAAAATCCCAACCACAATAGTCTATGCTATAGTATTGGTGACTGCCAGGGACGAGTTGGCCGAGCCAATTTTGGCCCGTTGTTTTGCAAATAACGGTGCAACGTTCAGAGAAAACCAAATCAGATTTTTGACTGAGCTCGAGATGAAAGTGAGACAGGTGTTGATGTTCTTGCCTGAGTTGGGAGATACAGAGAAGTTGGCCAGACTCATCACCCAGTTGCTTCTCTCGCTCAATTTCAAGTTCAACAAGTTCGGCAACGAGCAGAGCAGCCACGACTTGGTCGAGTGTATCAGTTACGCCTACTCGCTATTGATCCACCAGGAGTTCTTCCATGTGAGAATAGCCAAAGAGGGCGCACAGAAGAAATCCGTTTACTTGAAGCATTTGTGGTGGGTGATTTTCATTTTCGACCGGTTCAACGGACTCATGAACGGGAAGGCGATGTTCATCAAAAGACTAGATTTCAATATTGCCAGACCGACGGACTTACCGCATTTGGACCAATTGGTCAGTTTGGCCTACGCTTTGGAGGACACACTCATTGCAGTTTTCAGGCCGCCTAGAATCAGCGGCGGCAAGCAAGTCATCACCAGCGAGGACCTTGAAGGCGACCCAGAGTTCAGGCCAGGCGAGTTCATCGAGCAGGAAATGAAGATGATAGGCGAGCACGAGAAACTCAAGAAGCAGTTCATGGACTACAGGCAGTACGAGGTCCCGCTGACCAACCACCTTCCTGGAATACCCGTGGAGCGGTATAGGGACAGAATGGTGTTGTTTTTGCTGCGCATCTTGAGCAATCAGATTGTGCTCATTTTGAGAACTGGCCAGGTCAAGTATTCAGATGATACACCAGACATGGATGAGTTCTCGCTCGTTTTGAGTGAATCCTTTTTGTCTTTACTTGAGATGTTGCGAGACGGCAGAGGATCACAATTGGTGATGGAGACCCCGCTTGTCCCGCTGATCATGTTGGTGGCCTTCTCTGTTCCCTTAACTACAAGACTCCGCATAATCTCCAAGTTGAAGAATGTTGGAAACATGTTCATGGACTTCAAAAAGGTACAGAAAGTTGGAGAGTTGTCCAAAGTATATTTGACCGAGCTCGAGAAATTCGCAGAGAAATGGTGGTTTGTGAATGAGGTGGTGCTGTCCATCAACAGTCTCAATCTGAAGATGGACTTGAACGAGAAACCTGAGGGGAAGAAACGGAAGAAGTCTGTCTCGGATGAGCCAGTGGTGAAACGTGAGAGGCTTTCAATCAACTCCTTGGTCTCGGATGTCTCCGATGTCGAGACTGTGTTGCCTCCTCTGTTATCTATTACATCTCCCGGATTCTACGACGAGGTGATCACAAAGGGCGAGTCTGACGAGGAGGACGAGACAGAAAGCTCAGACGAGGTGCCAGATACGCAGATCCACCCTGAAGAAGATTTGGTCAACATGAAAGTGTTGGTTCCCCCGCTCATCAGAAACTTCTCCATGCCTTCATTTGTCACCAAGGAAGACTTGGCGTTCAGGGCTCAAGAGATCCGCGACTTGACTACAAACATTGATTTCGAGCTGAATGGGCCAATCTTCAGCAGCAGAGAGAGTGTCTCGAGCAACGAGGATGTGAATTTTGATGTGGGCCAATTGGCAGAATTGGTCACCAACGAAACGAGTTTCGTGCCCAGTATAATGGACTATTTCAACGAGCACGAATTGTCGTTATAAATTGCTATTGTCTACGAGATTTTGGTAAGTTTGGTATTCTTGACAAATCCGGGTTCACGTTTCAGGCCATTTTGGGTGTGTGAATGGGCGATCACCTATTGTACTGATCTCCGCTGATACGGGTGGAGATAACTCTGGACCTGCATGCACAGTGTGGATGAAACGATGAGATAGAGCATAATGGGGCAAGTCGACGGATGCTGAGACAAAGATTTGCCACAAACCAAGAAAAAAGAGGTTTACAAGAAAAAAAAGACGAGGTTAGATCCTATAATTCTCGACCTCTTCTTGCTTCTGACTGAGTTTTTATCTCACCACCACGTTACATCGGGAGACTGTGTCACGTGACCGTTGTGGTTGCGCGACCGAAATAATTTTCAAAAAAAGAAAAATCGGCCAACTTAGCGCAACTGATTTGGCCGGAGCAACTGAAATTTCGGGACTGAAATAGACACGCTTCAACAAATGGTGAGCCAGCTTTTCTTCCAATATCACCAACTTCCCAATTCAGCCAAGACTTCTCTCTCGGATTTGTAGCACCGGGAGTGCACACACCAGTGGGGTTTTAAAACTAACCACACCGCCAACAATCGCGGTAGTGCGCGCACCATAATTTTCTCTCGGTCATGGGTCCCTATCTAGTAAGTAGTAGCAAATCCCGCAAATTTCTCCTCAACTACTCGTCTAATCTTGAAATTATCAACCACCATAATTTGCCCACACCACCTCAGCCAAAACCAAAAGGCAAATTATCCCACCACCAGACTAGACCCAGCGAGAAAATTTCCAGCACGCAAATTAATTTTTACAAGTCAAATACAGAAGGCAGCACTTTCGTTTCCCAACAAAGGGTAAAAACACTCCAGACTCCATCACCAGCCAACCAGCCAACCAGCCATGTCAGATGCTTTTGCGCCTCTCTTGAAAGGCAATACAAAGCTTCCCGTTTGGTTGAATAGCTTGCTACAGCTCCCCATAGTGAGTCCATTAGTATGGGTTCTACTGATAATTCTTGCCGCGCTTATCCCAGCGAAATACGGCCAGCTTCCCAAGGAGGAAGAACCAAAAGAACAGCAGCGCTTGTTCCCACTGATTGACAAGGCGCAGGACTCTTTTTCCGCCTCGTCTCAGCATGAAAACACTCAGACCCCGCAGCCATGCTCCACCGGGTTGACCACGAGATTATTGCCCTTCAAGAACGCCAACGGCGAGATCGAATGGGCGTTCACGGACGACTTGCCTGCGGGCTCCGAGTTGGACGCCTTCAAGGCCACCGAGGTGATGAACATGAAGCTCGGCAAGGGCGGAGACATTTTGCTGCCAGTCACCTCAAACTCGTCCAACGACGACTCCTTGTTGAGCAACAAGAAGAACACGTCATCATTGTCCTCTCCACAGGTCAACACCCCTTCGCTGACGGCGTCTGAGGACGACAAGAAGGACGATGGCGAGAATGCCGAGGGTTCCGAGCACTACCAGTGCCCACACTGTGAGTCCACGTTCAAGATGAGAGGCTACTTGACCCGCCACTTGAAGAAGCACGCGGCCGAGAAGGCGTACAAGTGTCCGTTCCACGAGTCTTCAATCTACAAGGACGAGAATGACATTGTGCACAAGTGCCATCCAAGTGGTGGCTTCTCAAGAAGAGACACTTACAAAACACACTTGAAATCCAGACACTTCCGCTACCCCGAAGGTGTCTCCATTAAAGACCGTACCGCGTCGCCGGGCCACTGCTCCATGTGCGGAGAGTGGTTTGAGAACGGCGAGATCTGGTGCGAGATCCACATTGAGGGAGGCGAGTGTAAGTACCTTCCCCACGGCTTCAAGGGCAAGTCGAGAATCAAGAACAGATTGAAGAAGCAATTCAACAAGATGATGAAGGAACAGAGACAGAAAGCCAAGGGTAAGGGCAAGGGGAAATCAGCAGGAGGAGCCACCATGGACTATCAACTGCCTGTATTATACACTCCGAACTCTGTGAACACGCCAGTGCCTGGCTCGGCATCGTACGACTACAACCAGTCACCCACGTTGTCTGTGAGCTCGTCCATTGGCCAGCAGCACATCCCCCCACAATCCCTACATGACACCGTGTACAAGTCCACACCACAACCGACGCTGGTGACGCCGCAACAGCTGGAAGCACAAGACGACTACGACGACGACTTCTGTCTCGATACGGACCAATTGGGTGTCTTTGCACACAATCAGTTCCCTGTGTTTGAGCAAGTGGCGCCATCTTTGAGAGCATTCCACAGCTACTCCAAGGCTGGGGTGCCTCAGTACTCGAACTAGAGTTGCAAAAGTTATTGGATTTATGAAAGTTACGGTAAGGTATTGGTTTAGGGAAGGACATTGAACGGCGACATCGCCATGTGATAATACATTATATAATAACACCAAGTGTAGAACTACTCAGCCTTTTAAAAATTTATGCATTGCCTCATCCGAAGATGTCGTCCATGGCACTCTTTTTCTTTTTCTTCTTCTCCTTCTTATCTGTTCTTTCCTTCTTGTCCCTCTTATCCTTCTTGTCCTTCTTGTCCTTCTTATGTTTCTTCTTTGGCTGGTCAAATAAGGTGTCCATGTTGAAATCAGAAATAGGCATCTTTGATGTATTCAGTGATTCGTTCTCATCCAAATTTCTCTTTCCTAATAAACTTTCAGATTCCTGTCCCAATTGAGACATAATGCTGTTTCCTTCTCCCTTCTCTATCTTCTTAGGTCTTTCTAGAGCACTGATGTCAATCTCCTCACCTAGATCATCCTCTTCTATCTCGACCTGATTTCTCTCCACCTTCACCGAACTTTTCTGTCCCAAACCCTCGATCTGCACTAGTAGATCGTAGATGGCACTTATGCTGCCTACTAGCGTCAAACCCAAGTTTATGAACTGGCCCAAGGCAATGATGGTGTGGAACTCGTACATTGCCTTTTTGAAAATCTGCTTTTTCACAATGACATTCACCAACTCCACCGTTTCCGTTTTGAGTTTCTCCTTCTCCTTCAAAGATTTCGTGTCTTGCATCTTTTGCATCCTCTCCAATACATTTCTCACCTTGCGATGCACCAAGTTTAGGTACTTCCACCATACTGCCACACGGTGCTGGTTATGACTCCGATTATATATTAGATGTAGAACCTGGAACTCGTTTTCTAGCTTGAGCTGTTTTTCCGGCGGTAGGAGGGACATTTTTGGGAGATTGGCTGTGTGGGTTTTGAAAAGATAGGAAGTGCTTAACACCAGTATAAAGGAACAGAAAGTGGAGGTGGGGACAAGACTAATTGGCAAAAAAAAGAGAGAGAATAAAGTGTCTGAGAGTCGATTTGACCTCAATGGTAGATTTCAAACATGAACTTGTTTTTCATATTGTCAAGTAACCTTTTCATTTCATTTGATTTCTGCTCTCTTGCTCTTGTCGTCCTTAACTATGGAGAGCGAGAGATGAGTTCCCACCAGCACCACAACACATAAATAGAGGGACATTTTAAAAGAGAAAAAAGAGACGAATTCTTCAATTGAAGGCTATTCTTCATTTCAACCAGCTCCTTATTTTTCTGAGCAATCCCATGTCTCAGGTCCACCCACCTCCTCTTCTTACACTTCTCCACATCGCGAAAAATATACACCTCATCTCATCTCATGGACACCATCGAGAAAGCACGTGCATACCTCCAGAGCGGGCTAGAGCAGAAGGCCTTGGAGCTCTTGCTGCCGGCAGCACAGAATGACCCGGAAAACCCGCAGCTACTCGAGGTCTTGGGCCAGACCTTGCTTGAGCTCAACGACGTGGAGCTGGCCTACACCGTGCTCCAGAAATCCACACAGTTGGACCCCGAGGCCAAATGGGGCGTCGACAAGTTCTTGTACTTGGGCCAGATCATCGGCGGGCGCGACGGCTGCGAGCTTTTGGACGTTGCTTTGCTCAGATTGCAGGCGCAGTTGGAGAAGGTGCTGGAGAACAACCAGGACGACGTTGTGTTGGTGGAGTTGGCCAAAGTCTACCCTAGCCAGGAGCTTTTGGCGCAGTACCTAATAAAGAAGTTGAACCAGGCCATTTTCGCCGAGATCGAGATCTGGATGACCGACTTGTGCATGGAGCCAGAGGCAGAAGCACAATGCGACAAGCTCATCAGCCACTCCTTGGCAATCGACGACCAGAACCCAGAGGCGCACTCTTTGCTTGCGCTGATCCGGATTTCGCAGCAGAGAAACGAGGAGGCCGTCCAGGCGCTCCTGGAGTCCTGGCTGTTGTTCCAAAGCAAGAAGTTGGAGTTGGAGAAGAACCAGGCCGAGGGAGGAGAGGAGTTGCTGTTTGAGTACGTCGAGATGGTCCAGCCGCTCCTTGCCATTGCCCGTTTTGCCATCGAGTTGGCCATGTACGACGTGGCGCCCCAGATCTGCGGTGCTGTGGCCGACATTAACGACAATTGCTTGGATGCTTTCTACTATGAGGCATTGAGTCATATTCTCAGGGCCAAACAGAAGTACCACACCGTCAACTCACTGGACGGAGACTATAGAGAACTCCAGATTGCAGAACTCAAGGCCAGCTCAGATGAAGATATCAAAAGTATCTTGGCGGAGGCCCGGTCGGCGTTGACCCAGGGCTACAGAGTGGTGAACAGCGCAGATGCCGAGGCCACCGACCCCGATGTGGTGGACCAGGTGAACGAGATGTTGCAGGAGCTCGGCGGGCCTGTGATGGCCGAGTTGATGCCCGAGAGGAGGGAAGACGACGACGATGAAGGGTGGGAAGATGAGATTCCAAGTGATGAAAACTGAGGAAACGAAAAGTAGAGAAGGGACAAGGAAAGATATGACCGCCAAGGAAGATTAAGGACAGAGAGGTATCGAGAGTCTTGAATTACTTTGAAGATACTGTTACCTGGATTATTTCTACTTTCGTTTCTTCAGTTTGGGTACTTTTCATTTTGGTGTGCTACTCGATGGTAATACATCTACCACCAATGTGTGGTGTCATGACCTCTCAGTGTCCCGGTGTCTCACAACGTGTTGATGATGTTCGGCACATCCTTAAAAAACTCGTTGTCGAAAATGTCCACGTGCATCGACTCGAAGTACCGGTCGTACTCGTTGGTGCCCGCAGGCGCCAAGTCCCACCCCGACGATGGCTCTGGCTTCACCTCGGGCGGCGCATGGATGATATTCTGAATAGACGGTATCGACATTGTCCTTGTCAAATCTGTAGCGGGCGAATTGTCCTTGGAGCTCACCAGCTCCGTGTTAACCGGGTTTAGTGTAGACGGGCCCAAGGCTCTCTTCTGTTCTAGCTTTGCAATGAAGTCAGACGTCAAGCTGGTGATCTCGCCCACAATCCACCACTTCGTCTTGTAGCGCTCCAACTCGGTGAAGAAATCCTCAAACTGGAACTTGGGCACCACGTTCTCCAAGTCAGGGTTCAGAATGCCCGTGAGGATCTTCTTGGTGCGCACTTTTAGGTACGCAGTCATGCAAGTGGACAACGCCCACGAAACAATGGGGATGTTGATCTTCTGCTCCTCGTCTATGTGGCGCAAGTACCACAACACGTTGGCGCCGGCCTGCAACATTGCCTTTCTTGGAATCAGGTTGTCGATCGCGGGGTTTCTAAATCTGGCTTTCTGCGATATCAAAATCACCACGTTGTTGATCATGCGGGTCATGAGCCGCAAGCAGTTCAGCACGTATGTAGCGTAGTCCACGGTGAAGTTGACCGGGTGTGAGAGCGACGCAAATCTCGGGGACCCCAGCGCTATTTCCTTGGCGCAGTAGTCAAACTCAGAAATACGGAACTCGTCCAAGTTGAATATCTCAGGCCGTGAGAGCGAGTCGGTGGTCAAGATCAGCTGCGGGATGTTGCTGTACGGTCTGTACACCGCTATCAACATATTCTCGAACACACGGGCCAACTGCACCATGCGGAGCAAGTTAATGTTGGAGTACGGCAAGTCCACGTCGGTGTCCTCCAGCTTGACGAAGAGAATGCGGCAGTTGGTGAGTGCGTTGAAGCGGTCAAACACAAAGCAGCACCACCACAAGTTGGTCAGGTAGTCGATCCGCTCCTTGAGCACAGACTCCTCGAGTGGCTTTCTGTGAATGGCCAAGGACGTGGCCAAGTTCAACGCAGCCGTCAAGTCATGCGACGACTGCTCGCTGCCCAACTTGTCTGCCCTGTAGTGCATCAGTAGTAGGAGCTGCACCACTAGCTTGGTGAGTTTGTCCACGTCGCCCAACTGCGGCAAGATCAAGTTGATCTGCCTGATTTTCGTCTCCAAGTCGTCCAAGTAGCTCATAAGGTCCTCCTGGTACTCGTCATCCCTGTACTCCAGCATGCTCTTGTGTGTTCCATTCACCTGGTTCTTGCTTCTTAGGAATACCTGCTTCAAGATGGGCTCTGCCATGCTGTCCCGCAGCACAGCCAAGATTATCGCGTACATCATGCACGAGTTGGGCCGGTTGGCACTGTAGTCGTCCCAGAACCGCTTCTCGTGCACTATGGGGAAGATGGAGTTGATCTTGAAGAAAAAGATCTGTAGTAGGAGGGTGACTTCTTCTGGCAAGAAGTTAAACTCGGGGCTGCCCAACGTGAACGCGTGGATCATGAGTAAGTACTTGTACGTTTTCCTGTTGACGATGTGATTCAAGATCTGCCGTCCGCCAAACCCTTCCATCTGGTAAGAGTTGGACTCTTTTGGGTTCAAGCTCACAAACACCCCCAGCGGGTGCCACATCTGGCTGTCGTCGGCGTTGGCGTTGTTGATGAGCGCCACAGGATGCTCGTTGTACACGAACTGGTATGCGGAGTCCGAGTTGAGCGCCAGTGTGTTGAAGTTGAACTTCTCCCTCAAGTAGTGGATCGTCACCTCCTTCATGTCGTGCGGCACGTAGCTCTCGTGGTTGATGGTGTCCTGCGGCGACTCGGCGCCTGGACTCTCCAACTTGACTGGCTTCTGCCGTATAAAGCTGCACGTCCACCCGTGCTTCCGGCAGTTGCTGCAACCGACCTTCTCGAAATCCACACCGGTAATGTCACACTTGGTGCGCTTGACTCTGCACAGCTCGCAGCAGCGGAACGTTCGTTTGCGTGACTTGAAGCTGCTGTTGAGCGCAGGGAACACGAACATGGTGGTTGGGGAGGAAGAATAGACAGATGGTGTAATCTGGAAACAGGGTCTCGGTACCCCAGGTCCTGCAGTCAAGTAGGTGGGGTTGTAGGGAAGATCAGAGGGAAGAGAAAGAGATCTGGGGCAGATGAGGAAAGTGAAGGGGAAAAATGAAGTACAGACGAGAAACTAGGTGTTTTTCTCATCTTGGAGAATTTTACTGATCTATAACTTTGCTGATTTCTCCTTGGTGTTTTCGGGCCCACTGGGTCTCTCTTTCTTTTTTTTTTTTTGTCTGTATTTTGCGTCTTCTGCGTGGTTTGGAGTCACATCAGCTAAGACTGGAGTCAAGCACGTATGCGGACCCGAATCTGGACAATGCCCGGATTTTGCGTTCTGCCACAGTTTCCCACAAATTTCTCCACTCAAGCTGCCAATTTTTGTCTCCCACTTTCTTGTTCCCAATTCCTTCGTTTGCCTCCAATTGACATCATCGCCGTCTATGCCGAACATGTTGATGAGCAACCACGCCCTGGATTTTGCCGCTGTGAAGATGAAAGAGAAAAAATTGCAGCGAAAAAGAAATATTCCGCATCACAAGGGTCCTGTCTAAAATTGGCCGCCGTAACACATCGGACCAACCCTGTTGTATGTTGCTAAGTTAAGACTGGCAACTGAGATAGTGGAGACAAGTGTATGAGGCCACAAAAAATGGAGATTTCCCAATAAAACCAATTTTTCTTTCTTGTCCAGTGTTTTGCAATTGTTCCTGTCGTCACTTCTAGCTATCTCTTGAAATTTATATTTAATCACTTTTGACAATGTCTATCGATGCTGTCACTATAATTAGCTGCGAAATGTATGTGGAGAGCACGAAGAGCCGAAAGGTCGGTCTGAACATGGAGAAAACTGGATATTCAAGAAAATTTTCCTTCTTGATTGCATTAACGTCCATATCAGATTCACAACTCGTGGTTTTTCTGCCATTTTTCATTTTTTTCTGTGAACTTTGTTATGGCCCATGTTCTCACTATACCTCTCGTTATCTCAGTTCCCTGCACATCTCTGAGCATCTCTGAACATCTCAAAACTATAGGGAAATGACCACAAACCACAGACCCACGCTAGAAAGCAAGAGGGGAAGAGCAAATGCAATCAAGGACACAATACAGCATGCACGATCACAGAACAGTCAAGGCTCATTGAAATTGAGGCCAGATGTGGAGAGCACGAGAATAGATTCTGTCAGGGCCAAAAGAGCACTCGATGAGCTACATCCAGCCAAGAAAGTAAAATTAAACGGTGAAGAAACCGATGATATCGATGAGGTTGATGCTGCTGAAGAAGAAAATCAGAACAAACTTTCGAAAACTCTAAACAGTACAGAGTCTGCAAATTCTGAGGAGGCTGGGGAATCGGATGAGGAGTCAGGATCAAATTCAGAGGGAAACACAGATTCAGAGTCAGACTCGGATCTGGAGTCAGAGTCGGAAGCAGAGCTTCTTGCCGAGCTTGCTAAGATCAAAAAGGAGAAGGAAGAAAAAAGAAAGCTGGCCTTGGCTGGAAATCCACTTATAGATTCTGAAGGTAACGATACACAACCCAAGAAATCGTGGAGGTCCCAGAATAGATTCGGCAAGAAACCAGAAGCAGCAAAGACATTCACGACAAACTCGTTGGAGTCCGACGTGCACCGCCAATTCCTTACAAAGTACTTTCGATAACGCCGTAACGACTATAATACAATACACCGATAAATACAGTCCACACATCAAACAACATAACCACTGACACACGATGTTCACTATCACACAACCACACAATTGTCGTCAGCTCATTTCATCACCTTCACCTCAAACTCACCTTCGCAACAAACTCACCTTCACACTCATGTCTCCACAACATCACATTTCCATTCAAACTCTCTTTGTAGCTCCCTTTGCCTCTAGGTCAAGTCGTCAGGGTAGTTGAGTCTGGCGTCGAGCTGCGCAATGTCCTCTTTCAAACTGGCCTCCTCAACGGTCTTCACCAACTCCTTCGTACACTTAGCAATATCGAAAGAAATTCCCGCAAGTCTCTGCTTGAAGTTTTTGTCTGCAAAGTCCAGGTCTTCCTTCTCTGCTGTAGGTCTGCAGAGCGTGTACATGCGGTGGTTGCAGTCCTCCAAGCTCTTGACGACCCAACTGCCGTGCTCCTTGAGTTGGTGATTTCTGGTTTGGTTCATCGACGTGTTGGTGGCCTCCGTCATCTGGCTGATCACCTCAGAAATCGCCTTCGAGTTGGTGCGCAACTCTCCCCGCGTGGCATCTGGCTTCTTGATGGCAGACAACAAGTCCTGAATCGTCGAAATGACCTGAACCGTCTGGTGCTCCAAGTACAACAACACCTGCGTCAAGGTATTGTCTGGGTCGTCAATATCGAAGAGATCGAAGTTGAACGTGGCTGCAGCCATAGACTTTCTGTACTCCTGTCTCTGTCTAGCTTCTTCTTCCTCCCTTTCGTCATCGTCCAACTCATCCTCTGACTCCTTTTCTGGCTCGACATTGGCGTAGTTCACTTTCTTGACCTTGAATGAGGGAGACTTCGTGGGCACTTTGAAAGAGGGAGTCTTGGTAGGCACTCCATTCACGCCTTTCACCTTGAAGTTCAGCTCCGTTTTCTTGGCCAACGGAGAATCTGGCTGAGACTTGACGGACTTCGCAACAGATTCAATCGACTTCACTGATTTTGCAGGCGAGTCCACAATAGGCTCGGTGGCAACGTCATCATTGTCGTAGTCGACTCTCTTCAAGAGCGGAGATCCCGAAACGACCTTCTTGTACGATTGCGTGCGTGCAGGCGACGAGTAGCTTGTTTCAACCTCGGCCGTTTCCTTCTCTGGCGAAGTGAACTCATTCCCAGAGGTCAATTTTGTTGGCGACTCCAACTTCTCGACTGGTGACTCAATTGACTTTTTAAGGTCAGTCTTGACTGGCGAGGCCTTGATGGTCGACTTGACAGGAGAGACATTAGAGTTGGCCTTGAGATCGTCCGTGTTGACTTGAGAGTCATTTACAGAGTCACTTTTGGAGTCACTTAAAATGCTCTTGTCCTTGGCATCAGTTTCACTGGCCTGCTCTGCAGATTTCTCCTCTGGCTCGCCCTCCTTTGTAAACCTCTCTCTCAAGCTCTGGAATATGCTTCTGCCTCTCGTGAGCGAAGCGCCCGATGTGTCGGCTTCGCTCGTCTTGCTGTCGGATCTTTTGTGCTTGGCGAGAGGGGAGGTGGTGTCATTCTCATTATTCGAAAACAATGCTCTCGTGGACTTCACGGAGACTGCAGGCGAATCCCTGGAAGGCTTGGGGCTGACCGTCTTCTGCGAGGGACTCTCAAATTGCTTCACCTTGTCCATGATACTTGACTTGTTCGGGGACGTGGGCAGTTTCTTGAGTCCCTGGGTTTGAAGCGCAGAGACAGGCGACTTAGGTTCGATGTTCTCCTTCACGTTTTCGTTGGCCTGCTCAGAGTTCTCCCTGATAACATTGGCATCAATGGACTTGCTGTCTGCGCTGACTTTCGAGTTCAGAATCCTCTCAAATAAGGAAAGTTTCTTCGGCTGTGCCTTGACCTCAGGCTCAACTTTCGTGGCGATAGGCGACGATTCTGAGAGAGCGCCATTCGCATTCAATTCTCTTGACACGTTGGCATCCTCCGCGAAACTGCTCTCATTCTTCTTCATGTTGTCGAGGTTCGTGATCGAGTTCAATTTGCTCGTCATTTTCAATGGCCTGACATACGCTCCGTTAGTTTCCTCACTGGGAATGGGAACTGCCACTGTGTGTGTAACTTCATCACCTGAGCTCAACTTCAGCACCGACAAGTAGTCGCAGACCGAAAAAGCCAATTCGCTCACTGCGCGCTCCACAACGATCTTCGGGAGTAGAACAGGGTAGCTGATGTGGTATCTCGTGGCCGTGAGGGCGTGTGTAGCAGCCTCACGCACAGAAGTAGCGTAGTCGTTACTAGAAAGCACGCTGTTCCCACCGAAATCGGTAATCTTGTTGGCCAAAATGGCAAGGTTGGAGATTTTCTCAAACACAGAGTCTGTGTCCAGTTTCGAGTCGCTGATTGTAAGCAAGAGTGCTTCAATCTGTGAGAAAAAGGTCGTCCCCGTTTGAAGGGGCACCGACCCATTAGGCGAGACGAAGTTCTGCAAAGCAGGCAGCTCGAACGTCTTCAATGCCTGTGCCAGTTTGCCCGCCTGGGCAGCCTCAAAGCGAGATCTCCAAAGGGATACTTCACTGAGCAACTCTTCCTCTCTTCTGGGCTCCACGCCCTTCTGCGAGTTCAACTTCTCCATCTTCAGGTAAAGATTACCTAACTCAGTATTGATGTCAGGCACGCCGCTGTTTCTGGCCAGCGTGCGCACGGCCCTCGGGCTGGTTTCACCTTCTTTGTAGAAATTCGTGTTGGAGAAGTCACGCGACGTCGTCCTTGGCTCCTTTGGCGCTGATGTTTTGAGTGACTGATTCTCAAGTCTCAATGCAGCAGCAGCAGCTTTCAGGCTTTCAAGTTCTTTTTGGAGCACCGTCACGGTATCCTGGTCAGGCAAGGTTTCCCTCGTTCTCGCGTGCGTATCGAGCTGGTCTTGCAACTGGGACTTCTCCGTTAACACGGAGTTGTGGGTATCCTCAAGCAGATTGTACTGTGATTGGAGCTCCTTGTGGCGGGACTCCCACTGGCCATGCTGCAACCTGAGCGTAGCGTTTTCCTGTGCCAATTTCTCCTTCTCCTCGACCAATTGCGCCTTCTCCTCGGCCAACTTTGCATTTTCCGCCTTGAGCGAAGAAACCTCGGAATCGGACACCAGTCTCGTCGCAGCAACAGCGCCAGCAGCGCCAGCAGCACCAATTCCAGCACCAGCAGGCGCACTCGTAGCCTCAATCGACCCTGATGAGGTGTCTTTCTCCTCATTAAGGTTCTCAGTTTTTCTCGGACTGAGGTTGCTGAACGAGAGTCTGCGTGGCTCGCCCTCGCTGCCCTTGCTCTCGTTATGCTCGTCATCACTTTCGTCGCTCAGCCAAGCCAATGAAGCCTTCGTGGGCACCACGGTGTTGGACTGCACCCCGATGGATTTTTGCAGCACTTGGCTCAAGTCAGGCGTGGCCAACTCGTCGCGCAAGCCGGATAAGTTCCCGTTGTTGGGCAGCTCGTGCTCGCGAGTGGGCTCCGATCTGGGCTGGAACTCCTCTTGGGCAGATTCCGCGTCGTTGTTCAATTCTGCGGGGGGCTGGTAAGTCTCTGATTTCGTGGACTTCTGAGCACCGGAAGCAGACCGGGACACTGGCTCGCCATGCAGCAGGCCATTTGCAACGCTGGCCGCGCTGGCATCCGCTGTGGGGTGAGAAATGGACCCGTTTCTGGGCCCGTGTGTAGCTGCCGATGGAGACTCAGGAATGTGCAAGTTTCTGCGCTCAATCTCAAAGCTGATGTCTGAAACAAGATCCTTGAATCTCAGTTGTGGCAACAGCGACAATTTCCGTCTGGCCTGGTTCCGCTTTGGGTGGAAGGTCAGCTTTGGTAGTAAGAAGTCAGGCTCTGACCTCAGCTCATCAATTCTTCTGCGCAACTCGTCGTAAACATCGGTGGACAACTCCCTGAACTGCGCCAGAGACAACTTTAGGAGTTTTTCTCTGGCTCTTTGTGCCCTGGTGGAGTTTGTTTTCGCTCTCGAGTTGGAATCATCAGAGATGTCTAGGAACTGTTTGAGCACCTTGTAATAATGCAGGAGATCGTTGTCGGACATTTTTCTTTGGATCTGAATATCTTTCACAGAAAATCAGCGGATTTTTCTGGTGGGCTCCAAAAAAATATCACGCAAACAGTTTTTTGTAAAAACGCTCAGCGGAAGAATCAAGGCTCAGACTGAGATGTTGTTGCGACGCGGTTACTTGGATCGGGCACGAAAAACTCGCTGGGTGTGCAGGCTAGAACCACATTTGGCCAAGACGAGTGGAATGTGGGAGAAACAAACAGTGGGGAAAATTTGGGGGAAATCGGGCTCCTTATATATTGCAGAGGGGACACGGCGGCTAATTATTTTTCTATTTTAGAGTTTGGTTTTAGGTTGTTCTATTCAATGCCATGGAAGGATCTGAGAGGAGTGAGATTCGCATCCTGTACCGAGAAGAACAGGGTTTGAAATTCTGGTAGTGAGATGTTTGGAAAGGTCAGAGTGAATTTGGAAATTGGAGACATAGGTCTTTTGTCTTGATCAGCACGAGAAAGGCAAATATCGCTTTCATAGTTTTTGGTTGACTTTTGTGGTTCACTTACCTTGCACTTCCTTGTTGGTTTCAGTAGTGAGACATGCGCACAAGACGTGTGACAATGCATAGACAATATAGGATGAGCCCGAGAAAAGCGAGAAGTGAGAAGATCCAAAGAAAAGAAGAACAAACGAAAATTCTGATAAAGGTAGAGTGGCAATTGTAATCGTAATGACTCTTTCTGTAAGTCTCTTGATTTTAGCAAAATGTAAAAGAACAGTATCTAACTGGAAGAGTACTTCGCTCTGTACTCGGCAACGGCTGCCAAGTTCTCCGCAGACAACTTCAGTTGCAAGTGAGGAACGATTTCGGCCAAGGTGATAATGGACAAAACCGGGATCCCGTAGCGGGCTGAAACGGCCTGGGTGGCCGACTTGTCCGAGTCTGCGGTGGTCTCCTGTCTGTCCAAGGCAATGATGCACCCAGCCACAATGCCCTTTTCAGCGGCAACAATGGAGAAGGCCTCGTTGATGGCAGTTCCGGCGGTTATGGCGTCGTCAATGATCAAGATGCGCTTTCCCTCCACAGCGCAGCCCACAATCAGCCCTCCCTCGCCGTGGTCCTTCTTCTCCTTCCGGTTGAACGCATATCCCACATCAGAGTACTTCTCGGCGTCTAACTCGGCCAACTTTGCCGCCGTAAGTGCAGCCAAGGGGATTCCCTTGTAGGCTGGGCCAAACAAGATGTCAAACTCCATTTCCGAGGCGATAATGGCCTCGGCGTACGCGGTGGCCAAAGTCGACAACAACCTGCCGGAGTTGACCAAGCCCAAGTCGAAAAAGTATGGCGATTCACGGCCAGACTTAAGGGTGAAGGTGCCAAACTTGAGAGCTTGCGACTCCAACGCCAAATCCAAGAAGGAAGTTTGGAAAGACTGCATTTGGGAGTGTATCCGAAAGGAGAATTTAGGAACCGAGATAACTCTCTTTCAACTAAACCAAATCACCAAACTTGATCCAGCTGAAAGAGGAGGAGAGGAAAGATTTTGATGATAAGAAAATATGTTTTTGGTAGGATCGTGGGAGGTACGGGTGTGCACTGGGATTCCAGCCTTGAAACACATTTGTTACTAAACTGACTCTAAAGTCATATAATAACTGGATGTTTATTAGAATAAGATTTGTGTAACGCAGTTTGAGAAAAAACCAGAAACTGTTCATGGATGCAATTTGTGATAGGATCTATGTGTTTCGCATCTCCCCTGCTCTCTCCTCACCTCCACTTCTCTCTACAGTGTCACATTACCAACTTTCCTGTATTTTCGGTTCATCCTCTAGTCAGTAGACACCAAGGGCGTCTCCTCGCTGATCACCTCCACGCTGACCTCTGATTGGTCAGACGACACCGGCTCCTCTCTAATAGGCACAGGCTCCCCGACCTTCGCCGCGTAGCCCATGCTCTCGATCAGCGCGAGCATCTTGTTGCGCACGTCCGCGGTGAACGCAGTCACGTCGTCCGACAGCTCGAGCGCAGCGGTGTCCATGGGCGGAAGCACCTCGATGGTGATGTTGCCGCGGTTGAACACCTTGTCGCCCGAGTGGAAGATGTGCGAGTAGTTTGCCACCGCCACCGGGATCACGGGGATCTGCGCCTGCTTGGCCAAGTGGAACGCGCCCTTCTTGAAGGGGAGCAACTCCAACTTCTTGGTGGCAGACCTGGTTCCTTCAGGGAACATGAATATCAGCCGGGCGTTCTTCTTCAACCCCAAGAGCGCCCTGTCCAAGACCTTCCTCGCCTTCTCGCCCTTTGCCCTGTCCAAAAAGAATGTGTTGGACGCAAGCATGAACCAGCCCAAGAAGGGGAAGTACTTCAACGCCTTTTTGGCGGTCACCGTGTAGCCGGGCATGAACACCTTGCCCAAGATCAAAATGTCCAACGCCGACTGGTGGTTCGAGACCACCACAGCGGGTTTTTGGTGCAAGAAGTGCTCGTTTTTGATGGTGATGGTGACGCCCAAGACCTTGGAGAAGGTGAAGTAGAACACGCGGGCCACGGTGTACTGGGCATACTCCTCTTTGCCAATGAGTCTCAACACGAGCGATGCAACCACGCCGTAGAGTGCACAGAAGATGATCAAGGTGCCGAACACGGTCGACTTGACGTAGAACTTTACCTTGTCCAAGAAACCCATGGTAGTTGGAGGAGTAAAAGTTGGGTGCGGCACTGTAAGCAGGAGTGGAAGGCAGGTGATAGCGGGGAGCCCCAGGTATAAGCCGGCCGGGAGATCCGCACTTGCAAGAAGAGTTTATGTGTTCTAATTTATTATTTTGATTTTTTCTCGGGCAGAACTTTGGCGGGATGGCCCTGCTTTTATATCTTTCTGTGTGGCTTAGTTCTCTCGCTTAGCATGTGCGAACCAGTGCCAGTATTTAGACTGAAGGTATATATGGGTGGGTGGTCACTGCACAGGTGTCCACTGCACACCAAATAAGCGATTGGGTTCGCAATCGTAAATTCGACCAAAAGCAAGGCTGGAAGCTTACAAAAGTGTTGCAGATTATCACAATTTTTCTGGTTTGTTCGTGGTTCGGTTTCCATGTGGTTGCAGCACCTCAGATTCACCTTGACCATTTTGTTGAAGAAGACTCACAAACTTAGGAGAAGAAAGTTTTCGCAGCCATTTTTTATGCATCGCAGCAGGACAGAAATGTGCCCAATCTGGCATGAACTCAAATATATAAAACCATGGGCAGAAGCCCCTTATTTTACTCTCTCGTATCAGCCTGCTCCATGGCAAAGAAAGCCTCTGATTTCTATAAGCCTTCGGTGTTTCCATTCAAGTATGAAGTCCGGGAAGCACGTGAAGCATTGGAAGCTGCTCGAGGGACGAACATGTTATACTACTCATTTGACTTCGAGTTAGTGACATTTGACGGCCTAGCTGTGCCACTTGACCTAATTTTCGGCAAAAACTATAAGTATCAAGTCAGTGTACCCAAAATCTATGCCAGAAATAGAGCCAAACATAAGCAAAAGAAAACCAGACTATCGAGCTTGACAAGCGAGGATTTGGTTTTGTGGTTCTATCACCTCATGCCTCCAGATTATTATGGCTTCATAAGAAACACATGGAATCCCCTGTTTGACGCCAGGGATCCCAAACACTATCAATATTCTAGGGTACAGCTTGACCACAGATCGAATGAGCTCGAACACACACGGCAGTACTTGTGCTTGTACTGCCAATTACCACAGTTTTTCTATTCAACTGGGAAAGAAAACATCTTCACGCATTGCGCATATTTGCATCCTTTGGAGTTGCCAAAGTTCGTGCATGACATTATAAACGAGCTCTCCATTGACACTCGGCCAAGGTATGATATTGGCAATAGTCGTGGGTCTAGAGTGCATTGTCGAACCAGAGTTTATGGCGGTGCCAAGTTCAGCAAATTGGTGTTTGCACCAGCAAAGACAGACAAGGTAATGAAATTGGCAGATGTCAGTGAAAGAGACGTCATTTACTGGTTCACACGAGAATTCCAAAAGGATCTTCCATATGCTTACTACAAACTAAACCCGAACTTCGAGCTGGAAAAAACAAAAACTTTCCAATACCTGTTGATGTTAGGCTCCTCCACCGACGGGCTTGAAACAGCCAAAAAACTTCTTTGCCCGTATTGCCAGAACCCGACATTCGTCGACTTGAGAGGGCATTATAATTTCGCTCGCCACATGATTAGCGAGCATGACTTTTGGGATTACGAAGCACTAATGGAAATATACCGTGTCTACCAGTATGAGCAACGGTACATAGACCCGCAGGACATGTTTCCCAGGAGAATTTTTGAATTTTGAGGTTGCTTAGGGATCCATAGCTTTAGCTCAGCACACTTAATCGAGTTTACATGTACTTCAGCAAGTTTGTAGAAAAATTGTCATGTATAAACATTTTGCAGCCATTCGAGTAAAGAATAGCGCAGAGTAGATTTTGATCGGAGAGGGTACGAGTTCGGTCAGTGCCCATACACATTTGTGAAACACGCCCATATATAAGACTTCCATTTTTCTTCTCAGCCCGAAGGATTACCACCACTTCAATGCATGGGGTCAGATTGTCATCGAGCGCAGTAAAGAAATTGAAATCGCTTCGCGGAACTCAAAGACTTTATGAGGAGTTCGATTTCGAGACAATTGGTCTCGAGGAGGAATTGGGAGAAAACTATAAAGTGTCCGGTAGTTTCCCGAGAATCTGTGCCAGAAATATCGACGAGGTTGGCGACAAGGATGTGATTATTTCCAAGTTGACACCAGACGACGTGATCTTGTGGTTTTTCCAGGTTCTCTGTCCGAATTACTTTGGGGTGATCAGTCACACCCCAAACCCACAGTTTGACCCAAGAAAGCCTGAGTTCTACCAATACACGAGGGTCCAGCTCGACCGCAACTCCAACGAAATCGAACACACAAGACAGTTTCTCTGTCTCTACTGCCAATTGCCTCGCTTCTTTGGTCTCAAGGACATATTCACGCACTACGCGTACCACCATCCGCTCGAGTTGCCCGAATTTGTCGATGACATCATTGAGGAGCTCGCTATTGACACTGAGCCTGAGTATGCCGTCAAGGGAGTTGGTCCGTCCAGGAAACACAGGCGGTGCAGATACAGCGGACACTACAAGGTGAACGAGTTGAGATTCTTCCCGAGAAACGAGGACAAGTGCATGAGATTGGCTACAGTCAGCGAGCACGAGGTGAGCTATTCTTTTTTGCGAGCCGACGACTATTTCCTTCGGTTCAACGGGTTGGAAAGAAAGTACACCTCGTATGGTTGGTTCTGTCGCGCACGCCCCAGATCCTACCAGTATGGGTATGAGGAAAAGCGTGATGGAAAGATTGAGCGGAGACGGCTTCTATGCCCTTTCTGCCAAACACCGACATTCATCGATGCGAAGGGGAAATACAACTACTCTGTCCACATGAGACGCGAGCACGACTACCAGGACTACAAGGAGTTGATGGCTGTGTACCGGGATGAAGAAGCAAGGAATCTCCCGGGTTACCATCCCACTTCTCGCCTGAAACCAGTCAAGCGATTTCCGAAGATATATTTCGGCGATGAGGATGACTGAGGCCGTCCCGTTGATTTTTGCACCCAATGTGCGGTAAGCCGATTAAGAGAAGTCTTAGTGAGAGCCACAAATCAAACGAGCTCCTTTAGTACTTGTGATTTCAGCCATGTAATATTCAATCAAAATTGATATTAGAAAAAAAAGATCAAAAATCAAGAATATACAATGTAATGAGTGTCCCTCTTCTTCTGGTCCGTCCTCCAGATACACACTCTTTCTCTCCCCAATATGCCGGTTCACTCACACCACCACCAACATAAATGGAAACCAGACAGGGATTGCTCAAAAAACTCGGCGCCTTCGCCACCGTGGCCATAGGTCTTACTGTGGTGGGCAAAAGACACATAGCTGCACACAAGGAGGACCGGCACAGAATGGAAAGCGACGCCAGCTTGGACCACGAGGAAGATGAGTTTGCTGACACCTCGGTGAGGCCGGGGTTTCCGTCGAACAACCCGAACTTGAACTATGATGGCTCGGGCAGACAGCTGAAGTACATAGGCTCGGGAGTTGCGTATGCGACGAGGACTCCCGGGGACCGCTTGAGTTTGTGGAATGTGATCAGCAAGAAGTTCCTGGGCGACGAAAAGTAGGAACTGGAGGGGAGAGAAATGGAAAGAGAAAAGAGAGATAGAGGGTGGAGAAGAAAGGGGAAAGAGACTAAGATGAAGTAATGAGATTGGTTTGAAGGGAAGAAGGAAAATGATGGAAAAAATGGTGGGGAGTCTGAGAGCTGCTCACTATGGTTGAAAACTGGGAGGTGTGAACTCCGAAAGCGTGTGATTCAGATGTTACAAAATTCCTGGAAACTTCCTCTGGATTCCACTGGGAACAATTTTCCGGCTCAGTTTTTTCCTTTCAAACAATCTACTCCGTCATTGCCTCCTTCATTCCGCCGTGTCTTTCGTATATTACATAGTGTACATAGTTAAACCTTGACGAGGTCGTCAAACGCAAGCTCGTACATGTAGTTCGACCGCAAGAAGTTGTTGAGGCACCACCCGCACAAGAAGTTGTCCTGGAGCTCCTGCAAGATCATCACGATGTTCAGCTTCACCTGGTAGTCCTCGTTGAACAAGTTGATGAGCAAAAGTTCGATGCCCTTGTTCTTGTCGAAAATCGTCAAGTTGCCGCCGTGCGACGACGAGCTCTGCAAGCTGGTGGACGAGTTGGGCGGAATCAAGTATGTCACCAACAAGAAAGTCTCCAAGGACTTCCCGCTGATCAAGTACTTGAGCACGTTGAACCAGATCTCCCTCTCGTTGATCTTCTGGGGCCCGCCGTGGTTGGCCGTCACGTTGTTGAGCTTCTGGAGGTGGTGCTGCAAGTCGATCATAAGGTTGAGCTCGTTCGACAACTTCGGGAGCATCAAGCTGTAGTTGAACATGTTGGTGTATAGCATATCCTGGAATTTCGACGATATTAGCTGGTAGCACGACATCTCCAACAACTTGGTGGTGTCGCTGTGCCAGAAGTACCCCACGCCGTCCATGAGCAACGTGGCCTGCTTGTGCTCGGGCAAACTGGAGTTGAAGTTTTTCAGCGATAGTAGCACCCGGACGATCTCGTTGATGTGGCGTCTGAAGATGAACTGAAGCGTGGTCAAGTCGTCGTTGTAGTTGAACAACGAGTGCTGCAAGTTGCTCAAAAACTTGGCGTCTTCTCCAATGATCGAGTTTTTCAGGTACTCTGGCTCGTTGATCTGGCTGGACACGAAAAACTCATTCGCGTCCAAGTCGTAGAGCAAGTCCCACAACTTGTCGTTCAGCTTGAAAAAAGGGTTGATTGTTCCGGCGATGTACGAGTCGCACTCAGTGAGCAAATCGATTTTCGACACGTCGATCATCGGGAACACATTGTAGTTGGTCAAAACGCCCGTCAAAATCCCACCACCCGTGATGAGTTTCAACGCGAGCAAAACATGGTCGATGATGTGGCCTGCGGAATTTTCGTAGCTCATGAAGATAATTTTTTTGCCCGTGAGCATCGCGTTGATCAAGACGATGATCGGCGGGGTCAGCTGGCCGTATATGGTCATTTCGTTATTGTGGTACGTGCTGCCCAACCGCGAGTTCAAGATATTGAGCAAGTTGGGCTTGAAGTTGATGTCTGTGGGGTTGAAATAGTCGCCGATTGTGTCTGGCAACGAGATAATGGGCACCTTGATGGGAATGTTCATCTTGTTGAAGGAAACCACGGAATTGTAACTTAGATCCTTCCTGATGAAGAGGTCCTCGTTGATCTCCTTGATTCCCAACAACTTGTTTCTGAAACTCTCGTCCGAGTAGAGTTTGTCGTTCAAGGGGAGGTCCAAGATGGACGTAATGAGCAACTTCTTGATCACCAGCTGAGACACCTGGCTCACCTGTAGGTTTTTGGCGTTTATCGCATCGAAGAGCTCCGCCAAGTAGGAGATCTCGTTATTGGCAAAGTAATTGTCGAGACAGATCATAAGCAACGGCCTGAAGTGCTTGAAGAACAGTAGCCGGGTGACGATACTGAGCGACTTGATGACCAGGCCTCTTTTCACCAGCAGATCGGCCACGTTGTTCACCAAGGTGTACACGAAGTACGGGTCGTCTTCGCAGACCGCGCGGTCGTACTTATACTGGAATTGGCCCGTGGACAAGTTCCGGTGGAGCAAGAACAAGGTGAAGTCCTCGGAGCGCTTGTGGATCTGGTCAGGCAACATGAGCTCGGGCAAAAAGGGCAAGTTCTGGAGTCCGGGTAACTCCAGCGGGTACTGGTGGATCAACGAGGGGCCCTTGTCCACGTGGAACTCGGCGGTTATCAAGAAATTGATATTTGACATTCGTGTGGTTGTAGTTTGTAGCCGTTATGAAAGTGTAGTAGGACAGCTGTATGCAAGCCAGCCAGCCGCACAGTCTAAAGAAGGACGGTAGATCAGGGGAACAACTTGGGGGTGAGGCAGAGGCCAAAAATAAAAAATTCGGTCAGGCTGGGAAAACACGCGGACGCCGCTTCCTATTTATACTTTATTTTTTGTTCCGGAGATATCTGCTCGCAGCACTGTGGAACTGACATGTGGCCGCGCCCGCATTCCAGAATATCTGCATTCAGACAAAGAGACAAAAACGAGCACATAAGGTGGAGAGTAGAAGATGGGACAAGCGAGAAACAGCGAGCCGTAAAATTAAAACAAAAAGATAATAAAAAAGAAACAGGAAACGTAATAACAGACGAACAGGAAAAGAGGAATTTTTTTCAATGGAACTGGAAAAGAGGCGGGAGAGAATCATTGTAGTCAATTTTTTTTGTTGCAAAGATTTTCCTGTGAGTTGCGCACTTTGTCTGTCTCGTCTATGACTTTTAGTCTGAAGCTGTCAATTCGAGAAGTGAGCAGCAGCACCAGGAAACATTTACATCTAAAAAATTTTCATCCTCTTTTTTCCCGTCAAAAAGTTAAAGTATTCTGCAAACTCTACATCTGTCTTCTCCTTTCTGTCTTCTCCTTTCTGTCTTCTCTTTTCTTTCTTCCCCTTTCCATCTTCTCCCCTGTCTTCTCCTTCTGTTTCTACGCTCTTTCTTGCACAACGTAATATTCACTTCTGGACCTTCCTAGTTCTGGAAGTAATCGGTCATCTCAGCGTCCAACTGCTCCACAGTCTTCTTCACTGGCTTGGCCTTCTTGGGCTTGGGCGCAGCCTTCTTCTTCTGGAGCTGCTTCTTCTTCTCCTTCAACTTGTCCTTCAACTGCTCCTTCTTGGTGGCCTTGGTGCCCTTGGCAGCAACAGGCTGAGGCTTGTTGGCGGTGATTCTGGACGCCAACGATTTCTTGCTTGGGTCGATCACCAACTCCAACTTCAACTTGGTGGCGCCGCCGTCGATTGGAGCGTTGTTGTACTTCTCCACAGCCAAAACTGCGTTCTTGCTCAGCTTGAAGATGATGGTGGCAATACCTCTGAAGTTACCCTTCTCGTTGTACGACAAGGAAACGGTCTGCACACCGCCGATCTGCGACTGGAAAAAGTCCTATATTGTTAGTTTTGACTGTGAAAGTCAGGACGGGATATGTGGGTGCAAAATGCAAAATGCAAACTGACATCTGGTCAGTGGGGAAGTCCGAGCCCGCTCGGATCGTCAGAAACACCAAACTTGAAGTCAATCATGTTTGATATTGAGATCTCAGGAGTGTTTTTCTTTCCTTCAGCGATCTCAAGGTTTTTATTTCACCAGGCCTGGAAGTTCTCAGCACATGGCGTAAGCTGAGAATTTCCTCCTAGTGAGAAACATGGGAACAAATGAACCCCACCTTTTCTGACACGTTCAACTCTTCGAGATCAATCACGATCCGAATCCTAGTTGCCCATACACATGGCGGTGCTATTACCGCTTTTTTGCCACATTTATACCCGCCCCTTCCAGCTCAAAGCTGTAGTAAAAGGGATACTCTGTTGTTCCCACCAGGAACTAACATACCTTAACGTTTTCCTGCTTCAAGTCTCTTGGCAAGCCTTGAGCAACCACTTTCGTGGCATAAGTCAAGTCCAAAGATGGACTAGGGACTTTTTTGGCGGCTGGTTGGGCTTTTTTGAAAGTAACCACCGATTTTTTGTTGACTTTGCCAACACCCTTGCCGACGGTCTTCTTTTTGGCAGCAACCTTCTTGGCCTTTCTGGTGGATGCAATGATGTCGTCCAAAGATTTGTCTAAAGCAGCAGACATTGTTTTTTTTGTGTGGTTTGTGAGTGGTAATTTCAAGTGAAATTAGTTTAGTGGAAAAGTTCGCCAGCGGACGTGCTGGCTGGTGCTTATGTGCAGGACAAAACTAAACTCCAACACGTCTCATTAGATATAGATCAGATCGTGTTAGAGAAAAACAAAGGTGTTAGTGTGATTTCAAGCCACTGAGTGTCTCCATGCCGCTTTTCAAAATTTCCAAAATGTTTAATTTTGCCGTTTTTGCTGACATGCCTTATTACCTGAGGTAAGTTGGTGTACGGGTCTAAATCTCGCTAATCTCCATTTAATCAAATGAATCTGAGAATTGTAGATATGACAGAAATGACCAAACAGGATAAAGTTGGAGAGATCTTGAAACTTAAAAAGGACATCAATCTGCTCATGCAGAACATAAGAAATCAATCGGCCATCTGCACGAAGTACTCGAGTGAAAATCAGTATCTTCAAGATTACATTGGATCGGTTATGAAGAGCGGAGACATGAAGTAGGCTGGGAGAAAAGAACTCAAGAACTTCTGGTTTATGTGGATATTGTAACGTCGAAATTATTGGACAGAAATGTCTTTTTGATTTCAATGTTTCTCTTTTGGTGTGGAAATTGGTGACCTGGTGCAAACTTGTTGGATTTACAGGGAACCTGAAATCACCAGAAGTTGGAATGGGGATTCACATTATGATCTTTTCAGATTTTCACGTGAAACAATTTTGAGCACGTTTCTTTAATTAATACTTCAGTCCCGGTAAGGTACAGCGTACTGTCGGTTTTGCCGTCTAAATTGGACTTTCTGTCACTATGAAGGTATAAGCTCAGGCACCAGAACGATCAAAGTTTCACTGCGACAGGCAATCAACGACAAACTCAACAAGAAAAAAAAAAAAAAAGAAATCGAAGAATGGGAATAGAGGAGAGACTTTTGCTTCTCAATTGTTGGTGCTGAGTTGCAATTTGCCCCAGACAATTTGACGTCATGACAGAAAGATCACTAACGTTTTGGTGGGGATCTGACATTGAACCAAAAGTACGCGGCACACACGCGACTCAAGGAATTGAAGAGAAACTGTTTCTTTTCGGCGGTAACCGGCCGCTTGTTGTCAAGTGCAAACTGTGCTACGCGTTTCACGTCGTCGTCGTTGTCCCCTCGCTCATGACCTCGGACTTGTCAAGGGAAGTGACACATCATTGCCAGGTCTCGAAAACGTCACTTGCGCATGTCTCACTGCGCTCCAATACCGACAAGCGACTTTTCCCGATTTGTCTTTTTATTTTTTTTGCATTTGTGTGTCTTTTTTTTGGTCTCTCACGCAGATGCTTTGATGCTTCCCATGCATACGCAGTTACGGTGGGCCTGAGCCTCTTTTCTGACAGAGGGACACAACCCACAGCCACAGTACCGGAATTGTCCACGGCCCACGGATTGAGCCGAACGTGCGTGTGACACACGGGGGGTTGAGGTTAGGCGAAAGTTTTAGGGTGGGGGTTCCCCATGTGACGGCTGGATTTGTCTCAGTGGAGTGCAGCCATGCTTTATTCATTCATGTCAAGGACACAGAGACAACGAGAACTTGGGCTCGTCAGAAATGTTTTTTGGCTTATGAAATTTTGCACATTTACTTTGCTTTTGCCAATTAACTTTGCGTTTGCTACTTTTACAATTTTGCTATTTTTTTTTTTGACTTTGCTACTTTTACCATTTTGGCTCCACGCTTTCTTTTCTCTATGCCATTTCGTGGCGCCGTTTTTTTTTGCGTCTCAGCCACAGCGCTAATTACTGGGGCCTGAAAATCCGAGGCCCACTGCCGGGACCACAGGTTTGTGTGCACAACCTTCCACCTTCCCCAATTCAACCCTGTTGTGAGATGTCTGGGTTTTTCCCCCATGGCCCCTCATATCTAAGCTTTCTCAGCTGATTGCAACCAAGTCTGAGCCCTGATGCCTTATCAGCTTCGATTTCTTAGTTTCAACAGCAAGTGTACCCCAAGGTATCTTAACCTGATACAGAAATCGTCGCGCGTCGGGTGCACCTGCCCGATGGATATGCGCAGGACCTGCGAGGAAATGGAAGTTGAGGCTGTCAGATAATTACGAGGAAAATTTAGGTAATACCGATTTGGGCTCATCCTGATTCGTCAGCTCGAGAAATCCTGTGCCCGAGAATACCTTCATTGTTTCGAATTTGCGCCAGACTGTGATTATTCGTTTTCTACATCTATTGTGGTCGTGTGAAGCTCACCGCGCACGGCACTTTTTGATCTGCACTCGGTGTAATGCGAAAAGGGTTACTCAGATAACAGCGTTCTCTAATTATAGTACACAAGATAACAATTGGCACCGACGGGGAAACACGGGCCCGGGGAAATGAAAGCAAAATGCAAAGAGTGGAAAAAGTATTGTGGGTTCCAGTGGTGTGCTGGAAACAATAAGCGGATCAACCATGAAGAAGTGAATGGTAACTGTGCACCAAAAATGAAAACGCTAGTCCAAATCGTTTCAGTTGGGCTCCCGCTTGATCTTCACTTGCCCATTCCCCACTGTGCCCTTGCATGCTCCGCCCTCAATGTGGTCCTTCAACCACTCGATGTTGCTATCGAAAAACTCGAAGCACCCGGCACATCTTCCTCCAGTAGTATTTCTCTCACTCAGTTTGGTGCCGGGTGGGTAGATGAAGTGCAACGCCTTCAAGTGGGTCTTGTAAGTGTCTCTGCGCGAGAACCCGCCGGTTGGATGGCACTTGGTTCCGTTTTTCGCAACTGACCCACCGTCTTCGGCCTCGGCTTCCTCGAAAAATGGACACACAAACGCTTTGGCGTTGTTGTGCTTGCGCATGTGTCTGGTCAAGTACGACTTCACTTTGAAGCCAGCGTCGCATTGTGGGCACTTGAATTTGAACTCGTTTCTGGTGCCCTCCTCGATCTTCACTCCGACTTCCTCCACGGAGTCCAATCTGATTTTCTTGGAGGGTTCGAATTTCAAGGTACAAGGCGACTCCAACTCCGAGGCGGTTTCCCTTTCCTCGAAGGTTCTCTCCTCATAAGCTTGCCTTTCTTCGTAGAAGACGTCGTTGAAGAACTGGGTTCCAGTCAAGGGACTGCCCTTGTGTTTTCTCTTCCTGCTGGCGGGTTCTTTCATCTCGGTGATGCTTCCTCTCACCTCTGCAGGCTTCTTGAAAAACATCTCGTCCAATGGCGACGCGTACGACTCCAGCGAAGAGCCGTACATGGATACACCGTCGCTGCCATTGGCAGAGTGCTTAAAGTCGTTGAAATAGGGGTACAGCTGCACGCCAATCATGTTCAAGGCAAAGTGCGACTGCACCTCCAGCTCCGGGTAGAAGTTGTGGTGGGGGAGCGGCTGGCTCTGGATCTGCACGTATGGAAGCTGCTGTTTGACAGCCGGGTGGAAGTGGTCGGCCTGCTCAAAGTGCATCAGCAGCGAGAGCGACAGCGGCTGTTGCAGGGACAACGAGCCTGTTGGCGACACGTCGGGGAACGCCGGCATGTCAAAGTTGCCGTTGGGCCCCGCGTGCGAGTCCATGTCTCCGTGGGCGTCGAAGTGGTCGTAGCCGCCGTGGTAGCGGTCTCGCTGTTGGCTGCCGTTGAAGTAGTTATCGAAGAACTCGATCTGGTCGGGTCCGCCTGCCAAGGAGAGCTCCAAGTCGTCGGCGGCACACGCCACCGGCCCACAGAAGGTGTTGGTGATGGTCCAGACATCCTTATAAGATAAATCCGGGAAGAGCGCACATTTCTCGCTGGCGAAAGAAGATCTGTTGATATTTTCCTTGCGAGAGTGCAAGAACCTGAATATGTGCTTGATGAAAGTGGAATAGCTGAACTTGCGAGTGAGTAGGAGAGGGTCAACCATGGCCTCAATGACCCTTGCGGGATCCGAGAGGTTTAAGCCGATTGAAAACATTTGACATTGAAAATTTGAATGGACATAGATAGGGGAGTGGTGAGTTTTTGAGTGGCTTTGGCTTTATAGTAAACTCAGGTTAAATGTGGAATTTTATTTGCGCAGAATATCGGTCTGCTTGTAAAGAAAAACGAGCGGTCGGAAAATATAAATATTCCTCAATTAATATCGCATTTGCATTGATTGAAAAGGTTGCGAGCCCCGGCCTGCGCATAAACGTCAGGTGCCCATGACAGAAGCTCATGTTATATGTCTTGAGCAGCGCGTGTGTGCAGTACCCACACTGGTGAATCACTTTCCACCGAAAAAAACCATCCCCACAGTTTTAATGGCAGATCGTGGATATTTTACAGATTTGAAAAACTCGAGCCTAACAAAATTTTCAACCCGATCTCCAAAGGGTCTCTCCCGCCAAGCCCCCCGCTACCTCCCATAAACTAGCCACCTTATATTCGGAATAAAAAAACCTCTGACTTCCCTCACCCATGGTCAAACACCCGTACCTCCCGTGGTGGTGCCGCACGAGATAACTGTTTCGCAAAAATGCCGTGCCGTGCGGATTGCAACATTGTTCCCCCGACCTTAATTTTCATATCAACTTGGCAACAAAAATCTTGGATTTTGTATTTTCGGTTTTTTGCGCTTGCTCGTTTCGGTAGTCCGATATGCTGGGAAGTTTCTTTAAATTTGTTCTGTGAGGTTTCTGTGGTTTATCTCCGGGAGAAACCGTTTCGGAATTACCGCGGTGCAATGCATCCGAAAACAGAAGGTGCAAGAGAGAAAGTTGGAGAGATTTTTAGATTGAGCAGGGGAGAAGAGTCGGGAAGTTGTTGGAAATGGAAATAAAGTGAGATCCAGAATATGAAGAGATCAGTTTGTTCATGTTAGGCCAGGCACCCCAAGGTGGTTGGCGCACGACCCGATCGGATTCCTGGTTCGCGCACGACCAGATCAAATCCTGGTTCGTGCACGACCGTAGTAAATGGATCAAGAGCTCTTCTCGCAGCGGTTTCCTGTTTCTCTTTTTGTTCGCACTTTGCTCATCTTGTGCCCCGCACGACCCTGAGACAGCACGTGATGTTTACACTATTAGACGAGCCAGCCAACTGAAACCACCTGCAAAAAAAAGTAACCCACTTCACCAAAACCCACCTTGATCTAATTTTCCAGTTTCGTTCGCCATGACTGAAAAGTACCAGCTGGAGAACCCAAACTCCCATTATTTGGCGAACCTCAACAACTTGAACTTGACCAATAACCACATCCAGCTAGGTCGGTTACCGACCCTAGGAGAAATCCTCTCCAACAAGACAAAACCGCCAATCAACTTGTACAACTTCTACTTGTACATGAAATACGTGGAGAACAACGTGGACTACTTGGATTTCTGGTTCGATTTGGTCAACCACTTGAACCTATGTAAACACTACGTCAAGGGATTGAGGGAATCCATCATCAGGCAATCTACACACAGCGCCGGGTTGGGCAGCAACAACCCGTTCAACAACTCGCCGGACCAGAACAGAGACTCGTTCCCGCTCTCTGAAAGAAGCAAGCACAAGTCGCTCTCGCTGTCTGTGTTGTTGGATTTGATCATCAACGACCACATTTTGGAGGACAACGACTCCAACCGGTTGTCTGAGTTCTTGAGGGGCGACATCAACCTCAACACGGTCGACCCGAAGTTGCGCGAGTTGATCGAGTCGTATAACACCGACGACTTGGCCCAGCCTTCTCCCATTATCGACAATGCATCGTATAATCAGTTCACAGAGAAGCGGGTGTCCTCCAACTCGAAATTGTTGGATGATCCAATTGATCTCTCCCAGTCGGGACCCGACATCCAGTCTCCCGAGCTGAAACAGCGGTACTCGGGCAACAGACACTCGTCGCTCAACCCGCTGATGTTGGAGAAGCTCATCAAAGAAACGTCACACCCAAATCTGTTCATCTCGAGGCAGAACTTGAGAGACCTGTCGCACAATTTGCTCTTGAAGTACTTTGTGCAAGACTCAGAGAAGAACTTGAACATTCCGGAGAGACTCAACACGTTCATTATTGATGCGATCGAGGTGGACGGCAGAGACGACCCGGATGTGTTCAACACCGTCAAGAAGTACGTGTTCAACCGTCTCGAGAACGACCACTTGCCCAACTTCTTGAATTTCGTTGCCATCAAGAACATCAACAAGTCCATCAACGCCCGGATCATCATTGGGTTTTTCTTCCTCTTCATTTCTTTCTGGATCGCATTCTCGTTGATCTTCTTGAACGAGCCGAAAAGGTACAGGTGCGTGATCATCTTCACGTTCTTCGTGGCTTTCTACAATCTAATCTCGTCGGTGTACCGGATTGACCCGCTTCTAGCTGTTTGTCGCAGAAGCGAGTCCTTCATTTCTGGCCAGGCGTTCATCAAAATCGAGGACTCGTTCATTTACCTGCTCTTGGTGAAAAGAGCCATGTGGGTGCTCTTCTTGGTGATACTATCCACAGCCGTTTTCAGCATCCTCTTTTGTCTTGTTCCGGGCCACAGGCTCTAATGCATTTCAGTTCTACTAATACACATTTACAACGGAGACAAGAAATGATAGCGTAAAGAAGCTTCAACGACAAAGTAAGCAAGGTAAACAACACCGCAAGATTGACACAATCAACAAAGATTATATGTTGAGCTACCACGAATAACAATCTAAACTATTCTTAGACTCTTGATGTCCATCAACTAAAGACATCATACTACGACATCTTCCTACAACAGATTCGTGAAACGATGTTGGATTAATGGTGCAACCACAATGTAAAATACAAAGTCAGCTATGTATAGAGAGAACTTAAGCCTCGTTCAAGAAAGCTTGTCTCTTCTCCTCAACTCTTTGTTGTCTTCTCTCTCTAGCAGCTCTGTTTCTCAATCTTCTGGCCTCAGCCTCCTCCTTCAAAGACTTCTCACGAGCAGCCTCAGCCTTAGCCTGGATGATGTGCTCAACCAAAGCTCTCTTGTGCTTGAAAGTGTTACCCTTGGCAGACAAGTACAAGCTGTGGTACAAGTGCTTGTCAATCTTGCCAGCGTCTCTGTACTTGGCCAACAATCTTCTCAACACTCTCAATCTTCTCATCCAAACAACCTGGGATGGCATACGAGCGTTGGCGGTACCCTTTCTCTTACCGTAACCCATGTGTCTACCAGATTTCTTGGACTCGGCGTAAGCTCTAGCTCTAGATCTAGAGTGGATGGTCACTGGCTTCTTGACAATGGTACCGTTACGGTACAACTTTCTGATGGCCTGACGGGAGTTGGCAGAGGCCAATTCAGTGGTCTCATTTGGGTCCAACCAAATCTTTCTTTGACCAACACCGATAACACTGGCGGCAAGTCTCTTTTGAGTTCTAAGGTTAGCCCTGGGGAGTTAGTAATGTGTTTTTCGTGGATAAAAAATCGATATCCTTGTTGTTTTGAGCTTCCAGTTGGTGATTTAGGGGGCAGTTCCACATCTTCAATAAGGGCGGCTAATTCTTGAAAGAAACGGTAAATCGACGGGGATTTTTGGTGGCGTCCTTTGTGTTTTCATTTTGGAATCGTTTCGTTGTCGTTCAATTCACACTGGGATCAATTCATGTGTGTTTCGTCGATACATACATTTTGATTAGATGTCTGTAGAGGTAAGAAAAGAGCAAGAAAATTTTGCAAAATCTAGGAGTGAGAATTGGAGGGGCGGCCGCTTGGCTGCAGGACGGATTTGTGATGTTAGTGCGACATCCGGTGTAGAGGGGCCATGTCGCGTGAGAACACAGTCCAGAATGTCGCTAGGGCCGAGCCCTCTCACTAGGCACGTGACGTGTCTTGGCTGGATTTGGTAATTGATGAGTGATTATGATGCGCGGGGGGAACATTGACACTCAGTTCCTGGTGTACGGATGTTCTTGACATCCATAATGATTCACAATGAGTGCAACACACCAGCGATGATGCAGAGTGATGAACATGGATTGTGTATGATTAAGCAGGGGATGTTTTGAGAAAAATTCACTTTCTCTTGAAATTTTTTGGCTACCCCAGTTTTGAGCCTCGCACGACCTGGGCTATCGCATCGCGATGTGCAATGGAAAAACCTTCCTACTCCACAGAAATGGCCAAATCCTTAAGATCGAAGCCTAAATTGCGGGCCAAATCCGTGAAGAGAAAAGGCGAATTCTTGAAGGCCACCGATGCCAGAAATGAAAGACTCGCGGAGAAAATGAAGCAGAACTTGGTGAAGCAAAGAGATGAGAAAATGGAAGATAACGAAGAGGCAGACACTGAAAGCAAGAAAGTCACCACATCGGGATGGAGACAGACCAGTCGTCGGAAGATGAAGCAGAAGAGAAACAAGAGAAACTCCACGAAGTTTTAGGAAGACTCTTGAAGGAAAAAGATTGGAAAACTCAAAAATCAAGAAATTGACAGATTATCAAGGATGGATAGTAATGCATGGAATTGGGAACAGAGTGTAGATGAGGAAGGTCATGAAGAACAATCATGAAAAGGAATTGGATAGCTCTCGAAAGAAAAATTGTATTGACAGAGGCGAATTGGAGAAAACTCATTTTACTGGTTTTCATCTTTATTTTTTTCTTTGGATGTCAATTGACTTGAATTGCTGCGAAAGTTGAGATCTTTTTGAGTTGGACTGTTTTTATTATGGTTTGTATGGGGCCCATAGTTAGGCCGTGATGAGCAGAAATGTGAAGAAAAGAGGCCACCCAAGTTCCGGAATGAAGTGGCCATGAATGAAGGTTTTCAATCCATGAGAACTGAAATTTACTTGAAAGTTGATGTCAAGATTTCTAGTTTTTTCTTTTTTTTTGTCAATACTGCCCTTTCTGGTTGGCTTGTTCCTTGCTCTGAGTGTTATCTGGGTCTGCATAGTTAACAAAGATTGTCAAGACAGATACACCCAGATTCTTGGAAAAAGAAAAAAAGTAAAATCAAAATTTCATCAGGGGAATCGTCCCTCTTTATATACTTCCCAGAATATTTTTAATTTCTTTTATTTTATATTCTCCAGGCAGTTCTCCCTGGTGGGTGTCTCCATCCACTTCACTTGCTTTATCAGTAATTTCGCAGTCTTAATTAATGCACCTCTGTACTTCCCACAACCCCACTACATTTACTCACACAAGCAGAATTCAAGCAAACAAACCCCAGATTCGTAATCTACACACCGGGTTCACCCCATCCACCAATTTTCCCGACCAATTTAGCACCATTCTCACCCATCTTAGCCGTACCCCACGTATTCTGACTCCGATGCATATATGCCGCACTCATCTGAACCTCATTACCACTATTCTTCCTACTACTTTCTTCATGGACACGAAAACTGTGGGAATTTTGGGCGGCGGCCAGTTGGGCCGTATGCTCGTGGAGGCCGCACACAGATTGAACATCAAAACAATCATCTTGGACCAGCCAAATAGCCCGGCAAAGCAAATCAATGCCTTGGACTCGCATGTTGACGGGTCCTTCACCGAACTAGACGCCATCACCAAATTGGCCAAGAAATGCGATGTTTTGACGGTTGAGATCGAGCACGTGGACGTCAGTGCGTTGGAATCGGTGTCGAAACTGCTCAACATCCCCATTTACCCGTTGCCTGAGACCATCAGATTGATTCAGGACAAGTACACGCAGAAGGAGCATTTGCAGCAACATGGAGTGGCGGTTGTTGAGTCGGTGGCAATTGAGGAGAACACAGAGGACAATTTAGCCGCCGTGGGCGAAAAATACGGCTACCCATACATGTTGAAACTGAGAACCTTGGCTTACGACGGAAGAGGAAACTTTGTGGTCAAGAACAAGGAGCTGATCCCTGAAGCGTTGCAGTTTTTGGCCAACAGACCACTCTATGCAGAAAAGTGGTGTCCGTTCACCAAGGAATTGGCGGTAATGGTGGTCAGAGCGCTCGATGGCGAGGTCTACTCCTACCCCACTGTGGAGACCATTCACCAGGACAACATTTGCCACTTGGTGCATGCTCCGGCGGGTATCAACGACACGTTGCAACTCAAGGCGCAGATCTTGGCGCAGAACGCCGTCAAGTCCTTCCCCGGCTGCGGGATCTTCGGCGTGGAGATGTTCTTGCTCGCCAACAACGAGCTCCTCATCAACGAGATCGCTCCGCGCCCACACAACTCCGGCCACTACACGATCGACGCGTGTGTGACCAACCAGTTCGAGGCGCACATCCGGGCCGTCACCGGGTTGCCGCTCCCCAAGAACTTCACGCGTTTGGCCACGTCATCCACTCACAGCATCATGCTCAATGTTTTGGGCGAGCAGGAGAAGAACGGTGAGTTGGCCACGTGTCGCAGAGCGTTGGAGACGCCCAACGCGTCGGTCTACTTGTACGGCAAGGAGAGCAAGCCCAAGCGGAAGATGGGCCACATCAATATCGTGGGATCTTCAGCCGAGGAAGCAAATGCGAAGTTGCAGTACATCTTGGGCGAAACAGACACCCTTCCAAAAGAGGAAACCGCCGAGCAGAAGCCCTTGGTGGCCATAGTCATGGGGCTGGACTCGGACTTGCCTGTTATGGCCGTTGGCGCCAACATTCTTAAGAAGTTCGGTGTGCCCTTCGAGTTGACCATCGTATCTGCTCACCGGACCCCACACCGCATGTCCAAGTTCGCCATTGAGGCAGCTGGACGGGGCATCAAGGCAATTATAGCCGGTGCAGGCGGGGCAGCCCATTTACCCGGAATGGTTGCTGCCATGACTCCGTTGCCAGTGATTGGTGTCCCTGTGAAAGGGTCGACCCTTGACGGCGTGGACTCGTTGCATTCGATCGTGCAGATGCCACGTGGAATCCCTGTGGCCACCGTGGCTATAAATAACAGCACCAACGCTGCGTTGTTGGCGATCAGGATCTTGGGTGCGTTCGACTACAAGTGGCTAGAGGAGATGTCCAAGTACATGTCGAACATGGAGGAGGAGGTTTTGGGGAAGGCCGAGAAGTTGGAGTCGGTCGGCTACGAGAAGTACTTCGACTAAAATATAGAGAATTGTGGAGATGTACATGGGGAATGAGAGCGTGAGATGTAGGAAGTGTGGGTCCGAAAGTGGATGCGGAAGTGGAAGTGGGTGTATTTTTCCGGGGTGGACGATTTTGACATATTGAGATTTTTTTTTGAAATTTTGATGTTTTGGTTTTCTCGTTCGGTGAAAAATTTCCAGCTCTTTTTGGTTGGAGTACTAGCTTGCTACGGGAAGTGGTCACACTGATAATTGTCTGAGAAATGAGATTCCCATATTTTCCAAAGTCAAGAAATAAAGAATTTGTGAAAAGTGTGAAAAATCTTAAGATCCTTAGTTTATTCCCAAATTATACTTTTGTCAATTTTATGTCATTTCCAATGACTTTTTTTCTCTCCTTGACTCTTTTTCCTCCTTGCCTCTGTTTCCTTCTTGACTTTTCACTCACACCCAAGTGTTCTACACCATTTCAGATTCAATTTTATTAATGTACGGACGAGCTAGCGAAGTACCGAGAGAAGTGAAATATCGTGATCGTAAATAGCTAGTAAAAAGGAGTGATGAAGTCAGGCTCGTCCTTCACTCTTATACTTCCTAGATTCACATTAGCTGACGGATGGTATCCATACTGATTATGGAAAACGCCCTGGGCTTGTGTATGCACTGGGTAGTACCCGGACCCGAAACTGCCGTCGGTGTCGTGGAAGTTGAACGGCAACCCGTCTCTATGGTACAACGGGTCGGTCTCGATGGGTTCCGGCACTGGGTGTGGTGGAGACACCTGGAAGTGTTGCTCTGGGGTGTAGTAGTTGACTCCGGTGGAGTGTGGCTGGGTCTGTGGCTGCGTCTGCGCCTGGGGCTGCTTGATGGAATGCGGAAGGAATAGTCTGGACGTCGACAGCTTGGCGGCCTTCAAGTCGTCGACCTTGGCGAACTCCCAGAGCAAAACGGCGCGGATCTTGTTCTTGGGCACAATGTGCGTCTGGCCAGGCAAGCTGTCGTAGATGATCTGCTTGACGGTGATTCCCTTGAACGCCGCGTCCAACGAAGCCGGCTGGTGGAGCAACTGCAAGAAGAAGCACTTCCAGAACTTGAGCAAGAAGGGCTGGTATGTGTTCACCTGGAAGTCCTCCTCGTTCACCTTGAGCACTTCGTTGCCGAACGAGTACACCGTGGTGAAGCTCAGCACGGACCCGACGGGCGAGCCGAAATCTAGCATGTAGCTCGTCTTCAAGCCGGTTTCGATGTTGAAGTTGCTGGGGAGCTGCAAGGGGCTGTGGATGCGCACCATGTTGTGGATGATGGGCACGTTGGAGTGGGCGAACTCCTCCAAGCCGGGGAAGCGGTTGGAGATGGCGGCGTTCTCCTTGACCGACAAGGACTTGGCCGGGGCGTCCTCTTGTAGCGAGAGGTAGATGGGGCTCAGGCCCAACACCAGGTTGTCGATGGAGAAGCAGATGTTGCGCACGCCCACGAACAACTCGGGGGTCTTTTTCCGCTTGGGCGCCGAGTTGAGGGTGGCCGACGAGTGTCTGCGCACGCCGGACGCACGCGAGCTGGGCAACATGGAGTTGACCCCCAACGACTTGTTCAAGTTGATCTTGGTGAAGATCTCCTCGAACCGCTTGGAGTTCTCGTCGATCTCCAGCGGCGAGCTGAACGTGGGCCCGTCGTTTATGAGCCGGATCAAGTCCTTCTTCAGGCCCATGTTCTTGATCACCTGGATGTGGCTGGACACCTGCTTGCGCAGTCTGAACTTGCCGGTCTTGGCCAAGATGTAGTCTGAGATCAACTCGTTTCTGCCGCACGAGCGGCCGCCGATTTTGATTTTGTTCAACCCGTTTTTGGGAACGATGGCAAGCACCTCCTCGAAGGCGGTCTGGACATCCTTGGACCAGACGTTTTCAGCCGAGGAGGACCCGCCGCTCAAGTGCGACAGATCGGAGTTCTGGTCGTCAAACTCCTCGTCTCCCTTGCCGTTCAAGTCCGGCGACGAGAAGTCGTAGGGCGAGGATCTTTTCCGCTCTGGGGGCAGGTACTTCTCCACCGGAGACTGCAAAACGTCCAAGGCACCAAGCGAGTTATCCAGAAACTTGGTGGACTTGGGCATTTCCTTGCGTACAAGTTTGGAGGTCTCGTGGACCTGGTACATCTGCTTGCCATTTGTATCTATGGCGATATCCACAATCATCGGGAGTCTCTTCATCTGCATTGAGTTGTCACTAGACATGTTTAACGAACGTATTTGAGGGCTGGGCGGGCGGACCGTAAAGAATGAGTTCTCGAGAGAGCTTTCAAGCGAGCTTTGAAAATGGAATAAACTGTTTGGTAAGGATATGGTGGCCCGAGTCTAGACGTAGTATACCCGGCACGTGAGAAGATTATTTGCAGTTGTGCGGTAATGCGAAATTTTAAAGATTGAGGAAAATCAGGGGAAGTTCTGAAATAGATATATGAAATAAATATGTAATAAAAGATTGAAATGCGGAATTGTTTAAAGATAAAGCAAAGTCACGTTTACTGTACACTACCTCATGGTTGCACCATCCAATGATGCATTGAAGTTTTCAATAAATTTCGCCGAGTGTTTACACGAGTGACAAATGTTTTTCAGGTACTTGACAAAATAGGAAATGGTACCTGCGCTTAACCAGGGGGTACGCGCATTTTGTGCACGCGTGCAGGACGTTCCTATCAAGCTATTGGACAATCATGCATTTCATGCATAATGCGCGAATGGTTTATGTGCAAATTTTTATTCAACTGGCAATAATAACCTTTGTCCACATATCAATGACGAACATTGTCATTTAAATTCCCCATTAAATGCAATACACTTGCATCACTTACATTTACGCGAGAATCCTTATAAAATTGTAACCGCGTATCTGTAATTCAGTCCTGATCTTACATCATTTTCATCTTGGTTTTTTTCCATCATGGTGACAGCTTCCTGTACCAAAACGCAAATCTTCCAAAGTCGGTCGCGGATGACTCCCAATTCCCCTAATATTAATGCACTGCCGAATTTGGAACAATAAACCGGTGTGTCTGTAAGATTGTCCGACACACATTGCTATTAAACCGGGCAATGCTTTGAAGATCATGCATTTCGTTGAATAATAATCGCTTCTCCAACGTACGCCTAGTATTGTAAATGATGTTCGCATAATGCAGTAGATCAATAATTTTTTTAGAAAAAGCATCTCATGATGCGCAGCTTTCATCATTCATTGTTTGCTTTTGTGCTTCTGCCATTTTTTTTCATTTACGGCTTTCCACCCCCTGACGCGAGTGGTTTGTAGTTCAAAGCATAATGCCATGTGAAGATCTAGCAGTGTTATGTAACCCTGGTCTAACCGTGGCTATCGTCGGTTATAAAACGCCGCCATATTGGATCATTAACCGTAATTGACGCCTCTTCCACTTCTGAAAGGTTTTCATCTGCAAGTACGTGCTGCGGGTCATAGGGCTTCAATTCAAATTTGAAGCCACTGGTGTGCACAAAGGGAATATTGCCGGTGGCACCTGCAGCCGTTAATGACATTTCCACCTCACCATTACTCCGCCAATAATTTAAAGCCCTGTTTGCGCATTTACCTAATGCACTCGTTGATTTATGCTCCTCAATGATATGCAGAAACAATCGAGTAATGTCTTCGTTTAAAACTTCCATATTCTGGTATTGATAGCAATCAATTTTTTGACGAATCTCCGTAAATGATAGTACACCATTTTTGGGAGTCACATTGAGCAATAAATTGTTGCTGTCGATTTTCTTCAGAATGTGGTCCAAGATCTTGTCGGCAACCAACTTCCAAGGAAAGTATACTGTATCGGCCATGTTAATTTCAAGATTGGAAATCTTCAGGGCAACCAACTGTCTTCCCCTTGTGATCTTGGCCATGTCGATCACTTTCTGCAAGTCCACGATTAAAGTGTTCCCAAACAGGATTTTTTCTTCTAATTGCTTCAATGCAAGATCGGAACTTACCCCCATTTCGGAATTGGCATCATACAGAAATACCACAGGGTTTGTAGAAGATACACGCACCAAGGGCGCCCCACCTTTCAACTCGCGTTTGAGACACCAATACCGGCACAATTCCGCACTAGCCTCACGCAAGTCATCGTAGATTTCAACTTTGGAGATTTGTTGCTTATTTCCCAATCCACGCAACAAGCTGCTCGAGGACTTCGGCTGGAATTCCCCAGCGGTGGTTTCCACTTTGAGATGTAGCAAGCAGTTGAAAATTATGTCGATGAATTTTTGCGGAGCGATGGGCGTGCTGTTTTCGGTCTGCCACTTGAAAGAATTAATTCTGTTTTGTTGTCTCCGCTCCAGCACCAACTTGTCATTCTGCTGGCTCAATAGTCGACTATCCCGATAGAACATTCGCGTTTTCGTTATGCCATGAAGAACATTCTCGCGAGTCCAAGAGACAGGTCCATGCCGATCACAATACAGTTTAAGTGTGGCCTTCAGTTGCAATGCCCCCTGCATACCTTTCTCCATCTCCATGTAAAGGCCAGCTCTTTTAGCACATGTCACATGGTATGCTTGAAAACAGTTGCGATTGGTACACTGGATGCATGCACCCTTTTTCTGCTTGCAGATGTAACACAACAACTTCCAGCGATTTTTCGGGATCGAGTCGATTCCTTCAATCGGCTCCAAATATATCGGGTTGGCAAAGTAAACCTCATTAATCCAGAGCGCACAAACCACATGGCTCCATAACCCGTTATCGAGTTGCTTGAATGCTCCAGTGTGTGAGGGACAAAATGTGCAATCCACATTTCTTCCTCTACTTAGCATGCACCTCCTACAGAACCATTGGCCCTCCGGTATGAATGCAATTCCATAGCATTCTTGGTGCACTGCAATATTACACCCGTCACAGAAAACAATCGCATTGGTTTGCTCACACTCCAGATCATTACAAACTGCACACCTCTGTTCACTTATGGACGCAGCCCCTATTCCATCATCTGATCCATACCGGTCGAAATTCTCCTCCAACGTCAACAACTTCTCGTTGGTGTTTTGCCCGCTGTTCACCCGCGCCATTTCGTTGGCCAAGCTGTGCCATTGCTCTTCCAACACTGACATCACAATCTCGAAAACCTCCGGCGACACTGCAACATGGTGGTCCCGGTGTGAGTTCCACCACTCCAAGAACTCCTTATCCTGCTCGTCCATATCATACATCACTTGTCTTGCCGGTTTGTGCTGGGTGTGTTCCCGGAAATACGTAGATGGCAACTTGGACTTGTGGGGCCGTAGTCTGAACCCGTACTCGGCAACTAGTCTCGGCAACCGCGAGAGATGTGGCGTTTCCTGATTTTTGAGTTTTCTTGGAGGCTTTTTGATGCCATTGTGGGAGATACTGGAGGTTGTGTTGTGAGAGTTGGAGTTTTTCGTCACCTGGTGATTTTGCGCTTGTTTGTCGGTATTTTCGTGAACGGTGAAAACGGCAAGCTGTGCATTTTCGTCCAAATCCGGATAGATTTCCTTATAGTCTCTTTCCTCGCGCGGACGCGTGTCGTGGCTGGATAGAACCATAACTGTGTGGAGTTGTAGGGAGACCGCGTTGTATGGTGATGGTCGTGCGATGCTCAAGACGTGGGAGACTGAAAAACGACTGGATCAGACTGGATCAGCACAAGTTCCCAAGATCAAAATTGCCGGGGAGAAAATGTCAGTTCCACAAAATAAATTAAATATTTCCTGCTTCTTCGTCTCTTCCAATGTCAACTTCTGCAATGTAAATTCCACCGCCGTCAAAGTGCACTGTGTACTTCAAAATCTAGAACTTTTAGAACTTCTGGAACTTCTTCTCAGTAAAAATTAAACTCAGGTTTATTCTCCTACCAACTAAGTCTAAGGAATTAGCCATGTAAATAAGCCACATTAGGCCCCGATGGAAATTACCCTAAAGTTTATTTTTATTTCGAGCATAACGGTTTCCTGGGGAAAATCGACATTTATATGTCATTTCTTCCATGTCATTGCCGTTTAAAACAAGAATGCCATTCTTTCTCCAAACGCCTACATTTCTTCTCATTCATTGCACTTTATGCATCTTAGCCATATGCGAATTCCAAAAGTGGAACATTGTTCCTGAGGGCAAAAAGGCACAGAGCTTATGTGCATCTGCAGGATCGTTTAGATATATTATTTAAATTTGAAATTATTGGGTATGCTGATTCGGGGCACAAAATTCCGGATTCCGTTTTTGTCCCGGACATGTCGTCAGTATGCTTTTTGAGAAACTCCGCACAATGTCAGAGTGGGGCGTTGTCTGCAGGAAAAGATCGGGGTACACAATCTATGGAAATTAAGAGATCCCGGGATATGATGAGGAAGGAGTAGGATGTTGCAGAAATGGACGGTAGAAATGACTTTTCTGTAGCTTACGTAATCGTCTGTTTTTTTCAAAATTCTCAAATTCCAAATTTCCATGATTTTCATCCAACCGTTACTTTCACTGGAGGTAAGTGTACTGCAGACAAGGTGCCGGGCAATCTGACCACTGTAATACCTACTGTTGCTATACTTAATAATTGTTTACGCCATAGACCAATAGCACCCCCGAATTTCTCGAAGAAAAAGTCTTCCAGCATGGGCAACAACACTTCCACTTCGAGAAAATCCGCCGCGGCGCTCCGTCACTCGGCGGCGTTCAGGAAATCCTCCCAGCTGCAGTCAAACAGCCAGAATTTGGAGGAGGAGTTCAGCGACCTCATCTTGCACGAGGTCAAGAGAGAAAAGCAACAGACGTTGACGGAGAAGGATAACTTCACGCAGGATCTCATCGAGGACGAGTTCAACGAGCTAAACGACGGACTTCTAGACAGCGATCCGCCGCTAGTACTGAGAAGCATCTTACCCGACGACAACGACAACATGGACGTGGACGAGGCTGCTGGCGGCACGTCCCCACAACAGAAGGCGACGCACGTGACCGTGGCGCTGTTGGATAACCTGATGGACTCGCTTCTGGATCTCTCCAAGGTGGACTTCACAAAAATAGCAGCTTCTCTGCTAGCCCGGCAACAGGGGTCGCAGCTGCCGTCAACGGTTCTGCTGAGGCTGCCGGCGCCGCCCAACCTCGGAGGAACGGGCGCAAACGTCCCGGGCCAGATGGCTGCAAACGCGTTGGGCTCTTCGAGGAACAGTTTCTCCGAGTTGGTTCCCGTGGAGATCAAGTGGGTGAATGCCACGCGCGAGAACATTGCCAAGGTGGCGATCATCGGGTCGTTTTCAAACTGGCGTGACGTCATTAAGCTCAAGCGGTCGGCACACCACCCAAACGAGTACTCCACCACCGTCAAGTTGCCTCTTGGCGTGCACAAGTTGCTCTACATCGTCAACAACGAGTACAGAGTGTCTGAGCAGCTCCCCACCGCCACGGACCAAGAGGGGATCTTCTTCAATTGGTTCGAGGTGTTGGACCCGCACCGGCTCTTCAACCACTCCCAGAACCAGCAAACACACACGGACGCCACCACGCCGTTCGACGCCAACATCATCCAGGTGGCAGGGCAACATGACACGTCGCTCATCCAGCGCAAACTGAACTCGTTCTTGGCGAAAGTCTCGCGGCAGGAGAAGGCGGCGCCCAGCCACGAGCACGTGGAGTACCAGGACGAGAAGTACCTGACGTACCACACGCAGGCGTCGCTGTCGTTTGTGGAGGGATTTGGCCAGCCGAGCGACGAGTACTCTTCGGAGATCCCCGAGATGTTTGTCAACTACGACTACTTCAAGAGCAAAGCTGCAGACTACGAGTTGCCAGAGCCACCACAATTGCCCGCACACTTGAACAACGTCTTGCTCAACAAAATGCTGACTAATCAACAGCAAAACCACGCCAACATCTTCCCGCAATTGGGCAACGAGGGAGCACCCAGACGCCCCACGTTGAGGAGAGCAGACAGCTCGTACTATGCTTCAAATAAAGAAGCGTATCACCTATCTATTCCGAATCACGTGATCCTAAATCACCTCATGACAACGCTGATCAGGAACGATGTGCTCACAGTGGCTTGCATCACTCGGTATTCTGGTAAGTTTGTCACTCAGATCATGCACTCTCCAGCAGATGTGCATGAAGGTGGATAGTGGAGACTGGGGTATCTCACTGTATGGCCTTGTCTTGTGTGCAGTGCCCGGGATGACGGGATTTACGGGTGCGAGACTTATTTGAAACCACACTGAGAAACCACTGCAGTATAAAGAACTTCAGAATTTCGTGTTTTCAAATTTATTCCCAAGGGTTCCGCTAATTGCCACAGGCCGATTACGTAATCCATTGATCAAATTTTATTCTTTGGATCCACCGTCAATTTACCACCCGACTCCGCCGACTTTTGCGCAACTCACGCACTACCACAATCTCGCAAGCCAACTCCTCCCGATATCATCAACAGGAGCTACTTTTGAGTCAATCCATTCACCCAAACATCCATTTCATCCATCCAACCACGTGAGGTTGCATTTTCTCATTTCCATTCACTTTCCTTGTCATCTCGTCTGTCCCCCACTCAATCATGTCGTGGACCGGATTTAAGAAGGCCATCAACCGCGCAGGCGCACAGGTCAAATTCAAGACAGGCCAAATCGACGAGCTGGCGGACTTGGAGTTCAATTACCAGGAGAAACGCTACCGGGTCATGGAAAAAGCTCTGTTGCGTTTGCACAAAGAGCTCCGCAACTACAAAGACCTGCTCCACACTTTGGCTCGCGCCCAGGCGTCGGTGGCCGATGTCTTATCTGGCTTTTATGGCAGAGAAGAGCAGAACGTTGCTGGCGTGTACAGGGACGCCATGAAGGAACTTGTTGAGTCTGGCACCGAGCTTGACCAGCCATACCTCCAGACGGTACTCAACCCAATTGAGAGGTTCAACTCGTACTACGTGGATGTCAACGAGGCCATCAAGAAGCGGCTGCGCAAGAAGATCGACTACGATGCACTCCAGGGGAAAGTCCAGAAGCTAATAGATCACCCAAAGGAGGACCCAGGATACGAGCCCAAGCTATTGAGCGCGAGAGAAGACTTGGAGCAGGCACTGGAGACTTACGGGTTGCTCAATGCGCAATTGAAAGACGAGCTCCCCAAGTTGATCGAGATGAGAATTCCATATCTCAACCCTTCCTTTGAGGCATTTGTCAAGATCCAGTTGCGCTACTTCAGCGACAACTACTCCAAGCTCAATGCGGTGCAGCGGCAATTGGATGCCGAGAGCAGACACGACTACATTTCTGGGAACTTGGATAGAAAGATGGATCTGATTTTGGGCAAGATCCGGGAGTTGAATGTGGCCCTCTAGGTTAAGGGAGATCACTGAGATTATCGCTTCATTTCTCATCGCATCGCATTCGTGGCTCACATTGAAGATTTCGAAAGTCCTTGGGTTCTTGTTTGTTCCTGGTGTATAGCATTGGAAGTCACGAGCAGCAACAGTGTAGTAGAGATACATGAGAGCGAGAATGAGCAAGAATCAGAATACGAAAAAGAGTGGAACTTCCACACTCCAATTTGCTCAGACCCGCCCGACCGATAAAGAATAGGTGAACAAAAAATTAAAAAGAGAAAATCAACAAAACGAAAGTGAACAAAAAAAAAAGCTCCTTTTCATTCGAGGTGATCGCAATTTCCCTGGTGGGCCCGTATCTCTCCATTTAGTGTGCGCTATCTATACTTCTCTACTCCTGTACGTGCGATCAGTAACACTTCACCTTCACCCACCAGAAAAGTATAAATACAGCGGCATCCGCACCGAGAAATTCCCATGTTGCGCAGGAAAATCTCCAACTGGGCGTCCAAGCCAGACGACCCGCAGCCCTTCTGTGCGTTCCCGGAGACCTTCTGGCAGTACTACCAGGACTCACTCTCTCGCCATGCCTCCAAAGACCTGCCCACCATAATGCCCACCATAATGCCCACCAACACCAAGAAGTACCACTCCAACTCTTCCACGGTGAATGCGGTCAAGCAATTGTTTGGCCTGGACCTCCCGCAGCCGTCCACGAGCCAGGTGATCTCGGTGTTGAAGTCGCCGTTCACCCAAGGCGATGTGGTGAAAGCATACCACTTGATACGGTACTTCCAGCTCAGCGACACGGGCTACTTCATCACGAACGACGGCCACGACCGGCTGGGGGCCAGCATCGAGCTTGTGGGCGCGGAAAACTGGGAGAACGTCATGTGCTACTTGGACGCATTGCTTTTCTCCATGTTTGCCAACTTGGAGCTGTTCGAGCCCATCTTGTTCATTCTGAACCAGCACGCAAACCCCTTGGTCACCCAGTTGTCTGGCTTGCTCCGCGTGTATGTGAATTTGCTCCGGCTGGGCAATTTGATCACCACGGATATCACCCAGAGAATATGTGAGTGTTTGATGAAGTTGGGGTTTTCAGAAGCAATGAGCCACCGGCAGCAGGACCTGGCGCCTGTTTTTGAGTTCTTGACCGAGACCTTGGCCATGCCGTTGTTGACGTTCCGGGTGGAGATCCAGCACCTGGGCAAACAGGATGACGACGATAAGAAGTACCTGAAGGAGCGGATTCTTTTCGTTTCGTTACCCGAGGACGACGACAGCGAGCTTGTGAAGCCTGAGAACAGCCACGTGGAGCAGTCAGAAAGGGATGGAGCAGCCAATGGCGAGAAAGACAAGGAAACTCTGAGCTTGGAAGCCTCAAAGGACCAGTCACAGAAGAACGGGGAAAACGGCACCAAGTCTGCCGACGACGCCGTGCTACTCGAGGAGTGTCTCGAGCACTACTTCAACAACTCCATCTCTGTGCGCAGAGAGCTCCAGCGCAGAGCCACCCTCGACGCCAAAGGTCTCCCTGGAGGAGATGTGCCTGTGGTGACCGAGGGAGAGGAGCTCGATATGACCGCAGAGGTGAGCGACACGCAGAGAAACAACGCGTCTACACGCCAGAGCACGGCCGACTCTGCTCCGCAAGTGCGCGTGCGTACAAGGTCGTCCACTTTATCCATCTGGTCAATCAGTAGTGTGGAGTCCAAGCCAAGAGAGGTGATGCTCCCGGCGTGGATGTTGTTGCGTTTGCTTCCGTTCTACACCGACGACAACGACCTCAACGGCGCCAACGAGAGCATAGCGCGCAACTCGCGCGAGTTCGCCAATAGGAGACCGGTGCTCCCGATCTGTTTGAAGAGGTACTCCTTTTCTGCAGGCGACGGGCTGGCCAGCAGGTCCAAGCGGAGAATCTTGATTCCGCCCATCATCGACTTGCCTCCGTTTGTCGCTGACGACCCAACTTCAGCTGATGACACTGGGTATAAGCTCATACTAGAAAGTGCAGTGTGCCACCGGGGAACCACAATCCAGTCGGGCCACTTCGTGTCTGCAGTGCGCAAGGACATCCACATCGAGAACCAGACGCTAGAAGAGGCCCTAGCTGCGCCGTGGTACTTGTATGACGACTTGAAGAAACACAGAGTGGTGACGAAAACGTTCCAGGAGATCTTCGACACCGAGTGGCCCTACATGCTCTTCTACAGGCTTGTGGCATGCGAGGGAACAAGACCCAACAGCCAGGTGCTGTCTGTGTTGTCGCTGAACGTGAGTCCTGTGATTGCACCGAAGGGTTTCAAGCAGAAATACTGGGCAGAGGAGTTGACACCAATTGCTTCCGACGGAGGCAACACAAGCATGCAGTCACTGGAGCTGCTTCCCAAAAACACACTCCATCTCACGGACTCCACCACGTCGAGCATCCCGATCCCGGAGTACCTACCGTCAAATCCCAAATTCGTCGATATCAGAAAGCGGTACTTGTGGTATGTCATAGACAAGGACAAGAATTACTACAAGGAGCTGGCGTCCATATCGAAAACGGGAAGCAGGAACATGAGCATAAGTTTCACCCCGCAGTTCCGCCGCAACAGTCAGTGGAGCGAGATGTCCAACATCAGTGGGTTTGCACTTGAGGAGGACACCAACGCCAACTTGGAGAAAGTGAGGGAAAAGCTAGAGACATTCGATCACAAGGACCATGAGGACGTCATGTCGCCCATTTTATCTGAGAAAAGCAGAAAGAGCGAGGAGAAACACCGACACCTTCACCACATTTTCAGCCACGAAGCACCTCCGTCTTTCTCTAAGAAGGAGTACCGCAAGAAACGGGCACAGTTCAAGAAAGAGAAGTGCTGCATCATGTGAGAAGACAGAAACACTTGCCAGACGCTACACAGAGAAAACTAGAAGCTACACAGAGAAAACTAGACGCTACACACAAGATTAGAGTTTCAGTTGTGGTCCATGAAATTAGAGATCTGAGTTTGATCCACGGAACTGAGCTTCCCAGAAGCACGCTGCACCATCACTTCGACATGCATTATTTATCACACTTGCACACTTACAATACTAATAATCAGCATCGAGCACTTTTCGCACCGATATTTCCTGCTCTGTTCATTCTTCCTATTCGCAGTAATAGATGTCTCCGCTGTTGCCTGCAGCAGCTACTCCACATTCACCCACATCCACACACGAAACGTAACTCTCGCTCACTTTCAACTTCCGCATCACCTTCCCGGAGCTCCAGCTCCAGAAAAACACATTCCCGCCTATATCTCCGCTCATCACCACCTCTCCGTCTCTCAGCACTGCCACCTGGATTCCGTACCCGGCTACCCTGTGGCCATGGAAACTTTTCGCCCTGTTGAACTTGAACTTTCCACTTCCTTGGATTGTCTGCACCGTGTTGTCCATCATCTGCAATAGTATAGCATTGGAAGTCGGATGAACTGCCGCATGCGGGGTGGCATGCTGGGTCGGATCAGCTATAATCTTCGCAGGAATATTCACCTGCCACTTCCAGAAGCGGATGGTCCTGTCGTCGGAGGTAGACATGAACTTGGTGTTTTTGTCCACTGCCAAAAGCGTGTTGATCGCTCCCAAGTGGTGGTCGTAGCTCTGGACGGGTTTCCCGGGCTCTGGTGCAGACATGTCGTAGTGGTCAATGTGCCTGTTGAGAAGTCCGACCACAAACTCGTTTTCGTTGTTCGGATTGAAGATCACTGAGTTCGGGATGGCGGAGACAACCACCTCATGCAAAATTTCTCCGCTCTCGGTGCTCCACAAGATAATCTTCCTGTCCACTCCAGCACTTAGAAATTTCAGGCCGTCTGCACTGAACACCACGTCCTTCACCGCCTGGGTGTGGCCGTAGTATCCTCGGAGCATCAGCTTCGTCTCTATACTCCAGAGATAAATTTTGGCGTCGTTTCCGCTCAGAAGAAGCACGTGGCTGTTGCAGTGGAATCTCACTCTGGTCACTCCTTTCGTGTGGCCACGCAACACGGCCTTGACTTTCGTGGGAACAACAAAACTCAGCTGGTCTTTTTTCTTCCTCTCCAACTCGTCTCTGAGAAACTTCTCCAGCACGAATAGCTCGGTTGTGGCTGTTTCTGCTGCCTCAGGCTGGAAATACTGTCTTTCTTCCGTAGGCTCACGGTCTTCCTCCTCGTACTCGCTCAGATCCGTGTGTGCCCATGGCCCAGCATAGTCTAGCAGCTCGGGATCCTGGCCCTTTGCGAATTTCTGTTTTTTTCTCGTTTCCTTGCGCTTTCTCTTGGTTCCTTTGGACTTCACACTCTGGCTTACGGGATGCTCATGTATCTCAGCAACCAGATGTCCGATTTCGGCCAGAGTTGCACCATTTGAATCACCGCCTCCAATTCTCTCTATCCTTTCAATTTCACTTCTACTCGTCTCGTCCTCATCGGAACTGGTGTAGCCCTCCACATTCATCTTGTGCTATATAGACAGGAATTATCGCACACCTCATCTCTCATCGCATCTCACATCTGATCCCACATCTCACAGCCAACATGAGCAAAAGACAAATTGAAGACTCAGACATAGACGTCAGTCTGACCGACGAGTCCGACGTCGAGTCCCAAAACGACATGGAGGAGGTGGTCAACGTTGATTTCGACTACTTCGACTTGAACCCAGAGGTGGACTTCCATGCCACCAAGACCTTCCTCAGACAGCTCTTCGGAGACGACGCCACGCAGTTCGACGTGTCCAGCTTGGCGGATTTGGTCTTGCTGAAAAATTCCGTGGGGACCACCATCAAAACCGACGGAGAAACAAGCGACCCTTTTGCATTGCTTTCTGTGATCAACTTGACGGAGAATTTGGCCAAGCCCAGTGTGAAGGCAGTGGTGGACTACATCCTCGAGAAGCTGAAGGGCCAGCGAGAGTTCAACTTGGTGCTACTGAAGTTGCTCTCGGCACAGAAGTCCACCAAGGAGCAGCTCAAGGTCGGCTTGATTGTCAGCGAGAGAATGATCAACATGCCCGTGGAGGTGGTTCCTCCCATGTACAAGATGCTCTGGGACGAGATGGCCAAGGCGGACGACGCACATGAGAAGTACGAGTTTGACTACTTCTTGGTGATCTCCAAGATCTACAAGTTGGTAGACTCGAAGCTTGAGGACGAGGACGACGCACAGAAACTGAAGAAGAAGAAGGCGGTGAAGTCCGAGGAGTTCGACTATTTCCACTACGAGGACTTGGTGTTGGAGGAGAACGCCAAGTACCATGGCCATTATGCGTACACGAACAAGCAGCAGGAAACAGACTCGAGGAGAGTATTCACGGAGTACGGCATTGACCCCAGACTCAGTGTGTTGTTGTTGGACAAAAACGGCTTGCAGAAGTCGATTCCGGAGATGGAGGCCAAGTTCCCTCCCTTCTAGTGTAATATAGAGCAGTATGAAACAGAAGTGTAGTGTGAAAGGAGAAACTGAGCATATTTTTGGTACTTTGATTTTGCCTATGAAATATGTCCACTGGAATTTATGAATGTGATATTTCAATTCTTGTTTTTGTTCTAGGATGGAATTTATGTCAACGGTTTTTGAATATTGGTGACTTTAGGAAATTGTAGAAATGGTTGCGAAAAGTGAGAGAATATAAGTGAGAATAGAAAAAGTTGAAAATGAGGATACACAAATCTCCGTGAAATAAATATTAACAGGAAGAAAATTGGCAATTTGGCATAACGAAATTAAATAAATATCATCAAAGATTGGAACTCTCACCTTCCTTATAGGAAAACCTTGACCTTTGTGTCTATTTATTGGGACAAGTTGATTTCTCCATTTGACGCAGCCACCACCAACGAGCCACGCAACAAAACAAAATTTAGACAAAATAAAGCAGAAAAAGAGATAAATCAACTTCCAAATAATCGAACTTTCAATTTCATTTCTTTTTTTCCTTCCCGGTAACACATCTCTAGTCCGGTCTCTACACCCACCAGACCTTGCGGTGCGCACACGACTCGAAAATTTTCCTACAAAGTTGATCTCTCACATTACAAGAACTTACCCATACACCACGAAAATGGCCCCACCACACAAAAACCAGGCGTTCCGCCCGGAAAACGTGTTGAAGCGTGCCGAGGATTTGATCGGCGTCAACGAAAGCGAGGCCGCCTTGGAGACTTTGTACGAGTTCATCACCTCCAGAAGAATCAGGTACTTGCAAGTGGAGGACTTGGAGCCCATTGGCTTGTTGCTCATTGAGTTGGCCGTGGACTTGAGAAAGGGCAAGGTCGCCAAGGACGCCTTGCACCAGTATAAGAAGAACGTCCAGTTGTCTGAAAACGGCTTGGAGTCCGTCCAGGTGATTGTGAGAAAGTTCATTGAGTTGGCAGAGAAGAAGTTGGACGAGGCCCAGGCTAAGGCCGAGATCAAGATCGATCAGGACGAGGAAGACGACTTGGAGGGAGCCCAGACTCCAGAACTGATCTTGTTGTCTGCTGTGTCCAACACAGACTCGGCAGACCGTACCGAGAGAGAATTGGTGACTCCATGGTTGAGGTTCTTGTGGGAGGCGTTGAGAGCCACATTGGATATCTTGAGAAACAACTCCAAGTTGGAGGTCACCTATTCTGCAATCGTCACCCAGGCATTCCACTTCTGTCTCAAGTTCAACAGAAAGGCCGAGTTCCGCAGATTGTGTGAGCTTTTGAGAGCACACATGCAGCTGGTGACCACGCAGGTGCAGACCAAGACCACCGCGCCCACGCTCAACGCCGTCGACTTGTCGGACTCTGAGACCGTGCAGAGATATTTGGAGCAGAGGTTCAACCAGTTGAACATCTCGGTGAAGTTGGAGTTGTGGCAGGAGTCGTTCAGGTCCGTCGACGACGTGCACGCCTTGTTCACCGCGTCCAAGAGAACGCCCAAGCCGGTCATGATGGCCAACTACTACGAGAACTTGGCCCGTATCTTTGCTGTCTCGGACAACACGTTGTTCCATGCCGCTGCCTGGAATAAGTTCTTCAACTTGTTCTCGCAGTCTCCAAATGCCACCGACGCCGAGTTGAGCCACTACGCTTCCGTGCTTGTGTTGTCGACTTTGTCTGTCCCCACCAGATCCTTGAACGTCAACGAGACCGTTGTGGACGAGCAGAAGGCCAAGAACGCCAAGTTCACCTCGTTGTTGAACTTGAACCAGGTGCCCACCAGAGAGTCGTTGATCTCGTCCATCGAGAGCAGACAGATCTTGAAGTTCGTTGATCCTGCCGTCAAGGAGTTGTTTGAGATCCTTAGTGACGCCGAGTTCCACCCATTGGCTGCCAAGAACAAGGTGGCCAAGGTGTTCAGTGTGATCAAGGACGACAAGGCGTACAACAAGTACATTCCGATCTTGACCGAGGTCGTGTTGGTCAGATCGTTCCAGCAGGTGTCGCAGATCTACGAGGCCGTCAAGCTCGACTTCTTGGTGGAGTTGGGTATCATCGAGGGCACCGAGTACACCTTGACTCCGTTGGAGGTCGAGGACTTGATTGTCAACGCGGTCAAGAAGGGCCACTTGTCGTTGACCATCGACCACGAGCTGCAGGTTGTCACGTTCAAGTCCAACCCATTCGAGGACTCCTTCACCGACTCCTTGTCGTCCAAGTTGCAGGCCTCTCCAGCTGAGTTGGTCAGAACCCAATTGTCCAAGTTGGCACAGGTGCTTGCCAGCTCGTACCAGATCATCGACCCACAGGCCGAATCTCGCTACAAGCAGAGACGCGAGGCTGCCTTGAACAACGCCTTCGCCAACTTTGTCAGTGAGCAGCAAGAAATCGCCGACAGAGTGCAGATCTTGGAGGAGCGCAAGAAGATTGCCGAGAAGTTGAAGCGCGAGCAAGAAGAAGCCGCCGCCAAGGCCAGACAGGAGAAGTTGGCTGCCGAGCAACAAGCCGAGCAGGAGAGATTGGCCGAGGAGCAGGTGAGAAAGAACAAGGAGAGATTGGAGAGAGAGCGTAAGGCCATCATTGCCAACGAGAAGAGAAAGATCGCCGAGGACATCAACGCCAAGGGAATCATCAAGATCGACTTGGACAACTTGGACAACTTGGACAAGGAGAAGTTGCACGAGATGCAGATCCAGCAATTGCACAAGGACAGAAAGGACTTGGACGAGAAGTTGAAGATTGTGTTCAAGAAGGCCGACCACTCGGAGAGAGCGTTCAGAAAGTACGAGTTGACTTTGCTTGCGGAGGATGCCGAGGCTCAAAAGGTGAGAGACCAGAAGGCGCACGAGGAGCTCAAACAGGCCAAGTTGGAGAAGGCCAAGAAGGAGTTCACACAGGCCACCGAGTTGAAGGAGCGTTTGTCACGTGTGTTGCCTGAGTTCCAGCAGTTCAGAAAGGAGATTGACGAGCGCAATGCCACGAGAATTGCCGAGATGAAGGCCAGAGCACAGAAAGCTTTAGAGGAGGCCAAGAAGGAGAGAATCGAGCAGGTCAAGGCCGAGAGAATCGAGCAATTGAGACTCCAGAAAGAGAAGGAGAGGATCGTTGCCGAGGAGGCTGCCCGCAGACAGGCCAAGGAGGCCGAGTTGACTCGTTTCAAGGAGGAGTTGAGATTGCAAAAGGAGAAGGACGCTGAGTTGGCGAGAAAGAGAGCCGAGATGGAAGCTGAGTTTGCTGCTAAGAAGGCGTCGAGCCAGCCACCAGCCAGAGCCTCTCTGTCTCCATTTGGCAACGCTGCGCCCACCAGATCTCCAGCTCTGTCACCATTTGGCAGTGCTCAGCCGGTCAGCCAGCCTAGGGCTTCCCCATTCGGCAACGCTGCGCCTGTCAACCAGCCAAGAGGCTCTCCATTTGGTAGCGCCGCTCCCGTTCTGACCCCCACCACGCCTCTGAAGCCCGCAGACAGGCCATTGACGTTTGCTGAGAAGATGAGATTGAAGAGAGCAGGCCAGTTGCAGGAGTAAGGAAAGTGGAGGAGCGAGGACAAGATTGAGGCCAGGAGAGTGCGGAGAAGAGTGAAGTCCCACAAGAGAGATGATTGAGTGGAGGGAGTCTTAGATACAATTACATTTGATGCTTGAAAAGTGTAGAGTGGGAGTCAACGAAAAGAGATGGACAAAAAAGACAAGAAGAGTCAGCTCTTTACATTTTCGTTAAAAAATCAAAATGTCCTTTCTACTTTAATTTCTGAAGATCTATCTGTAGATTATCGAGCAAGCTCTCCATTCTCTGTCTTTCTCTGCACTACCCCAGATTCTTCCTACCATGATCACCATCATCGGATCCTTGAACTACGATCTCGTCACTTACACAGAAAAAGTTCCCGAGGCAGGAGAAACGTATGCTGCCAACTCATTCGAGAACCATTTGGGCGGAAAAGGTCTCAACGAGGCTCTAGCCTGTGCTCGGCTTTCTCAAGCTGGGAAAGTGAGAATGGTCGGGAATATCGGCGATGATTCTTTCGGAAAAGAGTTGAAGGCCGCATTGGTGGAAGCTCAAGTCGACACAAAGTATGTTCAAACACTCAAAGGCCAATCGTCGGGTGTGGCGGTGATTTTGGTGGAGAGTTCAGGCGAGAACAGAATCTTGATCACAGCAGGAGCAAACGGGCAGTTGAAACCGACAAATTCAGACTACGAGGAGATTTTCCGTGACTCCGAGCCAGGAGATTACGTCATATTGCAAAACGAGTATCCCCACACCGTCGAGTCTATCAATTGGCTCAAACAGTATAAGCAGAAGGTGAACATCGCATACAATCCGTCTCCATACAAAAGTGAGCTCATTCTGCCTGAGTTGCTCAGCAAGATAGATTTGCTTATTGTCAACGAGGGAGAAGCTTTGGATGTTGCCTCTTCAGTATTGCAAAATCCCGAGTTGGAGAAATTCAAATCGTCCATTTCCTCTGGTGAAAGTGAAGGGTTCGCACAGTTGGCCAGCAAGTTGCAGACCATGCTAAACCAGGACAATGTGTCTGTAGTAATAATCACTATGGGCAGTAAAGGGTCGCTTGGTGTTTCCAAAAGCGAAAATGTGTTTTTCGAGAAATCCAGAAAAGTCTCGGTGGTGGATACGACGGGTGCTGGTGACACTTTCTTTGGTGGGGTTGTGCTGCAGCTTAACTATGGGCACAACTTGCGAGAAGCAGTGAGGTTTGCAACAAAGGCAAGCAGTTTGGCTATACAGAAGAAGGGAGCAGCTGAGGGGATTCCTTTCTTTGCTGAAGTGGCTGAGCTAGAATGAAAGTAATGAAAATAAAATGAAATTGGATAAATGTTGAGGTTCTTCCCGCAAGACTCGATCCGGTGCCTGATCAGCTTGCAACATCCAAGTTTGCTCTTTCTGATTAGTGTATTAGTCATAGTCTAGTTAGTTTCTTTTGCGGAGGCCCTCGGGAGCTGGGGAGTCCGACTTGCCCGTCACATGGACGTACTCGTTCACTTGGGCTGCAACTCCACCGCTCACAGACTTCACTCTTCTGGATCTGGTGGTGTTTCTTCTGTACACCTCGATGTAGAACGCAATGAACAACACGAGGTACGAGGACAAAATCCCGCATCCGGAGTACGCAGCCAACATGGTTCCGGCACAGTCACCGCACACGTAGAACGTGTCGACGTACTGAGGCAAGTACGTGTAGATGATCTTCTGGTAGGTGGCAAAGTACACGAACCCCAAGTCCAACACGAACTGGATGATCTGGAATCTAGTGACCCACTCCTTCCACCACACTCTGATGCCTCTGGCAGCCAAGAAGTAGTACCAGTACATCACCACGTGCACGCCCAAGTTCAAGGTGATGGGCACCCAGGAGATAGGGGTCAAGCCCATCAATTGCGTGTAGCACAAGAGAGCAGTGGCACCGTGGTGGTAGGTGTGCAAGAAGGTGAGTTTCTTCTGCTTGACCACCAAGAACACCGTGTCGATGAACTCGCAGAACTTGGTCAAGTAGTTCAAGTAGTACAACAAAACCAACGGCTGGGTCCATGCTTTGGCGTCACAGATCGCGTAGAACAAGCCGTGCTTCCAGATCATTGGAATGAGTTGCTCCAACATCAAGGTCAACAAAGTCAACGAGAGAGTGGTGAGAAACAAGTTGTGGACCTGGAACAAGCCGTTCAACACCAAGGGCTTGATCTGGTATTTCTTGAATATATAGTTTCCGCCAAAAATCACCACGTAGTACACGGAAATGGCGACGGCCACCACGGGTAAAGTGGACATGAAAGTTTCACCCGGCACGAAGATGAACTCGGAGGGAACGAAGTTGCCCGCGGAGATGGTGGCGACAAACTTGTCGAAAATCGGCCACAACGGCACCAAAAACGGCGTGTCGACAGAATATGAAAGGAACGACATGTCTGGGTGAGAGAATAACGAGTGGAGAATTCACTATATATAAGCAATGTGTTCCGCCGTGGCCCATGCAGGCGGGAAGAGGAAAAACAAGTATGTTATGGTTTGCACACCAGGGAAAGTTCTGGGGGGAGACGGGGGAAAAGACAGGAAAAAATAAAAATAAGTTGGGGGGTCGGGGTCTATTTATATTCGGCGGCTGGTGTGCTGCAAATCCAGAGGGTTGGCACTATAAATACGGGTGGATCCGCCCGGAAGTCTGAGTGACATTCTTTATTTTTTTTCTGTCGAATGCGCTGCGCTTTCGGCACCGCGACGTTTAGGGGCCCATATATGTGGGGCTAAAGCCTGTGACAATTGCCGCAAACCGCGACTCCAAGGCGCACAGAGGGTAATAAATTTTTGATGAGGATATCCAAAAGTATGTATCTGAGTTTTGTCTTTTCGATACAATTCTTTGTTTCGGAATTTTCTATATCTATTCCCCACTTGTTGACCTGTCCACGCGTAGCTGGATTGTTCTCTGGTTAGCGTTCCGCGGCTCAGAGTGCATGTTTGCGTCATCTCATGGTGCATTAGTACTGCACTGTACGGCCTAGCACTGGACACTCCAGAACCATGTCTTTGGTTCCACTCCCAGAGACTTTGGTGCCGTTTTTGCGTGAGTATTTACCGAAACAACACGAGGATAAACTTTTTGTGACGTTGACATGGGCTCAATCCCTAGACGCCAGAATTTCCGCTGAAAAGGGCGTGCAGACAGCCATCTCCCACTTGGAGACCAAGACCATGACCCACTACCTCCGAGCAAACCACGACGCCATACTTGTGGGCATCGGAACGGTTCTTGCCGACGACCCGAAGCTCAATTGTCGGTTCGGGAACGCCAGGATCCGGCCGGTGGTGGTGGATCCGCATGGGAAATGGCAATATGCCAAATCCACTCTACGGTCCATATGTGACCAGAACTTGGGGTTGGCTCCCTACATTGTCACTGGGAAACACTCAAAATTTGATGAGGAGAGCATTGCTGTTTTGGAAAGTCAGGGTGGGAAAATTGTCAGATTGGATTTGGGACTGGACCATGGCCGCAACTGGGAATTGATTTTTGCAGAGCTACACACATTGGGACTCAAGTCAGTCATGGTTGAGGGTGGGGCAATTGTCATTAACGAGCTACTACTTTCAAGTTTGGTCGACAGTGTAGTGATTACAATCGGCCCTGTTTTCCTAGGGCAAAAGGGAACAGAAGTGAGTCCACTCACAAGTGTGAAGCTCACGAATGTCACATGGTGGAGTGGAGTCCAGGATACCGTCATGGCTGCAAGGATAAGGAAATAGAGAAACAACGCAATTCATAATCAGCTCAGCGCTTTCTTTTCCTCTTATCCCTTTCTTCTTGTCACCCCCTTCTTATCCCTTCCCTCTTGTCCCTCTCTTCTGATGACTGTTTATTCTTTTATGCTATATTACACCGCCCCTACAAGCAGATTCTGTAGGATGCGTACCGGCCAGAAGTCTCCGACCTTCTGATGATCTTCACAACGTCTCCTCTCTTCAACCCCAAGTACCGCGCCACAGGGTCCTCCCTCTGGATTCTGGGCAACTGCGACTCCTTCAATCTGTATCTGTCCAACAACTCCTTCTTCTCCTGCTTGGACAAACGAATGTGTTTTGGCACCAACTCGTGGTGGGTGATGTTGACAATCAAGTCGCTCTCCTGGAAGACTTCGATGGTGGCTGGAGACACCGTTGGAATCAACTTGTTGGCGCTCGGGGTGATGGAGTTCTGGTAGATGAAGATACCTGTGCTGAAGTTCTTCTCACTGATGTGAATACAGAAGTTTCTCATCGTCTTGATACCGACAGAGGCCTCGTCGCAGAACTCGACCCACAACGAACCCATCTCGGGGAATTTCTCGGCAGCCTCGGCCGTTGGCTGTGCTTGGAAACACATGAGCTTTCTTTGAGGTTCTCCCATGGGGCAGATTTTGGCCTTGAACTCATCCAACGTCATGTTGATTTCCTCGTCGGTGATGTAGTAGCCCTTGTCTCTGACCATCTCCTTGACGGTTCTGAAACTTCTCCACAAGCGGGAAGTGGCTCTTTCGACGTCCTCCATGGTGTAGTTATTGGGGTTTTGGCTTGTGCAGTTTAGAATCGCTCATCACGAAAAACTTCTGTGCAGCGCACGACTGGGTGCAAGATAGCGTGGGAAGATTCGAGAAACCATGGGGAAGGTGGAAAAAAAAAGCAAAGAAAGTATTTGAGCTGTTCACGTAGCAATTGTTAGCAATGGGCCTCGTTTGGCAGTTTTAGCAAGTTTTGAGCAAAGTTTTCTATTTTTGTTAGGCGTCGAACTTCCGCCGGAAGCGAAGGTCGATGTCTGCGTTGGACTTCCAGATCTTGGTCTTGATCGTCTGAAGCGTCATGGCCGGCTCAAGCTCCTGGCCGCGGCACTCTAGCACTAGCCACTCGCTGGGCGGCTTCTTGTCCTTCATCTCGCTCGTGCGCGAGTCGAACTTGTCCGTCAAGTAGTTCAAGATCTTGTTCACTCGCAACATGTTCTGCGAGGTCAACTTGATCGAGCTCTCCAAGACAGGCAACTTCTTGATTTTCTTCTGGCTGCGTCCGCCGATCTTCTTGTCTGCGGGAAGCTCAAGGTAGTCGACTTCGTAGAGCTGGAACGCGATCTTTGGCTGGTCCTTGTGTGGGAACTTATCGTACAATATTGGCTGGCCGATCCACTTGGGCAAAGTGCACCGGAGCTGTTTCACCAACTGGGCCTTGGCACTCTCAGGTGCTGCCGGGTACTCGATTGAGGTCAAGTCGCTCAAATGGAACGAGCACACTTCTCTATAGTTGCCCAAGTCTGGCGAATTCTCAAACACAATGATCAACAAGTCTCCCGGTAGTCTCTTGGAGTTGATCTGTGGTTTGTAGTGCTCCTCGTCGTCTTTATGAAATTGTAGGTCTGGATCGTTCGTGTATAGCTTGAGCGACGTGTTGATGGGTTTCTTACCTCCGTGGATGTTGAGTTTGTCCAAGTACGCCAGCTTGTTTGCCTGGAGGATCTTAGCAATGGAATCCTCGGACACTGTGGATGCGTCAAACTCTTCTTCGAGGCTATCTGGCGTCCCGCTCTCACTCACATTACTGGATATGGAGACCGACGGACTGTGGCGGAGCGGACTCGCTTGCGGGACGCTGTTTTTTGATGACATTCTGGTGAAGAGACGTTTTCTGATAGGCAGCTCTTCTGTGCTGGCCACAGACTGCGTTTCCGTCTCGCCATTGGCTAGTTTTTGCTTCTGCTTGGAACTCCGCAAGTCCTCTCTCAATTTGGCATCAGCGGCGTACTCAAAAAGAGCGTACTTGTGAAAAATGGAGTTGAGGAAAATGCGTGCAATGGAGAACCGCTCGTCGTCCGCAGCCTTGACTTTCTTGGCGATTGTATTGTCCGGATGGTCGTATGCAAGGTATGGGTAGTCTTTGACGAGGTCGTCGTAGTAGATATCGACATTGGAGATGGAGGACTCGCTCAAACTGACCAAGAGCTTGCCTGACTTGATCTCCACTTCACACCAGTTGTTCAAGGTATCCATAGTTTGGTGCTCCTGGAAGATCAAATCGAAAGCTTTCGTTCTCTCCTTCAAGTCCTCCTTCGAGAGAGGACATGCGTTTTTCTCAAATGGGAAAGTCTTGATCTCCTTGCACATGAACACGTCCCAGATCTTTATGTCTCCGTTCAAGTATAAGGTAAGCAAGCACCTCTTGTTGTTGAACATGCGCTTGGAGATGATCAGTTTTGGACTTATCTGGAAGTACTGGAACGGTCTCCGGTTGAAAGGAATTGTCAAGATCCGCTCAGGCGGAACTGGATTGAGCAACATCTCCACCGGAGTTTCATCCACCGCCAGTTTCCCCTCCAGCCCGTTGATACCAACGTCCACCATATCCTTGTATGCATTCACGTACTCCAACGACGGCCCGCCGTTCGTGTTGAGGAACATCAGCATGTACTCTGCAGAGTCGTCCTCGAAGTTGTGGAGAGAGAAGTTTGTGCCTGAAAGCGACAGCTGCATGTCCAAGTTGGCCGAGTCCATCAGCAAATGGCTGACAATGTCGTAGAAGTCCAGATTCAAGTCCAGCTGGTCTGCATGTGCGCCATCTAGTCCACCGCTCAAGTCGTCGTCGGTCACACTGTCCATGTTCATCAGGTAGTCCACACAGGTACGGAGATACTGGTATTTCAGGAGCGGCTCTGTGTCGGGCACGTGGTATCGCTCGAGCGACGTGTATGTGGATGCAAAGACCAGGTTTTCTCCTTCCACACAGAGAGAAACGATGGGAGACTCTGACTTGGCCACCAATGTGCACAACCCGACCTTCTCGTCGATGAACGAGAGGTCTGTGGATGAGAACGCCAGCGTAGGAAACGCCTCGTGCTCGTGTAAGTGTGCGTGGCCCAGAAGGTGGCGCAAGTCCGTCTTGACGATGTTTCCTCCTTTGTCTCCCGAGTAGAACACGCCAAAGTCAGACCCCACAGAGTCTGAGCCAGACAGACACGCCGTGGTGAGACTCCACACGGGCTCCTCGTGCACCTCGAAGTTCTTGTAGACTTTGAAATTGCGCATATCCCAGAGCTTCACCGTGGTGTCGGAGGAGCCACTGAGTATAAACTGGCTGTTCATCAATAGACACCGGACATTGTCCTGGTGGCCCACAAGACGGCGGATGAGGTTCAGCTGGCCCTCGGCGGTTATTCGCCGGTCGTAGATGTTGATGGTGTTGTTTGGACCGCCCGTCAGAATGAGGTTCCCGTGGTTGTTACTGAGAGCGTAGATGGACCGCGGCAAGTGGGTGCTGGCGGAGCAATTCTGCCACTGCTGGGTCGGCTTAAGCGTGGCTAGGTCCCACACTACCACATTGCCGTCCAAACCGCCACTCACCACCAAATTGTGCGGGGTGATCGACAGCACTTTCTTGATGTAGTCTGTATGGATATTCTGGAACTTGTGCACGTCAGCATCGCCGCCATCCAAATTGATGAGCTTCAAGGTCAAGTCTGCCAGCGCAGTAACAAGACTCTGGTCGTTGTTGACCAATTTCACGTCGTTGATCCAGTCAAAGTGCACGTTGTAGTTTCTGACCCCACTGTCATGGTAGGACAGCTGCGGGGCCCTGAAATGCAAGGGGTTGGAGGAAATCGCAGTTTCTAGTCTCAAGAGCCGCTCGTCCAAGTCCTGGGTCTCGTCATTTTCGCCATTGCCAAAGTGGAAGTCCAGCTCTGGCGTGGTGGGAGTCCCGGTCCATACTTTCACCAAACCATCTCTGCCAGCAGTGAAGAGCTGGCGGCGACTCGAGGAGAATTGCATGGCATTGATCGGGAGAATGTGGTTTTCGTTGGCGCTGGCCTCGCCGAGCACGTACGACAACCCTTTCCGTGCTTTTGACATGAGCTCCAAGTTCTGGGTTGGGGTGGAACAATTATACAGGCGAGAGGCCGTCCGGCACGGTGGGGGAGTGGAGCAGAGGAGGAGAGGCAAGTGGGGGGCAGGGGGGCAGGGAGAAAAAGTAATAAAAGAGGATTGAGCCGGCGGCAAGAAGAAAGTGGTACAGAAATTTTTTATTTGAGTTTTTTTTCTCGGGGGATTCCTGGGCTTTATATAGTTTTCCCTTTGGGCTCTCATGGCCTTGACAGAAGCGAACGAGGCTTGTGCTAGGGAGACAGCCATGCGAGGAAAGGAGAGCGAAAATGGACGAAAAGTAAAGAAAAGTTGGGAATTTGGGACATTATTCTTTTTTTTAAATTTCAATTTTTTTTTTCCTTATTGACTCTCCACAATTGTGTTTCCTTTCCGTCCTCTCCTATTTCCAGGAACATCTGTCACTGGTTATCTGCGCGCATTATCGGCCACAGATAACCCAAAGGCAGAGACAGGGAATGGTGAAAGTCATGGTAATGAAACCAGACAAATCGTAAAGCGGAGATTTTCAGATTGAGAAACGCTAGCTAATCCGTTATTTCCCCTTCTCCTTCTTTTTTTTGTTTTCCTTTGGCCAATTGCGTGACTGTGGGTGTCTGGTGAGACCTCCAGTCAGGTCTGGCATGTCAGAGAAGACCCACAGAAGACACCCCAGACAAAGGGATCCAAGAAACAAAAGAAATTCCTCAAGGAAAGTTTGAAAAGGACACGTCATCAAACACAAAGCCTCTGACTATATAAACCCTCAGCGTTTCCCTTCATTTCTGTCTTTTCCCTTGCTTCCTTTCTCGTCCCTCTCGTCCCTCTCTTCCATATCCCTCTCTGCCTACTTCATGTCCTTCTCAAACTCCTTCAACGCCGCCGTGAGCGCCTCGTTCTTCCGCGTCACCATATATAGGTCCAGGTCGTTCACCACATGCCGCCCGGCGTGGTCTGCAAACAACTCCAAGTCCTCCCCGACCGTCTGGAGCTGGTTATACACCAACTCCACGAGCGATGCTATAAAACCCGGCGAGGCCTGTGTTCCCAAGGCTTGAGTATGTTCCTCGACGATTTTCGCCACGTTGAGGTATATGGCCGCTTTCAAGCGCGTGGCCACATCGTCTTGGGCCATTTTGCGTGGGTGGTAGAGATTTCCTGGGGTGAGCCAGAGGTGCATCTGGTGCACCAGGTGCATCGCGGTGCCTACAGGAGTAGCCAGCAGAGGGAACAGGAAGGTGCGAAGGTAACGTAGGACACCATTCCTCTTTAAGGAGACACTTGAAACAATTTTAGAAAACTATTGAGGATTTTGAAGTGGGGATCCGTGTCCTTTTATAGTCCGATTTTTTTATTTCTTTTTCTTTCCTGTTTTGTCTTCTCTTCTCTGGTCTCTGCTCTCCCTCTGCTCGTCCTCATCTCTCGTGCCTGTCCTGCAATTCGCGCTCCACGCAATTACTATTCCGCAATGGGATTAATGAGACGCGCCTATGCATAAAGGTGAAATGGAGGGCCACCAGAATTTGCAAGTGGATTGTTTTCTAAAAAACTCCAAAGGAATACTTATTTTTGTTACTTTCGTTTCCGTTCATCGAATTGAATTTGCTTCGTTCACTTCCACTCACTCACTTACCTACTTCCAAGTACTTTCAAGTACTTCCACTCACTTCCACTTTGACTGTCCATAATTATGATTTCCCCAAGAAAGAGACAGGCACCCGCCAACTTGCCGGAACCAAAGAGAAAAATCTTGAAGCAAATCCACCAATTGGCATCGCCGCCAACTTCGCCAGAAAAAAAATCAGTGGTGGACATCTCCAAACACATCTCTGGCCACGGCAGAAAATTGCAACTATGTCCAGAATCCATATACTCCAAAGCAAAGGGTCTTTTCCAAAGAGGAGCGCCAAACATGGCCCTGGATAGTCTTGTGGGCCGCGAGAGGGAGGCAGAGAAGTTCTCAAACTTCCTCAAATCGTCCATTTCATCGGGGAAATGTGCCTCCCTATATGTTTCAGGCCCTCCAGGAACAGGCAAGACAGCACAGGTCAACTTGACCCTCGACAACCTCAGCAAAGGTTCCCAGGGCAACATAAAGCTCATTCACGGCCGCAGAGTGTCGTTGTTGCGTGTGAACTGCATGGCTGTGCCCAAAGCCGAGAACATCTACCATGAGATTTTCACCCACTTGACGGGCCAGGCCCCAGGCCGAAAAAAGTGCTTCGACGACTTGTACGAGCTCCTCCTCAACGGATCAGATGGGGTTGACAGTCTTGTTGTTGTTTTGGACGAGATGGACTACTTGATCACAAAAGACCAGCAGGTCCTCTTCCAGCTTTTCCATTGTGCATCTCACCTCAAGAGCGCCACGCTCAAGACCAAATTGGTGCTCGTGGGCATCTCCAACGCTTTGGATCTCACCGACAAGTTTCTCCCGAGACTCAGAAGCAACGGCTTCAACCCAGAGGCCATCCAGTTCATGCCGTATACCGGAGACCAGATCAGACAGGTAATCACGAGCAAACTCCGCGGATTGGCCGAGGAAGAGAAGGAAAACTCCGGCAATGTGAACGTGCCGGTGCCAATGATGCACCCGGCAGCAGTGATGTTGACGTGCAAGAAGTGTGCAGCCGTCACCGGTGACCTCCGGAAGGCATTTGACATCTGCTACAAAAGCATCGAGCTAGTGGAGAGCCAGGCGAGAAAAAACGAGAATTTCAGCGAGTTGACCATTGCCAACGCCCCTCCGGTGCTCATCAGCCATGTGGCGAGCGTGTGTGCGCTGACTTTCGGGGATAACTCGATGCTGAAAATCAGCAGTTTGAACTTGCTCCAAAAGGCGGTGCTCTGCTGTCTTTTCAGCGCTGAAAAGTCTGGAGATGCGCCCAAATCGGTCAACGAGCTCTACGACTACTATTGCAAGCACACCTTGGAGTGCATCGAGGACATGTTGGGGAAGTTGAAGAAGGGTGATTTCTTGGAGATAGTTGGAGCATTAGAACTGACGCTGACGGTGATTTTGAGCGCCAGACTGAAAACCTGCACTGGTCACGTGGACGTGGGCAACAAGATCATAAGGCCAAACGTTTCTTTGGCGGACTTGCAGAAGTCGGTGATGGACACTGGTGTCCTCCGTAGGATTTTGCAGTCGTTGTAATATACTGTACCATAGATAGAATACATACATGCATAGAAAGACCTGAAAAGGTGGAAAAAAGGATTATGAGGAGATCAATTACGAGTAGCAATACTCTGGGCTCCTTTTTTTTTCTTTTTCTTTTTCCATTGTGCCTTTAATTTGTGCCTATACGTTTGTGCTGGCTGCAAGTCACGTGACACACGACCTTAACTATGGGGTGGTGCACGGGTGTCACCTCTACACAGAAAAAACTTCCCAGTATCCCTAACTTAAATATACACATGCTATATTAGTCAATCTCCCTAATTTAATCAAGATTATCATCCAGACACACTCTAATTGTTGTGCTGTTCACAAATATCGAAAAAGCGGCAAAAAAATCACAAGATTCACCACACTTATCTGCCAAACCACCAAACGACACCAAATCTCATAAACGACAACAGTTCACCATGTCTTCCAACCCGCGAGGCCCGCCGATGGGCCGGTATGGTAGCGAGGGTGACTACAAACGTCGGAAGAACTTCTACGCGTCGCTGACGCGGCGTGATTTCAAGTCGTCTGGCCAAACTTCCAATGGCAATTCGGGGCCAGGACTGGCCCTGCTACTGCAGCTGAAACCGCCACAGACCGAGTATGGAAGCCGACCGCGGTTCCGGGACTCGCAGCTGACCAATTCGGTGCCTGCTCAGAGCCGTTCCAACTCGTACACGAAGGATTCTCGCTACGGATATGGAAAGCTGTATTCTTCGTATTCTGCCGGGTATTACCACGAAAGGAATGGGGAAAGAGGCGGCGAGAGACGGGATGAAAGGCGAGAAGAGAGACGCGACGAGAGACAGGGCGAAAGAGCGGGCGCTTATGGCTCGTTTGGCTCGAAAAGAGACTCTGACTACTCTACAGCGACGTCACGTGATATTGTCAACACATCCTCCCTGAGAGACGGCTTACCCTCGTCTCGGGACTCCTGGCGCGGCGAGAGACCCAAACTCAACTCGAGTGGCTCCCAGAAACTGTTTTCCTCCGGCAGATTTAACCCAAACAGCATACCTATAAGTCTGCGGAGCGGCCTGAACGGCTTGGTGCTGTCTGTGTCTGGCGACCACAAGAAGGACCGCTACGACTCCTACAATGACGAGCAATATGGGAATAGATGGAAGTCGCAGTACCTGTCTCCAAGAACCGAGAAAGGCAACCGGCCACCAAGACTCAATCTGGCCAGACCACACCAGAGCAAAGAGCGTATCCGCAGTTCTGGGCTCACCAACAGTGTGAGTTCGAGCCGGCGCGGCGAGTCTTATTATCCAAACAAGTCGTTTTCGTCGCTGGGCAGCAGATATACGGACCGGTACAATGGAGGAAAAGACTACGAGAGTTCGGGTGACCGGAACGAGGAGTATAGCGAAAGCTACGGAACCAGATCGATGCTGCCTTCCACAGAGAGTTACAAGTATGCAGACACGTCACGTGAAGACGATAGCGCTGCGGGCTACGACGAGGAGTATGACCGGAGCAGAAATGAGTACGACAACGAAGAGGAGGACGAGGAAGTCGACGAAGAAGATGAGGAAATTGGCAATGAAATGGACGAAGATGACGAGGAGGATGACGAGGAAGGCGAGGAAGCCGAGGTGAAGGGAGAGCAAGTGGAACCTGAGGCTGTTGCGGAAACAACTGGGTTACCCAAAGAGCTGACTAAAATACCTGGTTTGGATCCCGTGGACAACAAACCACAGGAGACTCAGCCTGTGCAGCCCGCCAAATCCATTATACCTCAAACTGTATCTGCGGGTCCTGTGGACTTGAGCGGTCCCGACGATTACCCTGAAGGATGCAAATTCCCACTTACCGAAGTCGAGAGTCAGTTTGCCGAGATGAGCCAGGAGTTTCGAAAGTCTGAGTTTAGCGGTGTCATGAGATTCTCTGTGGAGAAGCCCGTGACGGAACTTTCCGAATACCCGTTCTTCGAAGAGAATCTCATTCACTTCTCACACTCCTTTCCTTCCATTATGAAGGTCGTGCAAGGCAAGAAAGATGAGATCAAAAAGAAGAAGCTCTCGCTCTGGGTTCAGTACGAGACTTTGAAGAAAGAAAACGATCACAGAGGTGTTTTCCTTGAGGAACAGTTGAAGGTATTGCATCCACCCGATGACGACAGCAGGCGAGAACTCGAGTCGATTGACATTCGTGTGAAAAGCAACGAATCTCCTAGTGACCAACAGTTCACGAATTTGGACTCGCCTGCACAGTCGGGCCGTCGTGGCCGCAGACACGGAGACTTGGTGACCACCGAGGCAGAGTTCCAGGAGATCTTAAAAACGCTCGAGAAAGAAGACAACGAGGATCCCTTGATTCGTGCGGAGAGAGTTGCAGCGAAAATCCCGGACCAAGTTTTGGACCCAGCGGAGAAGGAGACTTTGAAATACATGGACTCCAACAATATCGTCCACGACAAGGAAGAGTGGACACATAGAGTCAAGACAGATTTCATGGACAACTTTACCGAGAGAGAACATGACTTGTTCTGCGAGGCTTTCTGCAGGTTTCCTAAGCGGTTTGGCCAGATCTCAAGGTATATGGGTGGCGTTCGTGACTCCGAGGAGTGTGTGATTCACTACTACATGACCAAAAAAGCTGTCAACTATAAGTTTTTGGTGTCTCAGTTCAAGAAAAAGACGTCGAAGAAAGCTACACGCAGGAAGTCGAAGGCGAAAACGGTTATACCAGACTCGGCAACCTCAGAGGCTCTGCCTATAGTCGAGCTGATGGAAAATGAAGTTATTGAGCCGGCTGTCGAAACCAAAGAGGAAGTTCCGGGGAAACGCAGTGCAGAGACACTTGAGGGCCCCGAGGACGCCGACTTGACACCCAAGAAGAAAGCCAAGACCAAGAAAGAGGAACCCGCACCTGTTATTTCTCCGGAAGTTTCTCTTTCTTCCGAAACTCAGCAGCTCCCAATTCTTCAGGAAGAACAAACAGGACTCCCAAGTTCCGACGGTACTCCGCTTGCACCCGGCAGTGATTTTGACGAGAAGAAAAAACACATCTCGAGCTACTGGAGTATCACGGAGGTGAACGAATTCCCGATTCTCTTGAAGATCTATGGATCCAGGTGGTCCAGCATCGCCGACAAGCTCACCACGAAAACCGCCACCATGGTGCGCAACTACTACCAGAGAAATGGAGGCAAGCACGGCTGGGGCGAGATCGTGCAGAGCGCAGACTACCGGTTGGCGCAGACGTCAAACACAGAGGACGGCAAGTTCTCCAACGTCGACACCACCATTGTCGTGAAGCCTCAGAAGACGTCGTATGTTGACGCGCCCAAGACGGAAATCCACGTCTACGACACCATCGACGACCACACGCGTGCGCAGGACACCAGCCACATCCACCACTTGCATGCGCCGCCTGTGCCTGCCATGCTGCATGTGTCTGCTCCAATGGGCACCTTCCACCACTCGGCTCCATACTTTCCCTCGAGATTACCCGGAATTCTCCATGCTCCTCCTGACGTGGTGAAGCGGCTGAACGTGAACGAGTTACTTTCAAATGGCCCATACCACCAACCGGAAGTGACCAGCTACTCGTCGCAGCCAATCCAGCGTGCTCCAATCTTGCCCAACCTAGCGCCAGCATTGGAAAGACCCGTGCATCCGATTTTCAAAGAGGCCCAAAAACCTTCCATCACGAGCTTGCTCAACAGCGAGACCACCGTGAAGCCCGAGCCCGCAGCACCGAAACCAGGGAACTTGGCCCTGTTGCTTAACTCACAGGCCACACCCAGTGTTCCTGCACCTGCACCTGCACCCGAGCCCAAGGAAAGGAAGAACAGCATCAAGTCGCTTTTGTCCGACTGATGCCATTGTACCATAGTAACAAGCGGAAGCTTGCAAGCCGCTTTTCCAAGCGCCGCTTGATGTAACATAAGTATATAGATGGGAATGGAAATTTAATTTGCAGACACTGGAGTGAACTTGCCCACTCTGAATCCACTCCCACCTTTATGGTGCGCGCACGCCCGCGAAAAATTCTAACTAGTCTGAAAACTCCACTATCTCCAAAATCTTCAACAGCCACCATGATCTCACTCAGAGCGGGCGGTTCTCTCCGAAATTTCCACCGCACATTCGCAACGTGCTTGAGACTTCAGAATGCGCAAATTCCAGCGGAAAACTCCGCGGACCTCGCGACTCCAGCTACTTCCACCAGACCTCTTGTGCCACAAGTGGACTCCAGAAAACCAGTCAGATTTGCTCCCGCTGTGCTCGACGTCAACAAGCCCAGAGACTGGGAGTTCGAGAGATTGAGAATCGTGCCGAAATTGGCGACGTTCTACGGCGGGAACCCGGTCCACGACGAGAACATCAACCAGTTGAATGCCATGGTCAGAAAGCACAGAAACTTGCCCACCAGAGTGTTGGACGAGAAGGAGTTGCAAGCGTTCAAGTTTGTCTCGTTCGAGGAGTACAAGAAGAGAGCACAGTCCGGCACAAGGCTCAAGATCGGCCACCACAAGGAGCTCTTGGAGTTGTTGAACAGATTGAGAAGCATAGAGCCCGAGTTGATGCCCCGCGAGGTGATTGAGTTGTTGAACACGTACACGGCGACCTCCGATGAGAAGCAGAGGGTCGTGCAGAAGACCATCAAGACCTTGGATGAGTTTGGCAGAGCCAACACTTTCGGGAAAAGAAAAAGAGCCGAGGCCAAGATCTCCATGGTCAAGGGCGAGGGTCTTGTTTTGGTGAACGGCCAGTCGTTCAGCGAGTACTTCAAAAGAGAAATCGACCGCTCGAAAATCGCATATCCATTCAAAGTCGTCAGCCAGGAGGGCCAGTACAACTTGTTCATCACAACTGAGGGTGGAGGAATCAGTGGACAGGCGGAGGCAGCCATGTACGGAGTCGCCAAGGCGCTCGTTATTTTCAACCCATTGTTCAAGTCCAGATTGAGATTGGCCGGGTTGATGACCAGGGACGCCAGGAAGGTCGAGAGGAAAAAGCCAGGCAAGGTCAAGGCCAGAAAGTCGCCAACTTGGGTCAAGCGTTAGCGCAAGCATGTATATACGGAATCACACCATCGGAAACAGGTAGATGTATTGGCTTCACAGCATCAACAATTGGAACTACAACCCCAACAGCGAGTTACAACGCCAACAGCTCGAGGTACCGCAACACAGACTCCACCTCGCCCTTCTCGTACTTGGTCACTTTACCTTGAAAGCTGCTTCCCTTGCCTCCTCCCTTGATGTTGGTGATCAAGTTCTTGAGTTCTCCCAGGATCGCTTCTGTCTGTGGCCCCATTATCTTCACCATCCCGGCAGTGCCCGACTCGCCATTGAGCAACACCACCGTGAATGCGTCGGCAAACTTGACGTCAGAGGATTTGTCGGCGTTGATGAGCGTGGTGAGCTCTTTCTGAAACAAAGTCAAGTATTCGGGTCGGCTGTCCTCGCGGTAGACGGCGGCAATCTTCTCGCCGTTCTTGAACTTGGTGAAGATCTCAACCGCACGAATGTTTGCCAACTGCTTGAGCAACGCGCTTTCTCTCTGCTGCGCTTTCTTGTAGTTAGCGCTGAGCTCCGCAGTTTTCGAGCTGACCTCCTCAACCTGGCACGAGAGCGTGTTTCCCAGGGTCTCTTTCAAGATCTTGTGGTAGCTTGCCAACTGTTTGGCAACTCTGGAACCGCAAATGAAGTGCAACCGCGAGTTGCCTCCGCGGATGTTCACCTGGTGTAAAAGAGACATCGCCTGGATCTGCCCGGTCGAGGTCAAGTGAGTGCCGCAGCATGGGTTGGCATCAAGCTCGCCGATCTTGACGATTCTCACCACGCCCTTCGACAAGTCGTAATCGTCGGGAATATGAGAGGTGTCGATCTCTCCGCCGTGCTCGTCAGGCGTGGTGACGCTGATCGGGATGTTCTCCAAGATAAGATCATTCACTTTCAGTGCAACTTCTTCAATAATGTTATCCTCCACCTTCTTGGGAAGCTCAATGTAGTTGATCATGTCGCCCATAGACCAACTCAACGTCTCGAGATCGTAGGTGTCAAACACGGCAGAGAGCAAATGCTGGCCCGTGTGTTGCTGCATGATGTCTATACGTCGATCCCAGTTGACCTTCAAAGTGACAGCAGAGCCTGGCTCCACGGGCTCGGGCACAACGTGGACCGCTGTCAATTCCTTACGTAAGACCTGCTTGACATCAATGGCCGAGTCATTCTCAAGAACAATGGAGCCGGTGTCGTGAGGCTGGCCGCCGCCCTCGGGGAACAAAATGGTATCCTTCAACTCCACAGCATATAACCTTTCCTTCGGCGTGGTATCCTCGGATTTCTTGCCTTTGTTCTGCTTATCTTTGGACGTCATGATAGGCTCGTATTCTTTGCATGACACAACCACGGTTTGGAAAGATTTCAAAAACGAGTTTTTCTGGCATGCCAAGGCGCCAACGATAGTGGAAGTTGCAACGGACATTTCTATCAATAAATATAATTTTGTGGGGGAGCCGCCGTTGGAGTAATTGCTGAGATCGCGGATTTGCATTCAATCGCGGAAGTGCATCAGCATAAATTCGTGCGTCAGGAACACACTCATGACTCAATTTGTCCTCACGCCGCAGCTCACAGAAGTTATCGAGACCTCCAGTCTATCGCAAAATGAGAAGGAGACACTCTTGAAGAGCGAATCAATATCACATTCCAACCTTCACAGATTCTACCTGCGATGCAAGCCAACGCCGTCCTTGCTCGAGTTGGTCAGGCTCACCAAGTTGAGCATTGAAAATAAAAACCCCGTTGAAGAAGTCCCAAAGTCAAAGGAGTTCATCGAGTCAATGGAATTGCTCAAGCTCAAGGCTAAGGAGGAGGAGTATCGCCAATTGGTGAAACCCAAACAAGAGTACACCACCATGTATGAAAACGTGGACGACGACTTCAATCCGGCCCAGGCACACAAGGAGACAAAGAGCCACATCACCACCATCTTCAACATCCTCATCAGTGTGTTGAGTGTGGTGTATGCCATCTGGTACTGGACCGACACGTCATGGAAAATCAAGGACAGCTACCGCGTCCTTCTCTGCGTGTTTTTCGGCTTACTTATTCTTGTAGCCGAGGTGGTGGTGTATTTGAGCTACTTGAACAAGATCGAGGAGGCCAAGATCAAGGAACGCAAGAAGAAGGAAGTGAAGACTGTGATTAAGAGCTTCACATTGAACTGATCTCCTTCTCCTCCACGAGAGTGACATCCTCCTCCTCGACAGGCTTCTCGGCAATGGGCTCTCCATCAACGGGGATATCGCCACTGAGCATCTCAACAACAGAGCCGTCGGCAACAGAATTCTCAGTAGGCTTGTCGCCCACACATACAAACGGAGGTGGCTTGGGGAGCGAGTCAAGCTTCACCTGGAACAACTCCTTGGGGTTCTTGGCCCTCGCCTGCCTTTCTTCCGAGTACTTCTGGAAACTCCAGTTCAACAAGATCCCAAAGAGGGACAAGAACTTAAAGTTGGGCCACAACGTGTTGATGAACTCCACCTTGCAGTCCTTGGTGCTCTGCCAAAGCATGAAGTCACTTAACCGGTAGTGGCCACTCGTTCTGATCAAAAGATCAAGCGGCAAACTGTTGGCACCCATGTACATATTGTGACCAAGGAGAGTCTCGTCGATGTCATCCCTCGAGATGCTGTTGCAGTCTCTCTGTCTGCTGATGGCCTGGATAGAGTGAGTGATGTCATCTCTGGAAGTGTAAGGGAAACAGATGTTTAAAGTGCGCTCAGCTTCAGGGATATTGGTGCGCTCCTCGACCTGGTTGAGATCCTTCAAGATATCTTCGGGAATCATGGACTTGTTGCCGATGATTTTGACGCGTACCTTGTACTTGTGGACGTACGAGTCCTTCCACTCCGACATGTACTGGAGCTTATCTCTGAGCATGCCAAACAACGTGTCGACTTCTTCCTTGGGCCTGTTGAAGTTCTCAATGGAGAAAGCGTAAATGGTGACCTCGGTCACGTTGAGCTTGTAACACGTCTCCAAGATCTATAGTTAGTAGGGACAGATAAGGAAGGGGACCGAAACGGCGACAGAAGAGTTCCAACAAAAAAGAAATACATACACCAGCCAATGAACGTGCTCCAGCATTATGCCCGTCCTCTAATTTCAATCCCTGTGACTTGGCGTAGCGCCGATTTCCATCCATAATCAATCCAATATGAGCAGGGAGACTGCCAGTCTTCAATACTGACACCAAGACTCGTTTGACGAAATTCTTGGGGAATCTAGAGAAGGGGACTTTTTCGAAGTTGTCGATGTGGGCTTGTATCTGGGTGTAGTCTACCATGGTGTTGAGGTAAGAAAAGAAGTATATATGTTTTAGGGAAAAAAATAAGTGGGGATTGGATATATTTATATGAGAAAGTGCTGCAAAAAACGCCCGCACTCACTATATATTTGCAGCCTCCGCACCAAAATCAGGGTCCCCATTTTTTTAGAAGGTATTCAGATTTGGGATACACAGACTTCTGTTAACTGGAGAAAACTCAAGAAAAATGGGAGGTATGTGATTTCGAATGGTCATTAATTGTTTGAGTGAATACTCTGATCTTTTTTTTTAGTGTTGATGTGATTTGTGTACTGTGAATGCCACTTAACTATGGGAGATCAATAAGTATCACTGAGATCAGAAACACATAGAGAAACACAGCAAAAAAACAAAAAATCACTTTCGAAATCAAAAAAACGCGGAAGTGACAAAGATAAAAGTGAATTCACATATTGTCTGTTTTGTTAACCTCACCTCAGTGGCAGTGCTTGTTGTGGTCACTTATGTCTAGTGTGTGTCTCAGATCTGGGACATGGATGCGAAATCCAGTGGTTTGGCCAGTGTCCAGATTGTCACTGCGAGTTCTGGAACTCACACAAAAGCTTCTAGAATTCTATCCAAGGCTTCTGGAATACATACTGGAGGTTCTAGATTTCCATTGCAGATTCCTATTTGGGACCAATAAGACCACACATGCTACATTCCCCAAAGTATTGTTGTCCACTGGCTCTGGATGGTATACTGCACTTTGACATTAGTCCATTTGGTGGTGCAACTGTCACAATCATGTCATAAGTCGCACCACACAAGAGGACCACAACCAGACCTTGGAGTTTGCAACAAAAGACGACAGAAAGAAAAAGATTTCAATTGGAGAATCTAATAGCGACTGTTTACTTTTCCTTCACTTCATCACTGACACGGCCTGTTTCAGATTCTCAGATCGGAAACTTATTTGGCACGCGCACCTGGCAAATCTGGAACATTCACACTCTCACGCGACAATTTAAATTGGCCGATCTTGTCGCTTGGCCAGTTTCAGCACATCTTGGAGAAATTTCCAGACTTTCTTTTCAGCTTGCCAAAGTTTCACTCACACAACTCACCTTTCGAGTTCACTTTGTCTATTCGTTTACTCGGCTAATTCATTTCTTCGGCTGGTCTGTATATAACCAGGCTGTGTTTACAGATTGCACATTTGATCAAGATAATGGCTCAATCTGCACAACTTGTTTCTGTATCACCAACAAAGTCAACCATTCTGTTGAACGGGAAAAAGCCACTGATTGTTTTCCGCAAAATCATGTCCAGTTTCCGCAAATCAGCTCATGACACTTCCATTATCGACTCCCGGAAAAGGCAGTCCAAGAAAGATGATGCGATCCGGAGGAAAATAGAGCACGAGCTCTCGAAAAAGAGGGGCCATGTGTCGAAACTGTCCAAAAAGAGAAAAGTCAACCCGGGAACGGTGTTGTCGTTGAAGCCGTCCGACCCAATTATCTGCAAACCTTCTGCCACTGTCTATGAGGCTGCTCAGCTCATGTCTGCCAAAAGGGAGAACTGTATCTTGGTTGCGAACGATGCGGGCCAATTGATTGGCATTTTCACGGCGAAGGATTTGGCGTTCAGGGTCGTTGGCTCGGGCATGAACGCCAATGTCGCCACAATTGAGCAGATCATGACGCCCTCGCCCATTTGTGCCAATTACAACAGCCCGGCCTCCGAGGCATTGACGCTTATGGTCGAGAAGGGTTTCAGACACTTGCCTGTCTTGGACAACGAGGACCACATTGTGGGTGTGTTGGACATCACCAAGTCGTACGCCCAGCAGATGGAGAAGTTGGAGAGAATGCACGCTTCGTCAAAGAAGCTCTACGAGGCATTGGACTCTGTGCACTTGGAGATCGGCGTTGCCGGCCAGCCCCAGCACGTCTTTCAGTACTTTGAGGACTTGAAATCCAAGATGGACGGGCCCACTTTGCTGAGCGTTCTTGACGACTCGACTTCTCCAGTTTACACAAGTGTCAAGTCTTCCGTGTACGATGCAACTCTACTCATGAAGGAGAACAGAACGACCGCTGTGTTGGTCAAGGATGCCAAGGAGAACGTCACGGGAATCTTCACATCGAAGGATGTTGTCTTGAGAGTGATTGCTGCTGGCTTGGACCCTAAAAAATGCTCTGTGGTGCGTGTAATGACGCCTCAGCCTGATGTTTCGCTCATAACGACGTCCATCCAGCAGGCTTTGAGACAAATGTTCGAAGGCCACTACTTGAACTTGCCTGTGGTAGATGAGGAGAACGAAATTGTTGGTATTGTTGACGTTTTGAAGCTCACGTACGCCACACTCAATCAGATACAGAGAATCGAGCTGAACCCACAGGAGGCCAAGAAGGAGGAAGGACCGGCATGGAACAAGTTCTGGACGTCGCTAGACAACGAAGACTCAGACTCAGTGCACTCAGACTCCATCGCCAGTGCGCCCGACGTGACTGCGTCCGAGTTCCACCTGTTTGACATTGGCCCCTCCGACTCGATCTCTGCTGTGGGCGAGAGTTTGGCGTCCAAACAGGCCAGCAAGACCATCTCGAACGCCACCGAACAATCAGGGACCTTCACCTTCAAGTTCAAGTCCCCAGCTATTCAGGGCAGAGTGCACAGAGTGACAGTCAAACCCACAGACTCATTGAGCGAGTTGCGTTCCGTGATCGACGAGAAGTTGCACCACAAGGATCTTGAGCTGTTGCAGTCCACCAAATCGGGAGACGGGGCTTACGCCATCAGTTATGTCGACGACGAAGGCGATGTCGTGTCGATCACCTCCGACAACGACTTGAAAGACTGCATCCGCATCAACCAGGAGTTGGACAACAACAAGGCGGACTTGTATCTACACAACGCACACGAGCCTGCTCCGGTTGATAACTTGGTGCTGTCAAGGAAATTGCAGCTGTCGAATGAGATCATTCCTGGAATCGCGAACCATGTTCTCATATCGGGAGTGTTGGGCGTTGCATCGGTGTTGGCTGCTGCCATAGTTGTTACAAGAAGAAAGTGAGGCGTTTTCTCACTCAAGGCTAAGGTTCACATCGGCCTGGAGCCAGGATAATTTGCAAGAGATTCGAATGAGATATATTCACGTGTTTGTCTTTTAGTACATGGAGTTTCAATGTGTTTCCGTACAATCGTATATACAAGTGTCATGTCCTGCTCACTCAGAGAGCGGAGGCTCCTCTGGCCTTCTCCACCAACTCGTCAAATGCTTCCTTCTGTTCTTCCTGGGTACGCTCGTTGCTCAAGTAGACGTTCTGGACGTTTTCGAAATCCTCAGGTCTCAAAACAATAGCGTTGGGGTTTCTTTCACTCGACCATCTATGAGCAATGGTCTTGTTCAACTCGCTGTGCAAGTACGCCAAGGTGTGGGATCTGGAAAGTGTGTGATCTGTGATGTCGAACCCCAATTTTTGCTGCAACAACTTGCCCAATCTGAAGCGGAACTGCAAATCCGTCAAGCTGATGTCGTTGTATTGCGCCTCGGCGACCGCTTCTCCTTTTAGCTCATGGTAAGCTTCTCCAATAGCGGAGGTCAACTTTTCTTTGGAGATTGTCGCCTCGATGTTTTCTGGATGCACCTGTGCAAATTTCCACTGGTTGATTTTGAAGTCTGGCATGGCCTCCTCTGCCACGAAAGGTTCATACTGTGGAGAGTTTTCCTTGTTTAAAATGACAATTTTGGAATTTGGATCGACCTCGTAGTCGTCCTGCTTTTCGATGATTTCCTTCTTTTTCGCTTCTTTTGTACCGAACAAGCCACCGAGAAACGAACGTGGAGCCGACGTCGACAACTGCCGTATGGATCTGGCAACAGCTGTGGATTTCAACATTATGGCTGTGGAATAGTCAGATGTAAAAATCTTTAGGAAAAATGAGAGTTGGTTTGCACTGTCTGCAGGTCGCAGTTTTGGCTGCCAAAGTATAAAAAGGCATCACATTTCCCACCACGAAAAAAACCATTTATGTTTTTCTTTTCTTTCTGAATCGGAGAAACGTGACCGCGAAAACTGCACACACGCCAAGGATTGCAATTAGGCCTGTGACGGTGTCCACTTGCTCGGACCCCAAGCTGGCACGGTGAGACTGCGAAAACACACTGAAGTCAAATTTCCGCTGGAACGACCGAGCAAACTTCCGCCTGGTGTTTGGGTTCTCAATACTGGTGGGAAGTGTTGATGTTGCCGAGGCCAGCGACGACGTCGCGGTTGCAGTTGCGCTGGAGCTCAGAAGTGTGGTCACGGTCAATTCCCCCTCGTCGCACCAGCCATTAACCGGGAGACAACTGAGGTATTTGCACCACGAGCACACTTCCTCGTCGCTCTGCATGCTCATCGAGTACAAGTTGACGAAAAGCAACGAAAAGTAAACAACGGCGAGAATGAGACACGCGGCCCGCAAGCCTGCCCACGCCAAAACCTTCCATCTGATCTTGTGGTCCCAGTTGTTCATCGGGTTCCAGTTTTGCTTGAACAAGTCCATGGTAGACGCCAGCGGGTCGTAAATGTAGATTCCCTCGTTGTACACGAACGACGGGTCCTTCAAAAAAGTGATTGCTAGCAATAAGCCCATGCAGAACCCGCCAATATGGGAGAAGTTGTCTAGGCCGGGTAACAACCCCAACACAAACGACACCAACACCTCCAAGACCATCACCAAGATGAACAGCTTGTAGTGCTTTGTCTTGTATATGTTTGTGTTTTCCTTGCCGCAGTAGATGAACAACAAGAAGTTGGTGGCCAAAATGCCAAAAAGAGCACCCGACGCTCCGGTGGACAGGATCCCGTCCGGCGAGAAATTAGCGCCCAAGAGAAAACCAGCGACCCCGCTCGCCAAGTAGATCGTGCTGTACTTGATCCAGCCAATGGCCTTCTCGACCGACCAGCCCATGGTTAGTTGCAAAAGCAAATTGAAGAGGATATGGAGGAATCCAGCGTGCAAGAAGATCGGCGTGATCAACCTGTACCACTGGTCTGGCGCGTACACGCCCTGTTTGATTGGAATCCCCGTTAGGGAGCAGAGTTCCGCCAAGTTGCACACGTCTGTGTCTGTGGAAGTCGAATTAGGACATGGCCACTGCAACAGCATGTCGGAGGTGATGTGGTCGATCTTGTGCATGCAGGGCACGTACCGGGCACCCATACTGATTAACAAGTACGTCAGCGGCCCCAACATCGGGTTGAAATACGGTTTAGTCTGGAACGCGGAGCCGGTCAATATGGTCATGCGAATAAGCTCGATAATAAACACAATAACCTGGATCACCGTGACCAAAATAGTGAACCAGGGAAGCCGCGTGTAGTGGTACCACGGCAGACGCGTCTCCAACTTGAGTCTGTTGCGCTCCTGGTGTCTGATTAGCCGCTTATGGCTTTTCTCGCTCTCGGACATTTCTGGCTCGGAGGAAACGGTGTTTTCCGGGTAAAAATCGTAGTTTTCCGGCGCTAGCCGTGTTTGCAGCGTGTCATTGAAAGGATTTTCCGTATCGTCGTCCGTGACCTCGTTCTGGTGGGGGTCTCTGAACGGGTTTCTGGGTAGATCCAGCATTTCGTGCTGTTCGTACGTTTCGTCGTGCGGAAGTCTGTTTTCCGGGTAATTCTGCGCGTACTTTGTTGTCGGCGTCAAAGGCAAATCGTGGTTCTTGTATGAATGGCTCATGTGGATGAAAGCCGGTCTTTTCTGCCTGTAGTTGGCCGAGGACGGCTGCACCGAGTTTGAGTTCGGATACTCATGAATCTGGGAGTTGTCCGGGTAACTGTCGTGGAAGACAAACAGCTCTGTGTCTGGGGTGTCCAACCTACCGTCGTTCTCCGTGTTGAGCACGAACTTGTCCCTGAAGCCAGCCATGGTGGAAGGTGTTGGAGGTCGTGGCTTGGATCTGTATAGTCAGGGACGTGCAGGATGCAACGGTTGAATGCGGCCGAGTATGGGGGAAAAAGGGGAGGCGGGAGTGAGGGGGGAACGGGGCGTATTTATAGTAATTTGGGATTCGGGGTAGGTCACGCATTCTATTTATAGGTTTTTGTTTTTGGGGAATCGTGTTATTGGCCGTGGAAGTGCTCGATCTTATCAATCCCATCAGACCCTGGAATGTGGCAGCGAGAATGTGGGAGGAACAGCAAGGGGACGGTCGAAGGAGGATGGGGAAAATGGTACAAGTGGCGGATTCGACCTTGAAGTTGATGAAACAAAAAAATGAAGACAATCTGAAAGCTGTTTCTGGTGGTTCTGGTGGTATGTGTGGAAATGGCTGCGAAATACAGAGGACGCGAAACGGGAACAGGAAAGGGCCAGGGAGAATTGGGAAACATGAATGGAAAGTGCGCAGAAAAATGGTCAAGTGTGTAGATTGGATGCCGAGTGTCACAGTGAGAGCTCTTCGGATTTAGTTTCTACTCCTTTTCTGTGATTTGATTGGGCTTACCATTCTTGGTGGTTCCCCATAGTAACGGGAACAGAGAAAAAGATAGTGGATCATGAATTCCACCAAAATCAAAACTGAAGAAGTCAAATAAAATCAAAACTTTCAAATTTAGGAAATAGAAGAGCATTGGAATTCTGAGCATCTCGCTCTTCTAAAGTTTTCTCAGCTTTGCAGACTGCCACTTCCTGTTCCCATAGTTAACAGCTCCCATAGTTAAGACTCTCATTCCTAGAAACCTCAATGGGCAACCTACTTCACCGGACCCGTAACCCAACAGCACCAAAAAAACCTGGGACTATTTCATGGCAAGAAAACGTGAGAATCTGTCACTCCTTTTGTTGAAACTCCTTCCCCATCTTTGTATCCCATCCCTTCCTCTTCCATAGTTAACAGTGCCCATACTTAAGACCACACTTCCTCCACTCTTAGTTCTTCAACTCTTTTCTTCTACCTCTCTCAAATTCCTACTCTTCATATCATTTTCCTCTCCCTATTCATGCATTGTGTCCTACTTAAACAAACTCTCGTTCGACAACGGGTCGGCCTTCATCGCCATGTCCCGCTTCTTCACCTTCCGGTCAAGGGCAGCCACCGCACGCGATCTCGCCTGGTCCGCGGCCTGCTGCTTCAACTGCGACCGCACCGCGTTAGGCGACACGTACTGCTTGTTCTCGTAGATCTTTGGCCCGCCAAACGAGCCCTCAAGGATAGTAATCAAGGTCATCACAAATCTGGGCCCGATCTCCACCAACGACAACGACTCGTCCAGCTTTCCGTCTTTTTGGTCCTCCGTCTCGGCGATCTGGTAGTTCCGCACCCAGACCTTGTCGTCAACAATGCTGAACGTCATCACGTGGTCCACGAACGGTTTCAGTTTCCTGGCGTTGGGAGGAACACCGAAAGTGTGGGTGAACGTCTCTTTCAAGAGCTCGTGGTGCGCGGAGTCTGTGAAGGATTTGTCGAAGGACAAGACCGGTCTGGAGCCCTTTAGGCAGTTTCCCGTGAAGTTCAACTCGTCCAAAGTGTGCATGTTCTGGATGTAGAATTTCATGGTGGGTCCATTGGGAGCCTTGGAGATCCACAAGTACAAGTCCTGGTGCTTTCTGGCCTCGAAGAAGAAAATGTTGTTGCAGTTGTACAACTCGGCCACCTCGTTTAACTGGTACAAGTTTTTCTTGGAGTCGAACTTTGGCTCCTTTCTGGCGTGGGGCATAAGCGACGTCAAGTCATTGATCAAGTGGCGGTGTCTGTAGGTGACGCCTCGCGAGGAGATCACCAAGACTCTCTGTCTGTTGATGTGCTTGGTTTTTTCTGCGGAGTCTTTCGACGTTTTCAGCTGCAACGCTTTGTAAATTGCAGACATGGTGGAATGAGGTGGAGTTAGTAGTTTAGTAGTAGTTTACCTGGTAAAAATTTGAGATGAGATGCGTACAGGCAGATATGGGTGGGATGGAGGAGGACAGTGAAAATGAAAAAGAGCAAAAAAATTAAAATGAAAAAATTGCAATTATGTTGAAATCGAGAAAGCACTGGATGTGTGAATCCGAGAAAATCGATCTGTTTTTATGGCGAGAGGATATTTATGTGTGAAGAGTATACATGGAGAGTACCAGCTCCTAACTATGGAAAAGCGAGCATTCTTAACTATGGAAAAGCGAGCATTCTTAACTATGGAAAGTGAGCACTTGATGAGAGCGAGCATTTTTCCCGAAAGAAACTGAAGCTTTCAGCAACAAATCTACATGTTGGTCTCGTCGTGTATCTGCATTTCTATTTCTAGTGCTTCTCCAAGTGCTTGGCCAAGAAGTCCTTGACGTACTTCTCTTCCTCGGGCGAGGAAGCAGAAATGGCAGGGTGCGATGGCTTGGCTGGGCCCCATGGCTTTGGCACGGCAACAAACACAACTGCGCCCAAAGTGGCCAACGCCAACACGTGAGGCTGGACGGATCTTCCTAAGATTTGGTATGCGGCACCCATAATGTAGTGGTTGGATGAAGTTGTTGAGACTTGTCGAGAGTGCGACTTCATTGGTTCGGGCAGTGTGCAGGAAAAGAGCCAGACAGACCACAATGAGTGCGAACTGGCTCCAAAATTCATGCTAACTATTCCTGCCACAAGATTCAGTGCAAACCTTCAGGCGATATTATATGCTGCCATGCCATAAAAATTTGAGCCATTGCACCAAGCAGATTGAAGCTGAATGGACGGAGGCTGTCATCAAACTTTGAGCGCTCTGAAGCTCTGCACCAACTTGGTAGACTCCAAGCTCCACATTCTCCTCTTCCTCCCTCCCTTCTCTTCCACTTCCGTTTGCTTTCCCTTTTTCTTTGTCAATCGTGTTTCTTTGTCCTCAAACAACTCAGCGTATTCTGGATGAATTTGCCTGAGGTGGATCCGGTATCCTTCCTTCCCAAAGATTAGATTGTCCGAGCAAAAATTACAAACGCCCAGCTTGCGATGCAAGTGCTTGCGAAGCTGAGGCATCAACGATCTTCGTGGGTTACATCGCCTGTACTCCACGGGAACTTTTCCCTCGCAAAATGCAAGTGTGGCAGGGTGATGCCAGTGCCAGTACATGAGGTGGGCCTCAGTCATATGCTTGAGCTTCATCTTAATATCCTTCACCTCCGGGCGCGGCGCAAACATAATTCGGGACTTGCGGCATCTCCAATCATACTCTCGAGTTAGCCCTCGGTAAGTAGTCAAGTTGAAGGTGTCGCCCCAACCGGGCAGCAGCCTCCAAAAATATTCAGGAAATAATTGAAACGTATTGAGGTAGGGCTCCAAAAATATTCAGGAAATAATTGAAACGTATCGAGGTAGTCCCTCAAAATGAAAAGGAAGTAGGGTACCTCTCTCATGTGGTGGAAATGGTAGTGATGCAACAAATCAGACCGGTTAAAGAACAAAGGGTCCTGGCAATAGAGGCACATGAACTGGCGCGTGTGTTCGAGGGGCGTATTGCACGCGCTGACTTGAACACGGGAGATCTGGTGGAACAAAGGGTCGTTCGGGTTGAAGTCTGGGTTGACCTCGTGTCTCACATAATTCGCATATTTTTGGGGGAGATCCAGCACTTCTCGATGAAACCATAGGACGAAGTGATCACAGGTCACTTCCGAAAGTCTCTCAATGTCATTTGGGTCAGCCTCGGGTGTTTCCTCAGTTGAATAAAAGCGCCTTTCATCGGTTCTTCTCACTTGAATTCGGGGTTGGTTATATCTCGAACCCTTGTTGTAGTTCTGGTAACGCCCACACTCAAGAACAAAGTAAAGATCGTTGGTGCCGTGGACTTCTTCGAGGGCGGGAAGAGGCCCTGGTTCGTAGACCGGTAATCCGTGCCTGTAACGTTCACGGGCCCAGCGCATTGGTGGTGTTGAAAGAGCGAAAATGTTTTCGGTCGAACTTATTCTGGGTTGTGTGACTTAGACAGCATAACAAAGTTTGTTTCGGAAGAAGCGGCAGCAGGCCAAACGAAGGTGTTCTGCGAAGGAAGCGGAAAAATCAACAGCCCCAAATCAGTGTCTCAATCCTATTTTTGAGCCTGTTCATAAGAGAAGAGGCCTCCTTCTCTCCTCGAGAAATAACATTTTGTTTTTTCGCAGCCATTGCGAATTGTCCAACTGAGCATGCGCATAATCGGTGACTGCATGACAAAGACCACCTCTGCTCTGGATCATAAAAACTATCCTGCTCTCGCAAAATAATCAAGAGCTGTCTTTATGATTTTAAACATCAATTTCGTCCATTCATCACCAGTTTTTTGTCGAACTCCCGAAGTCTCTCGGGAGCGTATATTTCAATTGTACACATTGTAAGTATGATGTAAATTTCCAATACGAAAAAATTCCAAACACGAACGGTAGTCATCAACGGTAACGATGACTTATAGGAAAGAACAAATGAAGACCCAAAAGAGCCACAGCACGGGCAAAAATAAATAATTAGTCAAGAAGAAGGCACAACAACATAGTAACATGGCGACGGGCTCATGCAATTGCGTACATTGCTTTGAACTTTCCAACAGTCACCGAGTTAGGCATGTACTGGGGATAATGGGTCGCGTAATGGGCAAGTAATTGGTCAAGTGGCATAAAGTAACACTCAGCCTCAAACATACTCAAGAATTCGCGGGTCGATTCAATTGGCTCGCCTTTCCTGGTCAACTTGACTCTCGTGATCTGTGATATGGTTGGGCCACAACCTACCAATTCCTTTACTTCTTGATATTGAACAGCACAGCGAAGCACTGTGGCCTGCTCATTTCTGAAATCGGAAATGGCTCGCTTGTAAAACATTAAATCAATGTGCTCCCCGTTCAGAATGCCCTCGTCCAAATTTGTGTGTGGGCGGTAAACGACTGCAAACTGATCAAAGGAAGCAAACGGTAAGTTCGAGAATATGCGAAACCACAAGCGTCTGTGATTGTTTCTCTTCATGATAATCTCTATGTGATCTTCAGGTTCGATCGCCCACATACCCCTTATCCAATGAACCACATCTTTGAGATTCTCATTCGATTCAGAGTGACATAAGTTGAGAACCTTGAGAGTGGCTCTCACCGAAATGTAGAGTGATGATAATGTTAGCAAAAAAAGTAAGCTTTTAGTCAAAGTCTGAATGATAATTTGCCATCCTGGCTTGAGGAATATGGTTATATTAGCCGAGTCGCCAGCGTAGCCTACTGGGGCTAATTGCGGAGAAGTCGAGGTTTGCATTTATATACACAATGTATGGTATAGGAAACTATGGACGTAGAAGGTAGAAATTCAGAAAGAAATTGTAGTATAAGAGCAAAAACTTTTTTCTGGGAGCCGCCGTGTTTATATATCCCCTAACGCGTTCTGCATACTGCGTCTCGCTTAAATTAGCTACATTTTGAGAATTCAGATGCCGCGAACAGCCAGATTTAGATTTCAAATATTACATGAGAAAACGAGACCACTCAGAATAAATTTATTGCTCGCGGCAGTAAGTAGATTAGATAGATCGCGAACGCACAAACAAATTCTACTTAAACTTCATAAACACAAGAAAAAGGAAAAGATGACCTCAAGAGGTGCTAGCCAGAACTCCATTGCTCTTCATGAACCTGGCGATCTCCTCAGGTTCAGGCATAAACCCCGGATGACAAATGGAGATGTGTTGGATCAATTCCTCTCCCCGAAAGAACATGGGCTGAGATCCATGAGGACACAAGAATGCTTTTGTTGATTCATCCTCGGTGCCATCTTCGCGGATCATGACTCTGCAGATCTTCGCCAAGACAGGCACATTTTCATCAAAATCAACGGTTTCTTTGTACAACACATTGGAGTGTCCTGCGCATCTTGAAACAGTAGTTAGTCTATCTGCATTTTCAAAGTAGAATATTCCGCGAACGTTGGCACCATCAGAAATATATCCATCTGGAATCTTCTTCATCTCAGATGCGCTTCTAAAAGACACGACTAAATCCTTCATGCGAGCCGGAGGACAGTCATACTCTCCCGAAGTTTGGCTCTGTTTCAATTCATCGTGAGCCTCAGGGGAGATTGGACCCTTTGAGAAAACGAAGTCATACGCAAACCAAAATCCATTTACAATGATGGTGAGGATTGACACAATGGTATCAGCAAGGTGTATAGTCGCAACTAGCCCCCAGAACAAAGCATTCGCGACCACAATGTAAAAGAATGCATGAAAGGTGAATGCCATTAAATATTGAAAAAAAGGAGCTGTCAAATAGTTGAAGACGGCAGGCTCAAGATTTGGATCAACGGTGAAATCAAAGATTCTATGCGCGATGGTGGTCATGGTACAAGAAATTGAAGTTATATATGCGGGGTACGATGCGGACGGTCAGAACTAAATTATACCAAACTATGGATGCTTCAAAAAATGTGAGACACTTTTAAGAGGAAAATCTGCTGTATTTATAGGAAGCTTGGTCAAGGACCCCCGCTTCTCATTAATTCCCTCAATGCATGAACTGCAGAATTTGGGATCGTGCATGAAACAACTACCCGTCTTTCTAACGAGTCGTAACAAGATTTTGGGCCCGAATATGCACTACAATTCCCATAAACTCGCTTCTTGTCTTATGACTCCGACTTTTCTGGGCTTTTTGCGAACACAAACGCTTTGGTTGCTGACATAGTATCTCTTCGGAGGATATGTTAGTTTATAGACACATCTGATATATGCAGTCCTTGCATATAGCCCTGAAGTAATTCACCACGAGACAAGTGGGGAAGCTTATCAGAGGGTCACGTCAGCTCCCGTGAAGGCACGTGCAAATAACTTCTCGTATATCCCCCAAGTCTCTCATGAAAGCCGAATGCCTTCTTTTTATATATGGTGAGGCAGGCAGGTCCCACATTATTGTTCTTTCACGCGCACATACCCTGCTCTTAATAATCAGATCCGCTCTTCAGAACAGATACTTGCTTAGAATAAATGTGAGCCATAAAGGGATGTTGATCCTGGAACTTGCCACTCGAGTTTATTAATTGATCATGCTCGTTTGGCGTTTAACATTGACTGCGCATCTCGCACAGTGAATCTCGCTTAATCTCAAATCAGCGCGTGAGATTCCTAATTCGGAAATGCTGCAAAAAATGAAGTGGCAGGAGCGATCCCCATGCAAATGATGTCAACCAGATTTTTTCCCACCATAATGTGAAACCAGCAATAAGGATAATCGCAACAACCAAAACAATTATATTAAGCATAACAAACATAACAATTGTGAGAACCATAAAAATTACAATACCTCATTCAAGAACTTAAACATCACCACTTGTTCCTCGTCGGGAGCCCAATGCGGGTAGTTCCTCTTGATGTGCGCTACCAAGTCATCAATTGGCAAAAATAAGGGGACCTTCTCGTACAAGCTCAAAAACTGCTTCGTGGAAGGGATTTCGTTTCCATTCTCATCCAAGATTACTCTGTAAATCTGAGATATAATTGGTTCTTTTGCACTAAAGCCCATTGTATCACCATACTTTATACGCCCAGCTGGCACCCGAACAACACGTCTTCTCCGGCCCCATGGGTCAGCTTTGAGCTCTTTGTATATTCTGATGAGGCCTCTGATTGACCAGAACAGAACTTTTAAGGAGACGAAAGCCACCAACATCAAGGCCGACCATAAGCAGGAGTACACCATTATAACAAAAGCTATGAAACAGAACCGTTGCCAATGAGGTTGATTCAAGAAATTGAACACCTCGCTGTCGACTGAGAAGAATTGGCCAGTCATCTTTGGGAAACTGTTGGTGAGCTTTGAAAGAAACAAGAAGATTTCGATCTTTTTAAAAAGAAAAAGAGCATGCGAAAGACTTTTTTCTCCAGCACCTGATTTAATGGTTTATATACTTATTTGGTGGTTGTGCACACAGCTGGTTTTATCGAGTCGCCAAATCTTGAATAGTGAGACTAAAGAGAAATTAGGAAGGGATAAGAGAATGAAGTAAATAAGATGGAGGAAATAAACCCGACTAGAGAATGAGATCACAGTAAGATTATTAAGAAAAGGAGAGAGAAAAAGGAAAAAAAGGAAAGAAATGGAGGAAAAAAAAAGAAGTCAAGGGGAATTTTAGCCATTCCATGTTTTCATTTCGCAGCCTTATACCTAATGATTCTCAAACCATACTGAGAACTCAGAATGTGAAAATTTGGAATCCAAATTTAATGCTGGCAAATAATAATGACACTAGAATTGTATATTCGCCGTTTGCTCCATTTATTAGGTGATTACTTGTTGAGATCACGTAACCTCAGTCAAGGCTCACAATTGACGGAATTAGGTCCCAGATTCTCGGCCGTAAGTTGGTTGATCGAGAAAACGCACTTTAATGGCCGAGACAATAAGGTGGCATTACTCAAGACCGAGTCACAAAGACAACTCCTATTAAAGGTATCCCTTCGATAAATAATCCTGTCACATTTTCTCACTTTTCTCGTGTTTATGTTTTCTTAGGTTTACCTGGGTTTTCCATGGTAGGCTCATCACTACGTAACATACCAAGTGCTTTACTCTTCTTTCACTCTTTGTGTTTTTCTCGTAATCCTTATAATCCAGATCCTTGACATTTTTCTTCGATATGACATTCTCGGTTTGGCTTACAAATTGTTGAGCCTAGATTGATCTGTATCGTTTTCCTTTTTTCTTGCACACTCTTGGTGTTTTTTTCTTTTCCGCACTCCAGTTTTGCAGCCATTCCGTGAGACTCAGATTGACAGTATTGACCAGAGGCAACTTAGGAAAAGCGAGAAAGGTGTATTTCAAAACCAGGAAAACAGCTGATTGAAATAGCAATTCATCAGATATACTTGATTCGTCACATTCTGATTATCTTTGTTTTCCTTGTGGTTCCGGTCTCTGAGATTTCCCAACAACTTCCCAGATTCCATCATGCCATGTGCGCGGACTTTACTTATCTCCACGGAAGATGACTAACAGACCAACACAAAAGTATATAAAGATCAAGAATTCCACAAATCATTTAGAATCCATCATCCCAGAAAACAACAAATTTCTACTTATGCTTTACACTTTTGTGCGGGAGTCCTTCGGGGGCAGATGCGTCTACCATCTTTCTCACAGGAAATTGTTCAACTACAAAGAGGAACAGAGAGACTACGTGATTCCCGAGAAGTACTTGGGGAAAAGCGAGAGTGACGTTTCCTCTGAGAACAAGAGGGAGCCAAAAGTCGAATCTGAGGAGCAGCCAAAAATTGAAAAATCACCAAACAATTTGGAGGTTCCCCACGGTCAATCAGACCCTATTTCCAGGTCAGCATCAACATCTTCAAATATTTCCAATTCCTCCAATTCCTCAAACACTAACTCCACTTGTGTCTCGGACAACTACATTATTGTCGACTGGGAGGGTGAGGATGACCCGGAGAATCCTGTCAATTGGCCCTTGCCATACAAGATCCTTTTCCTTTTCGAGATTGGTATGCTCACTGCTTTGGTATACATGGCCAGTGCAATTTACACACCGGGGATCCCAGACCTCATGGAGAAATTCGACTGTGACGAGACAATGGCCATTTTGCCCTTGACGCTTTTTGTTTTCGGCTACGGCATCGGGCCCATGGTTTTCTCGCCCATGTCTGAGAATGCCAGGTTTGGCCGCACTTCCATTTACATTGTGACTTTATTCATTTTCTTCATCTTGCAAATTCCTACTGCGCTAGCTGATGACATTGCCTCGCTCTGTGTTTTGCGTTTCATCGCTGGCTTTTTCGCTTCTCCCTGTTTGGCCACCGGTGGAGCTTCTGCTGTGGATATTTCCCACCCGGCCTATATTCCCATTTTCATCAGTTTCTGGTCTGCCAGTGCATGCTGTGCGCCGTCCATGGGCCCTATGTTTGGTGCCATAGTTACGGTCAAGGGCGATTTCCACTGGACTTTCTGGTTTGTGTGCATTGCCCTGGGAGCGTCTTTCCTTGTTTTGGGCTGCTTCTTGCCTGAATCTTACGGTAAGACTATTTTGTACAGAAAGGCCGAGAGATTGAGGGCATTGACGGGGAATGACAAAATTGTGAGTGAGGGACATTTGGAAAATATGAAAATGACAACAAGGGAAATCGCCATAGATATCTTGTGGAGACCGTTTGAGATCATCTTGTTTGAGCCCGTGGTTTTGCTCATTAACGTATACATTGGCCTCATCTACTCGATCTTGTACCTCTGGTTTGAGGCGTTTCCTATTGTTTTCGTCGAGACTCACCATTTTTCCTTGATCCCGTTGGGTGTTTCCTACTCGACGATCTTGGTTGGCATTATCATTGCGGAGATTTTCTATGTCGCATACATTGTGAAGTTCTACACCCGGAAAATACAGACCAACCAGGAGGTCGTGCCCGAGATGTTTTTGCCCATCGCCATAGTTGGTGGCTCTCTCATGCCCGTGGGAATATTTATTTTCGGCTGGACGTCTGCTTCGGACTTGAACTGGATGGGTCCTTTGGTCGGAGCAGCCATTTTTGCAGCCGGCTGTTTCTTGGTGTTCCAGACGTCGTTCAACTACTTGAGCATGTCGTTCTATAGGTTTTTGGCGTCTGTTTTCGCAGGCAACGACTTGTTCCGGTCGTTGATGGCAGGTGCGTTCCCACTCTTTGGGCGGGCGCTTTTCTTGAATTTGAGCACAAAGAGGTTTGTGGTCGGGTGGGGATCGACTGTTTTGGGGTTCTTGACCATGCTCATGATCTTGATTCCGGTTGTTTTCTACATGAACGGGCCAAAGTTGCGTGCTAGATCGAAGTACTCGGGAAATTAGAATGGTCTTCTGGGGAGATTAGTGGAGGTTAGATAATAGTAAAAGAGAGATACAGTAAATATACATATGAGCCGTCAGAGACTGGAAAAAAAGAAGGGTTTATGATGAATCGGGAGCGATGTTTGTGATTTTTGCCTTCAATTTTTGTGTTTTTTTTGATTGTCGGATCTGTTCATCACTTTCCATTTTTCAGTGTGGCTGGTGACTGCCAAAAGAAAAAGAGCCACCATATCTTGTTCAAACGTGCGCAAAATCTCGTCAAAAAGGAGATGTAGTATAAATTGCAGCCACGAAATTCTACAATCAGCCTTAATTTTTCAAAATTTCCGCTTCTTGTTCCCAGTCCACCTGGTCTCCCATATTTTCCATGTCATTTTAGTCTCACTATGGATGAGCCGCACCGGCCCAAAGTATATCCGACCACATACGAAGAAATGACAGGAAAGAAAAAAAAAATTGGACAATCCAAATCTTCCCGTGTACCAAACTCTCCGTCTGCTCTTGTTTCCCCGCAATTGACTTCTCCACATCAAACTCCACTGGCCAGTCTCTGTGTGGCTTTGGCACCTGTTACACACTTACGTCACTGACAGGTGAAGCGAGAAACCGTTGACAATGCACAATGCACACTGCACGGAGGCAGTGGAGCACCCGACAATCAACAACACCAGGGGAAAAAAACTATAAATACGGGGCCATTCCCACATTCCCCAAGCGCCTAAATTCTCTTTTTTTTTCTAAAATTTGCCCTCCGCTCCTCCCACGCCAGCTCCACCTGTGTCTCGGTGTCCCCAGGTTTCGGAGTCGTGCCGGTCCCAGGGTGCGGATCTGGCTACACCTCCAAAAAAGAAATACCACTAACTATTATACTAACAAGCACACGATAAACACCACACTTTCGGTCAATTGGATCACATTTAGCCGCGGACTCTTACACTAGCGGGCACTATACTTGTTGCTCACCGGCTATTTTACTTTGGCCGCTCAAACACTCCACGTTTTGCCGGCATCTCCGACTGACCTCCCGATAACAAACCCACCCAGCATACACCCACACCAGAGGGCTTTCCATCCTTTTTTGCATTCCACACTGAAACACGCGGCCCAACATGTCCAAGGACCTCCGCGCTGAGTTCGTCTCGTCGCTCAGCAGCCGCTTGGAGCAGATTCTACCCATCCGCTCAGGCTACAACTTGGCAGAGGTGGAATTGAACGCCCAGTATATTCTCACAACCAATTTGTTCTTGGCGAATTGTCGGGAACCTCCGGCCAACGGCAGCCGCAGCTTCATGGCGTACATCTTGGAGCTGCTCGTGCATTTGTTGGAGCAATTGAACATTGACCCCATCGAGAGACAACTCAAGAAAAACAGAGACGACCGCACGTTGACGCTGACGCTCGTGCTCACCAAGCTCTTGCTGGCGCTTGTGCGGGCTCACTGGGACAAACTGCGGCCACTCACGCACAAGGAGCAGCGCCTAACCAACTCGGGCATAAACTTCAATTATGACCTGCGAAACCCGACCGATTGCATCCACTTGTACGCTCAGCAGACGCCAGAGTCGGTGGATGTGGATATCCACCGGATTTTGGAGGTGTTGCTCTCGCTCATCTCGGAGGATTACAACCGGGAGGCGTTGGCCAGTATAAGAAGACAAGACGCAAAGAAACAGGCGCACCAAGACTACCAGTTGCTGCCCAAAACAGACATTCTGCCCGAGCTAGCGCTCCTGTACGTGCACGACATCGACAGCTACATTCTGGTGGTGTTGCGGTTCCTCGCGGTGGCCAATTCAGCCGACTACTACTCGTTTTTGAGCAGAAAGCTCTTTGCGTGGCTGGAAAGGGGCGAGTACATCCCGACAGCAGCGCTACAACGGTACGCGCCCTCGCTCAAGTTTGTCTACCTCACAGCGGACACCGTGGACTCGTACCTGCGCCAGATCTACAGTACACTCCCCAATATCCGCAGCAACACGTGGAAACAGCTATTCTTGTACTACGAGTCCGAGAACTTGGCGTACCAGAGCTTCCACAGACCGGATTTCTACCTGAAAGTGATAGCCGCCGGCGGCCCGGGCGAGCAGAGCTGCAAGCAATTGTTTGACTTTGTCTCCACCATATTTGAGGATCAGCCGCTGGTATCTCCGTCATTGTTCACGTGGTTCATCCTCACGTGCCCATCAGACTTCGACGAGATGCTCCAGAAACCCAATAAGCTCAAGCAGGCGTTCAACAAACGAGTCAAGTACCTTTCCACGCTTTTGAAGGAGTCACAGGCAAATGTCGGGCTCGACTGTTTTGAGAGTTTGATCAACATCTTCCTGTTGGGCTCACTCACTCCAGAAGTGGAGGGGGGTGTCCGAGAATTCACTCTACGGTACTTGGACCAGACGTACGCAAACTTGCGGAAGATCAGGGCGAAGTCACGTGCGGACGGCCAGATCGAGCGGTACGTTTCCTTGCTTGTGAAGTTCCTTATTGCTGCCATTGCCATCAAGCCAGAGCAGTACATCGACGAGTTCGTGGACTTGTACAAGAGCTATGTTGTCTTGCCAGAGAACGACTGCAAGGAGGAATGCGTATGTGGTTTTGCTCGGCTGACAGTGAAAGTGCTCAAGGGTCTTTCCGAGTGTCCCCAATATAAGGCTCCTTTCAAAGCCACAATGGCACGCTTGCACAAAACGATGCGCCAGATGCTCATTGACGCCTACCTCCGGCTCCGCGAGTACGAAATTGCACATCCTCTGTGGAGCGCACCTTCCCTGATCTTGTCCAACCCAACTGACAAGCACCTGGACGACAAGCCGCTTCTCAACAGTCCGCTTTCGCATGCGCTCAGAAAAAACTTGGACTACGGTATCGGCTATGTGAGCGAGATGCCCAGCGACGACTTGCCTGATTTGGCAGAGACTTCCGCCACCATGCAGAACATCTACAAGACCCCATCTGGGGCCGGTCCATCTGTGTTCTACGAGTTGAAGTGCATCAAGGTCACAGAGGACATTTTGAGTGATCTTATGCTCATCTTCTCGGCGGCACCCGAATTGTACATGATGGCAGAGGGAAAAGATGAGAAGCATCCATTTGTGGGTGACGAGCTTACGATTTTCGCCGAGGAAATTTCTGCGCCCATCAGACTCGCCATCAGGTTTAAATCGGTCAACGAAAACTCGGATTTGTTCGAAGGAGCGTGTGCTTTGGCTATGACTTTGGTTCAGGCCGACAAGCCGCAGTTGAGAGACACGGAATTCAAGGAATGTGCAAGCTTTGTGCTTTCTCATTACATCATCAAGGTGATCTCTGAGGCGTGCACGTTATTTTCGTTGATGGACCCCAAGTTCAAGTTGTGCTTCATTTTCTTGAACAGGTTCTTGCAGGAGAGGGATCAAGTGTACGTGAAAATCAGAGGGAACAAATTCTTGAACGACGACTGGGCGCACCCATTCTGCGCGTCTGTTTGTGTCTCCATTGAGGTTATTTTGCTTTTGGCAATGTGCACTCATGATGTTCAGTTCTTTGGCATGGCTAAGATCACCATGAACTGGTATCTTGTTGAGCTCAAAGAAGGGAATCACCCAGATAAGTGCAGGGCGCTGACTCTCTACGCGACGTTTAGAAGAGTCTTGGACGACGAGTCGGTGTTCACCGGTTTCGTCTCGCTCCACAAGAAGTTCAGAAGCATTCTCATGGATGCAGAACCCACCACCTCCTTGTTCCACGTGTGGTTGCTTATATACCAGAGATGGTTGGATATGATCGATGGCGAGTCCAAGATCAGTGATGACAGTTTGGTGTTCAGACACTACACTGGGTTCTTGGTGACTACATCTGGTTGTTTCCTTGACGCGAGATTCTCCAAGGACGATCCAAAGGAGAAAGAAAAAGCAGCCTCTTTCATTTCGGCATTTTTCGACCGTGCCATTGGCCTTTTGACTTCGAGCGAGTTAGTGATCAGAGTCGTCATTAAAGATGCGCTTTCCTATGAGTCCCACTCTGCAGTTTTCCACTTGGTATGCAACAAGCTCATGAACTCTGCTGTCTACTACATCGAACAGGATTCGATCACAGAGGAAGGCATTTTGTTTGTTGAGCAATTGATGACTGTCATGACAGCCATGGTGAACGTCGATAACGATGGCTCCTTTGCTCTTGTGGCCTTGCTTCCAGACGTCTGTCAATTTTTGTTAAAATTCATCAACATGGTCACAAGCCAAACAGACTACCTCAAGCTCAAGTTGCGTTTCTGTAAATTGGGCCACGCCGTTGAGAACGATAAAATCAAGAACGGAATTTATGGTGCATACAAGCTCAGAAACATCTTTGCCAAAGCGAGCGCTGACTGGCTTGAGCAGGCAATATTCCATAAGGCTGATGAAGGTGAGTCGTCTTCAGATTTGCCATCAGTGTTGCTGTCGCCTCTGTCTGCCACTCCTCTGCAGAAGTCGACTGAGATCGAGTATCTTCAGATTGAATTTGCCAGCGAATGCGCAAAGTGTTTGGAGTTGCAATTGGAGGACTTGATTTTGGAAGTGCCTGAGGGCACAAAGGAGAAGAACATCAAGCAGAGCAAGGATTTGATATTCTCTAATTACTTCTCGTTGTTCTACAAGATCATACAGAAGCACACCTCGTCTGCTCAGTCTGCATTGATGGTCAGATCCAAGTATAAGGTTCAAGCCATCACTGAAAGCGTGTTGAAGTCAATTTCAAATTTGCTTCAGTCAGACACAGCGATTGGTATGCAATTTGTTATTCCATTGGGGTACCACGAGAACAAGAAGATCCGACTGATTTTCTTGAACATCTTCGCGTCAATGTTGTCCTCGAGAAAGTTGCTCAAAAGCAAGGACGAATTCCCCGATGAAATCGTGGAGAGAATGTCTGAAGTTTATGAGATTTATGGTGCCGCCGCTGAGGTGGCCTCTGCTGCAGAGTACAACTTGTTGGCAACCTCCTTGCACGGCCTTTTTGGGTACACCAAGAGGCTTGACAAGTTGTTCATGACGTTGTTGCAGGACGAGATTGGCAATGTCTCGAGATCGTCGGACATTTTCAGAAGAAACAGCACGCTCACCCGTTTGATGTCGCTCTTTGCCAAAGAGTATGGATTGCCTTATCTCACCGTTGTTTTGAAACCATTCATCGAGGAGTTGGTGGATCAGGATTTCAGCGTAGAGGTCGAGAGGAGCTCTGACGACGAGACTGTCGACAAATTCATGGTCGCGTTGACCAGATTAATCGACACCATAGTCAATTCTATGGCATGGGTTCCGGACTCGTTCAAGTTCATTGCTTCAGAAATTGACAAGTGCATTCGTGAGAGATTCGAAGGCGCCTCGTTGGTAGCTGTGGGCTCGTTCATTTTCCTTCGGTTCTTCTGTCCGGCAATCATCAGTCCAGAATCGTTCTTTGATATGCCACCGTTGAATCCGAAAGTGAAGAGATCCCTCATGCAGTTGGTGAAGGTCTTGCAATATATCGCCAATGGCTCTCTTGGAATGCTCAAGTGGCCAGGTTTACAGGACCGTTCGGAGGAATTAGAAGTCTTGAACAAGAGAATTTTCAATTTCTTGCAGGATTTGGCCGTGAGCAAGAGCAGAGAGACATACCCCTTCCACAGACTCACGTTGAAGCCATATACCAACTTGAGGTACCTCCACAAGTACCTATACACCTACTTTGTGCCAATGAAGCACAGATTTGTGTTGGGAGACCCGCTCGCTAAAGCCGGAAATTTGCATGAAAGAGTGATCTTGTGGAGGAAGTTGGACGCCATACTCAAGGAGCTTGGTGATCCAAAGCCTTTCATTTCTTTGCAGGGTACGACATCGTACAAGGTAGCAGATCTGAACAACAACCTTGGAAACTCGCAATACTCTGAGTTCATGGCAAAAATGTCAGCGAAGAACATCGAGATGACCGTTGACGTGCCTGTTATACATAGCGCTGTTTTCCATGACGGAACACCGGTCGTTGTGGTGAATTTCAGGTACATCAAGGAAATCGGTTATGACATTAGCACTTTCGTGTTTTTGATCTTAGAGGCAGCCAGTCAGGTCTGGGACAATAAGTTCTATGTTGTGAATGATTTCACTCAGTTCTTCTACATGGGCATCATTGGCCGGAATTACGTGAGCTTGATGCGAAACTATGCTCCAGCTGTGTTTTTCAATAACTGTGCCAGATCCTACTACTTCAACTTACCCAGAGCCAACTACTTGACAATTATCCGCAGCATGGTTGAATTGCGTATCGATGAGCACAACAACGACGGAAAGATATATTTCTACTCTCAAGAGGACGAGCCTGCAGTGATCAACAAGTTGTGTCTCGAGGAATCGATTGTGGCCATAAATCACGACATCAGGGTAGTCTTCAAGGGTTGTTTGCTCTACGATGAGAATACTGAAACTTACACCCCAATCACTTTCAAGTTGGGCAGGCAATGGTTGCAAATCTGCTTCGAGAGGTTTGAGTACGACGAATACTTCACCGCCACCAAATCCATCGCGCCTGTGGAAACTCATTTGTTGTCTGATTTGACCAAATGCGAAATCTCCAACAGGAGCAAGAGAGACCATGAGTTCACTTTATCCTTGAACAAGTATAACTACGAGGTGAGTATCATCTCGCCTCAGAGACAAGATATTTTGCGGTTCCTCTACTTCGCCATGTTGCGCAACTCGAGAAAAGTGGTGAATTTGAAAGGCCCAGAAGACTCGAGAGAGGAGCAGTCGCAGTGGTTCGGCAGATTGTACAATATTGTCTTCCATGGTCTTCTCGATTTTGATGAGGACGTGAGATCATCTGCTTCCAACTTATTTGCTGCGCTCTCGGTTTATTTCGATATAGACTTTGGCATTTCCACCTCTCACGCGAAGTTGATAGCTTACCCTGTGGACACCACCGAGTTCGTCGTTTCTGTGTCCACATACTTGTCCAAGGAAGTTCCTGAGCGGACATACAGGTTCTTGAAGGCATTCTTCAACAACTTCTCGAAGTTGCCTCACGGACTCCGTATTAGTGGCATCATGTATGCTTCTCCTTGGGTAGACAACGTCGGCGACCGTGTTCTCACTGATACAGACGGTCCAGCAAAAGTGGCCGAGATCATTCGCCAGTTTAGTCACATAACCGTGCAGAACAAGAGCCAGCTGTCGTTCATGAACGAGCACGTCTGGAAGAAGTTGTTCTCTGAATTGAGATTGACTTCGATCTTGATGGACGAGCTCATTGCTTATCTCATTGAGAATAAGTCTGAAAGCTCAGAATGGGACGCCATTATCTCTGTGATCAGTCCAAGTGTCGAATTGTGCGGAGAAGTTGTCTCTCGTCTTATTGAGTGTATCAGAAACACAAGACCTGAGGACTCTGAGATTGCCATGCAGACGAAAATGCTTGAGATCACGGTGTTGGTGAAAATTTGTGCATCGTTGTTCTTCAACTCGTACGTGTACGGCACATTGTACTTGCCTGATGTGTTCTTCTTCTGCACTTTGTTCATCGACAGTCCAACTTTGAGTTTCGGGTCCGACTTGCAGAAGTTGGTGATCAACTCGATCCAGTCGTTCAGCCACAAGCCCGGTTTGACCACGAAGCAGAGCGAGCTCATCGACGAGACCATCAATTACTTCAGTGGCCAAAGAGCACGCATGTTATTTGGTTTGACATCCCAGAGACAGAAAACTCTGGACTACAATCAATTCTACAACAGGTCGACTTCCTTTGAGAGACTCTGCGAATACTTGAATGACTTCATATTCCAAATGGGTTCTGCAGACGACAGAACTAAGTGGATGACCCGGTGGTCGTCGTTGCTGATGGATATCGCATTCAGCAACTCGTTCTACCAAAAGAGAGCAATTTTGGCTGTTTCAACATTTGCGCGTTCAGGCGTGAGCGACGCTACCGGCGGCCGCATCATCAAATTGCTCGGAGAGTTGATGTTCGACGACTTCGAGACATACACCAACGCCGGCATCTGCTACGCGCGCATCGAAGAAGGTTTGGCGCTCGACTCTGTGTACTTGCCTCTCATCATCTGGTCTCAGGTGGCTGGGTCGATGATCAGGATCTCCTCGTCGTACCAGGCGATCACTGTCTGTCTCACCAACTCTGTATGCAAGGGAAGTCACAGCTTGGGTTACCAGGACAGGATTTACGAGCAGCGGAACCAGTTGGAGCCGCTCTTCACCAAGTTTGAGCACAAGACGAAGGTGAAGGTGACAAGAAAGAACTTTGAGTTCAGGGTATTTTTCACGATCTGCTCGGGACTCACGGTGACGCAGTTCAGACACACACTGATCCATTGCTTGAAGAAAATCGCCAGGCAGAAGTTTGCCAAGGGCGCGCTGGACGACATTGTGCGGTGCAAGTTGGACTTGTACTACTTGTTGATGCTCAGTCTCTCGCTATCCAATGCAAACTTGCATGACTTCCTTGAGGAGCTTGATTTGTCTGACAATTCGGTGACCACCATTGGCAAGTTCCAATTCCCCACTGTTGTGTTGGAGAAGTTGCAGGATAACTCCGAATTGTCGAAGTTGGTGTTCATCTTGGCAGCCAACATCTTTGCAAAGGAGGGAGACTCCACGTTCACGGCGAGATTCATCACGTTATATTCGCATATATTCAAAGTCTCAAGGAAATTTGCGTTGCTCGTTTTCCTGATCGTTAAAGTCGAGCTCGAGCTGAATATGGTGACAAGCACATCCATTGACACCGTTAACGTCATTGCAGAGCTCATGGTGAACGTTATTGGCGACTCGCTCTACTCGCCAGACGCCACAGCCAGTGAAGTGAACGAGACTTTGGCCATTTACGATTTCCAGGATATTGGCACCGTCGGAAACTTTGTTGGAAGCGGAGACGAGGCATTTGATGACAGGGCCACGCTCTCGCAGGCAAAGTTGGTACACGACATGTTGTACAGAAGCTTCAGCAGTGTTGTCGAGGGACAACGGTTGGAGAGTTTTTAGCTCTCGAAAGAGATACTTGCATAATTTACGAAGATATGAATGCACTATGTAAATCGACCCATCTGCTCGCTGTCGATGGCCCGCATGTGTGTGCGGAACACGGCCATGGTGACCTGTGCGTCCTCCACGGACGAGTGAGCTTGAGTCTGTATGTCCATGTTGAGGTACTCCAGAGCTAGTCTCTTGAGACTTGGTGGTTTGCCCTTTGAGAGTTTCCGGAACACCGAGAACCTCGAGGTATCTCTGGTCATATGTCTTGGATGCAGAATAAGTAGACTTTTGAGATCATTTTGGACCGCGTGGCCCACCAAGATCTTGCCTTTGAGAATATCGCTGGCCTGTTTCTGTGCCTCCTCAAATGACACCGCCTGATGCATGTGGTGAGGCGCCACACCAGATACCCACGTCCTCCAGTCGGTAACACGCTCCTTTGGCTTCACGAAGGTATCCAAGAGCACCACGCCGTAGAAATTGACCAAGGAAACGCGGGCCAATGCTGACCTATCGTCAACGCCCACACCCACAAACTCACAGTCGATAGCGATGTACTTTCCCGCCAGAACTTTTCTCTTGTCGTCATATATGAGAATTCTGTCGCCTGAGCCAGTTTCCACGACCAAGTTGGCGTTTGGCTCGGTGTTCCAGAGTGCTCTTTCTAGTGGAGATGCCAGTTTTGATTTGGCTGTAGAGACCGGAGCCTTCTCCAAAATTTTCTCAACTTTCACTGGTTTTTTCAGCTTAGCATGCTTGGGTTTGTGAACGCTCTTCTTGACTTTGCCCTTATCGAGTTTGGAACTTAGAGTTTTCCAGTTCAGAGAAAGAGACATGTAGATGCGATGGATCCGTGCGTGGGGATATGTGCAGTATGCGGCCAGAGCAGTAGACAATACCGAGAAGACGAAGACAAATCAGAACATGCAAATCCAGAAAAAAAAGAAATTCAAAAGAATTTGTTGATTTTCTCTGTTATTCTCGTTTAACTCAGATTTGGCTCTCCCATTCACCTTCGGTCAACTTTTTTTGTCTCCCTCACATGTTAGAAGCGTTGTACACCTGGAGTGCCCATTTGATCTTCTCGATAATCTCCTCGCACTGTGCAACGGTTTCTGCCTCTAGATCGTACTTCTTTCTCACTGCAGATTCCTTGGCGCCTGGTTCGTTTTCCTTCTTGATGACAATTTTGAAGTGGTTCGGATTTTTGCTCTGCTTGTACTGCTTGAGCTTGATGATCTGTGTAATATGGAAGGAACTCGTTTTCATCATCGAGTCGTTGTAGTACTTCGAGTAGTTGTAGTGGTGCAAGTAGTGATGGTGGTGGTTCGAGGTTCCCGTCCCGCTGTTGTTGTTGTTGGTGCTCTGCGAAAACGGATTGTCGTATGGGTTTTTCCGCCAGTTGGTGTCGTCAGTGGGAGCCAAGTGTATGTAGTCCCCGTCAATGATCAATGCCTTCTCAATCCGGTTGAGAATTGGCGATTTCTTGCGGAAAACCTTCCATTTGAAGTAGATGGTGTTGAGTGTAGCGGGCAATTGTGGTCCCTTACCGTGGATAATGTCGCCCAAGCTGAGAACATCTTTGCTTGAGGCACGACGGCTCGAACTTGACTTCCTGGTAGTTTCTGGCTTTGCTGGTGCCGCTGGCTCTTTCTTCTCCACTGCCATTTCCTGGAATTTCCCTTCGAGTGTGGTCACAGTGGGCGTGATGCCTTGCTGGGCAAAAGTCAGGGACAGAAGCGGCGTGATTCCAGCCTCGAACAGGCCGTTGGGCTTGCTGTCCACCAACAGCTTCACATGTTGTGCTGGGTTGGGCACCAACTGGAACTTCTGCAGTTGCAAGTCGCCAAGCACATCGGAGTTGTGCGTTGGTCTCCATACGTCCTTCTCGTCCTCGTCAATGAGCATGGTGCTCTTCTGTTTCTTCGGTTCCATTTCCGCAAGTCTGTACCTTAGCGGATCAATGTGGTAGAGTCTGCTAATGTGGTCAACAAGCTGCTCAATGGTCAATTTTGAGCTCACAAAGAAGCTGATGAACGTCTTGCTCGACGTGTTGGGGAGTCTGCACACTTTCACCTCGATGCTGTCTGCGTGCAAGTCTTGAGGGCCAGACGGTGAGAAATCCGAGCTGGCGGTCACTTTACTCTCCAATCTGCGCACGTACAACTCGAGATTCTGCTTGAACTCCAAAGGAAGGGGCGACTGTTTGTTGTTGCTGGCGATCTCCACCGGGTTGGTCACCCTGCACAACGCCAATAAGTTGGGGCAGTTGTAGGATGCCAACAACCTCGTTCTGTCGAGGACTCCAAAGGTGGAGTCGTAGAGTTCGCCGTCCTCGTCAATAAGCTCGAGTCGCCAATTGTTCGGATTTATGAAGTTCCCGTCGATTTTGTCCTTGTACTCCGGCATCTTCAGAAGCGCAAGCAAGATGCACCCGATGCAGTCGGTGATGGCCACGTTGGCCAAGAAAGCCATGTCTTTAAGCACGGGCTTCATGCTCGGCGGCACGAAAATATCGATTTTGGCCTGCTTCACGCCGTCCGCCGCCTCGGAACTCACAAAAGTGTAGTAGTTCAAGGGGTTCACATTCGACAGCTGGTACCGCGAGTCTATCAACTTGCTCAAGTTCAGCTGCGTCTCCGCAGGGGCCTGCACTGCATTGTACATTTTCTCGAATGTGAACGACGATTTTCTCGGGAGAAGCGGCACTCTGTCGAGCCGTGTGGAGCTCTTGGATAAGATGTTGGTGGAGGCATACAAACTGTCGGAGGGCAACACCTTTTCGCTTTTCCCAAGCAACAGCTCGCTGCGGTTTTTGGCCTTGCGCCGTTTCGGCTTGCTTGTGAACTTCAGCTGGGCGTTTTCTAGCATGTAGCTCTCGGGAACAGTGTACTCATAGAGGGAGCCTGTATCTAGCATGGAATCTGCTTCGATGTCGGTGAATGCCGAGTCTGTGGATGTGTCTGAGAGCTCGTTTTCGATGATGTCGTCGTCCACGGTGTCGTCACCCACAGACTCGTCAAAAGCGGTAATTAGCGACAGCTGTGTCTCCTCGGCATTTGGGGGCCGGCCATTCTCCATTTCAGCCGCCAACTCCAGCTCGCCATCCACCAAATCTTGTTTTCTGGTCGTGCCGGCCACAGAGACACTGGAGCTATACGCGGCCGATCCGGTGGGTGTAGCCACGAGCTCCTCTGTGTTGAGTGAGATCTGCCCACTGGAACTGTCTGAGTCCATGTTTTCGGGGTGTTTTTCGCTCTTCTCGCTCTTCTGGAATAGCTTGGGCAAGATCTTGAGCTTGTCGCGTGGTTTCTTCGATCCTGAGCGTCGGGGCTCAACGGGGATCGTGGTCACCAGACTATCTGAGAGCTCCTCGTCTATAGTGCTCGAACCAGCCGAAACACGACGAGAAAACGAGGAAACCCGGGCAACGTCAATTTGATCCTTGTCAATTTCTTTCTCTTTTTCTTTTTCCTTCTCTTTCTCCTTCTCTTTCTGTTTCTCGCTTCCCTTGCTCTCCCTTCTCCGGTCTCTCAGTGTGCTTCTCTCCTTGGCCTTCATCACCCCGTCCTCGGGCGGCGGTTTCCGGAACCGCTTGCGGTGGCCCAATTGATTCTCGCCTTCAACATTGCCCACGGGCATCTCCACGGGAATCGGCGGCGAGTGTGGGCGGAAGTACTGGAGGTATGCGTCGTTGTACTCCTGGTGGAAGAGGCCCAGCACAAGTGGCTTGACTATGCGCTGAGCGGTGCCGCCGTCGTCGGTGGAGGACACTGCAAACGCGCGGAGCTGCGCACGGAGCTGTGTGGGCTCGAAGGGGAACGCCATATCCGGCGGGTGGGAACTTTTGGGGTGGTTTAGAAGTAAGAGGAAGAACGGTGCGCACGTGACGCGAAAAGGTGGAGACAGGAAGAGGAAGCAAGGGGAGGGAAAGGGGAAGGTCAAAATGGGACATAATAGGAGTTTGAGTTGATTGGTAGAGTGTGAAGATAACTATTTATTGTTATTTTATTTTTCTTTTTTGGCTGTGGTGTGTGGTTCTCTTGACATGTTCTCATGGTCCTGTTTGTTCAGTATGCGCAGAGTGAACTTGATGTAGAGGAGAGTAGACACCAAACGAAAATTTTAAGCAGGCAATATTGAATTTGAAAGAAGGCCAGGTTTCTCTCTTGTGACTCTTCTGGATTCGAGGAGCTCCTATTTAGACAGGATTCCTTGTGATTTTCCATTTTCTTACCTGTGGCTATGTCTGGTGGTCATGGTTGCAAAATGGTGGCTGTGGTGAGGACAATGGGAGAGTCATAGGGTCAAGAACCTCAACCGAAGACTTTAAACTCTTCTAATTTGTGGCTGTGTCCCCGTGAGTATGTTTGGTGTCGAGATCAATTTGTCTAGATTTCTATGGTTTCTGCTTTTTACTGATGTCTGTGTTCAGTCTTATACTTCAAGTGGGGAAACCCAACCGTACATCGCAGAAGGCAAACCAAGTCGAGAAAGACAAACCAAGTCGAGAAAAATATTAATGGTAACAGCTGTGGGTGTGTCAGTCTCCAAAAAATTTTAATGTGACATCCTCACAACTTATTCTCTCCAAATCTGTTTCTCTCTCTGACATCCTCACTTGGTGCCGCAAAGTATTGGTTGCGAAATGTCAGGTAAATCCGGAGGAAGAGGTATTCCCCAACAATTCACATCACCCAATTCCCTAATTGAGCTCAAATAGCCACAAGGTGGTGGATCACGGCCTCTTAATCTCCTCTATACCTTTATTTTCCTCAATTCACGGTCCTTTGCATTTTTTGCCGTCGTGTCTGTGTTTCTCCATTTACGTACAATTGCAACCTGCACCAAATAACTGTGAATGTTACTGAGCCTTGCAATATAAATAGACCAGAGAATGGAGGAAAATTCCTCTCTCTACTGAATTCTAGCAATGATTGATACCAAGTAGAAAACATTAAACAGAAATTTTGTTCTGTTTATATATTTTTTTATTTATCTTATCTTTACCTTAGAGATCCTATTGTTGTGGGCTCTCATTACGTCACGGCCGCGAATAGTGGCCGGTAATGTCTACTCTCCATACACCAAAAAAGAAATAAACGGATTTCTCGAATATAAAAAGGCCACGATCCCCCTCCTCAATTCCCCCATTAAATTGCTTTTTCTATAAATAAACCTCATCCTTATTATTAATCACCATGTATTGCTCCCCTCCTCGTACTGCAGACAAGCCGCTGCTAACTGGACAAACTGGCCCAGCCATACTATTCTAATCTACAACTCCGGTCCGACGAAACTCACGGATTGGCCCCAAAACTGAAACCACTTGAGCAATTGTGAATTTGCATCACTCCATTCCCACATCCTGACAAATTTTCAAATTGGAATTCTCGGCCACATAGCTCAAATTGCCAGCCACTCACAAATCTATCACTAAACCACCTGGCCCACAGCAATCGCCAAAACCAACGACTCAACCGACCCAATTACCAGTCCACGTGACTCGCTGCCCTTGAATTACCCATACTCCCGACTTTGGGCCCTGCATCATGACGTCCCACCACAATGGCTCCGTCGACAGTCTCAGCAGCATTCAAGACATATACGCCCGCTACGCTGCGGGCACAGACAGCTACTCGCACTCGCTAGATCTGGCCACGAACGAGCCTGGTCTCACGGCCTCCCCGCGGCTTTCTCCGCTCCAGAACCACACGTTCATCCCCCATATTCTGACGCACAATGTCGACTCACAAGAGCACGTGAGAAGTGCGCCCGGAACGCCGATTCTGCTGCTGCTGTTTGACTTTGGCCTCTCGGTCGAGCCACGTGGCATCACCAGCTCCTCGCTCAACGTGCTTTTGGACACTCCGTCGGGCGAGCTGGAAAATAGACAGTTGCACAAACAACCGGAAGTGCTAGAAGATGTTGGAGACTACGACAACGAGATATACGAGGAGGAGATTGTGAATGGCGAGGATGAAGCCGAGGAACACGAGGATGCCATTGACGACGACGACGAAGACGATGTAGACGATGAAAACGGCGATTACGGGCCTCCTGCAGACGAGGACGAATCCTTGGACGAAGAGGACGTGCAACTGGCCGAACACGAGGCTGCCGAGCGCAGAAACTCAAAGGACTTCACGGTGATCAGACGTACAGTGAAGGACTTTGAGTTTGGCAAGGATTTGGGGGAAGGTTCGTACTCCACTGTGGTTTTAGCCACAGACAAGCATACGGGCAAACAATACGCCGTGAAAGTGTTGGATAAGAGACACATCATCAAGGAAAAGAAGGTCAAGTACGTGAACATCGAAAAGCACGCGTTGAACAGACTCAACAAGTGCGACGGCATCATCTCGTTGTTCTTCACCTTCCAGGATAAGTTCTCACTATACTTTGTGCTCGACTACGCTTCCAACGGCGAGTTGTTGACGTTGATCAAGAACTACGGCACGCTCAACGAAGAGTGCACGCGCCACTTGGGAGCGCAGATCCTCGACGCCATCAAAAACATGCATGACAACGGAGTTGTCCACCGAGACATCAAGCCTGAGAATATCTTGTTGGACGACGACTTCCGCATCAAAATCACGGACTTTGGCACGGCTAAATTGCTCGAGAAACGGAAAAACGGAGACTCCGCAGAGGAAGAGTACCCCGTGGATGTTCGGGCCAAGTCATTTGTGGGAACTGCAGAGTATGTGTCTCCAGAGTTGCTTGAAAGCAAATATTGCGGTAAGCCGGGCGACATCTGGGCGTTTGGCTGCATATTGTACCAGATGGTTGCTGGCAAACCACCGTTCAAAGCGACAAACGAGTACTTGACGTTCCAGAAAATCACAAAGCTACAGTATGCGTTCAGCGCAGGGTTTCCTTTGATTTTGAGAGACTTGATCAAGCAGATTTTGGTCTTGCAGCCTTCACGAAGGGCGTCCATCGCACAAATCCAGGACCATTATTTCTTCAAGGATGTGAACTTCCGGGATCCAAGCTCGTTGTGGGCAGCTCCTTTGCCTGAGTTGGGCCCATACAAAATGACAGCCAAATCAATGATGAAAATGCCTCCGCAGGGCAAAACTCAGCCCACCGTGATCAAGAGACCTCCCACAGCCAAGAAAACCACACAGGAAACTCCCACGAGAAGGGTTGTCAGTGAGGAAAACGGGAAGAACTTCAGTCCGGCGAGCGTGGCTGCATTCGTGCTCACCAAACACGACGAGGACGACTCACCCAGTCCAATCGCAAAGACTCACTCCAACAGCACAAACGGAACACCGAGACAGGCACTAGCACCAGAGTATATTCCTGGAACAAACATTTTGCGTCCCACCATTCACTCCATGGCCAGTTACTCACGTGGAAATACTCAAACCAGACTGGACACGGAGCCCAAGAAGCCCAAGCCGAAAGTGTTGGATGTGGCGCCCATGAGCCAGGTGGAGTTGGCGTGGCAGAGCTTTTTGGAGTCGCCCAACGAGAGAATCATCCATTTGGGCCTGGCCATAGCGTGCAAGCAGCCCGTGGAGTACTTTGAGAAGAAAAACCGCGGCCTAGTGCACGACGCACCACTTGGGCTTATAAACAAGTTGCAGGCGGCAGACAATAGAGTGGCAGGCCGTTCTTTGCTTCTGAAAGTGGCTCATGGTAACAAAGGCTTGCGTGACTTGGGAGAAAACACACCAAAATCGTTCAAGGAGGAGGATGCCATAACTTTCTACTATGAGGCGCCAGAATTGATCGATAGCATTCCGGAGGATGAGGAGAAGAGCTCAACGAGCGCAGCCACCGCAGCCAAAATCGGGAAAGGTCTTTTCAAGAAGTTCCTCTCTCACAGCGACAAGAAATCCGACACCATATCTGATGTCTCGTCCACGAAATCCAGCGGCAGCAGTTCCAGCCGTCGCCAGAGTATGTCTCTTGAAAAAGCTAGAACATGCACGCTCTTGGTGACCACACACGGCAGACTATTGCTTTTGTTGAGAGAGGACCAGACCAACGAGACCAAACTTGTTGCTGAAGTGCGGTTGAACTTCCCATTCATACATTTCAGAGAAGTTGTATCGAACGGATCCAAATTCAGCAAGATGTTACCTTCCACGGGCATATTTGCAGTCACAGCCATGCAAACCGCGTTTGTTTTTGAAGTTGAAAAGTATGAAGTGAGCCAGTGGACTGAGGCACTCGCCAAGGCCAAATTGAACCAGCTAGAGCGAGACAGATTAGAGGAGGCTGCAAAATACAAGCCGTCGCCCAAACAGGAGTCACCAAAAACTTCACCCAAGCATTCTCCAAAACCCTCGCCGAAGTTGATGGACGCACCTACTTTCAGCAATTTGGGTCCCAAAAGAAGAGAGGAGCCAAAACGGAAGGAAGAGGTGAAAAGGAAAGAAGACAGCAGGAGGAGAGAAGAGCCAAGGGGCTCCAGACGCGAGGAAGTGAAGAACTCCGCAAGGTTAGAGTCTAGTCCGTCACAAAGACGCCGGCCCGAAAGTCCCAGACCAACCAGTCCGACGTTGGACCCAAAGGAGAAAAACCAATTGTTCCAGAGCAAATTGAGGCTGAGCAAAAGCGTGAAAAGGAAACCACCACCGCCACTTCCAAAATCGCAGTCGCTTAGTGCAAGCGGCTTGAGCCGGGAGCTCGGTCGTGGAGGCGAAAATGGAACAGTCCATGCGGCCCAGCTTGCAGTGAGCAACAATCCCAATTTGGTGATGACCGAATCTTCAAGGACAAGTTTCTCCAGGGACAGGGAGAACGGTCACGTGAGCTACAAGCCAAGCTCCAGCAGCTCTTCGGGGTCCGGGAAGGCCAAGATCACGTCGATGAACTCGAAGTTTTTGGCCCGGTCCAGAGGCAAGAAGTAATAAAAGTACAGATCTCGGGAGCAGTGTAGAGCAGGGGAGAGGGAGGGGAAGAGAAGAAAAGATTAGTAAAATTTGGGTTAACATTGAGATTGGCTGTCGAATGGAAATAGTGAAAGATGTCTGGTTTCCTTTTTTTTTTGTTTGTATGTTGATCTGTCTGACTGTGGAAATCTTGTACCTACTTATTTTGCAGCCGAGTGTCAAGCATTTGACAGTCACAGAGCATCACGTGACTAATTGTCAACATAGAGACCAGCACGTATAAGCAAATCCGCACTTTGCACCACATAGTTAACGGCCACACACCCGTACCTCCCCATACTTAACAAACGAGACAGTATACACGCACGTACTGTACACAAGACGAGCGAATTTGCACCTCCTCAAAATTTTCTCAGCTGGCTTTCGTTGGAACTTTTTCACATATACCTACACAACGTTAAAATGGCTAAATTCATCAAGTCCGGTAAAGTTGGTATGTACAGCTCATTTCCGATCTGTTGAAAGAACAGAGAGTCCTGTTGAAATTGCTTGAGATGATAAACCCACTGAAAAATTTTCATCATTTCCCAAATCCACAAGTGCCAGTGAAATTGTTGAATTCTGGCCAGAAACAGAGAAAGGGAACTCGAAGGCTGAATAACACCGAGCTGCTTTCCCCATTGCAGTGAAATTTTCATCAAAAATCCATCGGGTATCCATCGATTACAGCACCATTTCCCCAAACATCAAATCACATCATCACTCAAGCTCAACACCCCCAAAACCGAGTATACTAACATCCCAGCTATCGTTACCCGTGGTAGATTCGCTGGTAAGAAGGTTGTCGTTGTCAGACCACACGACGACGGCACCAAGGCCCACTCCTTCCCACACGCTGTTGTCGTTGGTATCGAGAGAGGTCCATTGAAGATCACCAAGCACCACGACGAGAAGCAAATCGCCAAGAGAACCAAGATCAAGCCATTTGTCAAGTTGGTGAACTACAACCACTTGATGCCAACAAGATACTCTTTGGATGTCGAGTCTTTCAAGAACGCTGTCACCCCAGACTCTTTGAACGAGCCATCGCAGAAGAAGGAGGCCAGAAAGGTTGTCAAGAAGGCCTTGGAGGAAAAGCATCAAGCCGGTAAGAACAAGTGGTTCTTCACCAAACTTAACTTCTAATCATATTATATATGTAATAAACTCTGCAACGGATAGCTAGGCGTAGGAGACGGTGAAGGTCGTGGAAAGGGATAAGGACTGTCACATAACGTTCAAGAATGTTGAAAGAATGTCATTATGAATTTTGAGAATTTGTTGACTTTGGTGGTGCTAGGTGTGTGGAGTATTCTTGTGGTGAAATTTGTTAACTATGCGCACAGTAGTTTAGGCAGAATGAGCAAAAGACAGACAGAAGCATGTCTGAGTGGAAGAGGAAGTACGATATGAAATTAGATAAATGAAAGGCTTTTCATTGTTCTTTGAAAGGATTTCAAATGTTTCCAAGTTTCTGTCTTCCTTTTTTCGAGGAATTTCCTTATTTTAGCTGACCACTTCTGGACCTTCTGGGGATGCCTATTAGCTTAACTATGGGAACCTAGATGTAATTATAAGGTCCAAGCAATCACCATAACAGCAAGATGAAAAACTCCATTAAACCGATCACATAGATAGCTTGAGCATCCAGATTTTATTTGCAACATTCAAATCCATACCTTTTGAGCCTAGGTTTTCTGATAACTGTGCCTGCCTCAATTATCTCTCTGCCATATATAGTGAGTGCAATCAGTATCAGACACACCAGGAGAATTAACAGCCATCACGAATAAAAAAAAATAAGATACACAGATTTGTAACCAGCTCACTTGAACCAGCAAGAGTTTCACTTTCAATTTTTATACTTCAATGGTTCTTTGCCATGTTAGTGATGCACATTGACACTCTCCATCTCTGGAGTCTTAACTATGGAGCCTTAACTATGGCACTGAGTCACCATGGACCAAGTACATTATAGAGATAAGGAAGAACAAAAAGGTAAAACATGAAACACTTAAACAACTTAATAGCACGTTTACAGTCTGATTTAGTAATTTACCATTTTCCCCAATACCTCTTTTGTCTCTTCGCTCTTTGATTTCCTCCTCCTCCTCCTGCTCTCACAATTCCTGTGCATACGAAAAATCTGAAACCACAGGACCACCCACATTTACCAACACCATGTCTGAGCCCAACATCGCCAACTTAAGCCTAGACGAGGCCAAACACGAGCAGAAGGTCACGCCGTGGGAAGTCGAGGGCGCCGTGGACGAAAACGGCTTGTCCCAGGGCATCGACTACAACAAGCTCATTGAGTCGTTTGGCACCCGCAAAATCACCGACGACATTCTCGCCAGGTTCACCGAGGTCACGGGCGAGGATCCCCATCCGTTCTTGAAGAGAGGCGTGTTTTTCTCCGAGAGAGACTTGAGCAGAATCTTGGACTTGTACGAGCACGGAGAGCCCTTTTTCCTTTATACGGGCAGAGGACCCTCGTCAGACTCGTTGCATTTGGGCCACATGGTGCCGTTCATCTTCACCAAGTGGTTGCAGGATGTGTTCGATGTTCCCTTGGTGGTGGAGTTGACCGACGACGAGAAGTTCTTGTTCAAGCAGAAGTTGACCATTGAGGACGTCAAGAAGTTTGCCAAGGAGAACTGCAAGGATATCATTGCCGTGGGGTTCAACCCGGAGAACACCTTCATTTTCTCTGACTTGGAGTACATGAACCCGGCGTTCTACGAGAACATCGTCAGGACTTCCAGACAAATCACCACCTCCACGGCCAAAGCTGTGTTTGGGTTCCAGGACATGGATTGCATTGGGAAAATCCACTTTGCCAGTGTTCAAATTGCCACCGCGTTCCCTTCCTCGTTTCCTGACGTGTTGGGCTTGCCCCCAAAGACCCCCTGCTTGATTCCATGTGCAATTGACCAGGACCCATACTTCAGAGTGTGCAGGGATGTTGCCGACAAGTTGAAGTTCGCCAAACCTTCCTTGATCCACGCCAAGTTCTTCCCGGCTTTACAGGGAGCTTCGACCAAGATGTCTGCGTCGGACACGACCACTTCCATCTTCATGGACGACACCCCAAAGCAGATCCAGAAGAAGATCAACAAATATGCTTTTTCTGGAGGCAGAGCAACTTTGGAGGAGCACAGAGAGCTCGGCGGCAACATTGAGGTGGACGTGGCGTACCAGTACCTTTCCTTCTTCAGCTACGATGACGAGAAGTTGGCTTCATTGGCTGATGGGTACAAGAAGGGCGAGATTTTGTCTTCTGAGATGAAAAAGGAGTGTATCGCTGTTTTGCAGGAGTACGTGGGCGCGTACCAGGAGAGAAGAGCGAAGGTGGACCAGCTGGTGCTTGAGCTGTTCATGAAACCACACAAGTTGGTGTGGGGCCAGAAGGAGAGAAAGGTCCAGGCCAAGGAGAGACCCGCCAAGAAGAAGTGAATATAGACAGTGAAATACAGAAAAGATAAAAGAGAGAGATGGCAAATAGGAAGGGAGTTAGAGAAATTGGGGAGGTGAGTTGCCAGATATTCATGTGTATTGTAGAGTGAATAATTTGCAGTCAGGTGCAGATGTACAACTTTTCAATGTTGTTGACTCTTCCGGTCCTGTGGGTTGTGAACTAGTGAATGTTGATTTCAATTGAGAGCTTTCCAACTTTTCTGTGACGATTGCTTTGTTGGATATTTCTGGATTTTCCAAATTCCCATACTTGACCCACTGATCTTATGCAAATTTCCTGTTCCAGTCACAATTCTTCAATTTTGACTCAACAACTTCTTGATGTTCTCCAAAACAAACATCAACTTCTCAAAGTCTCCATCGTTCGTCTCGTCCTTCTTGCCAAACCACCGAGACCCTACACTCAAGATGACGTTTCTGGGATTCTGTGAGTTCTGCACCAATTTCCCGATTTGGCCAGCAATAACCTGTAATTTCAAGTTGTGGGGGTCTCCAACCAAAACAACAGGCTCAACTCCTAGCAGATCTTCACTTTGTAGGGATAAGTTTATGGACTTCTGGGTCGAGAGAGGAAGATCGAAGGTCGTGTCGATGATGTCATCTGTGAGCACATTTAGTATGATTTTATCCTCGAACTCGACTTTCTGGAACTGTATAGTGGAATTTTGGAAGTTTTCAGTGATCTCCAGGGTAAACTTGGGTAACTCCATTTGTCAGATGAACTATACTTCCATTGATTATTGTACTGCAGATAGAGGCTTACACAAAGTAGGAATCTAAATTATTCAGACGGCCGTTGGATTTCCAGGAGGTACGGGTGTGACGATGACTAAGTCCGCGGCACATGTCAGCACCAACCAAGGGAGAAAGTCAATCTTGGAATTTCCAATATTATAAATTTAGAAGGCCCAACTTTGAAGATCTACACAATTTCACTGGTTTGACCTTACACACACCCGTGCACCACATAAGTGGTAGGGTCCCTATTTCAGTTGACGTGCACCTGCAGGTTCCAGGTCCTAGGCACACTTTTTCAGCCAATTTTTACTAATACTCCACAAATCAGTCACACCACTTGGATATTTAAACGAGCCATCTGCCTCAAAAAGGGAAAAATCTGAATTGGATTTCAAAAACTTTCAAAAACAAAATTGAAAAAGATCAAATCTATCCGCACACAACCATGTCCTTCTGCTCAGTTCCAGAAGCCATACAAGCTTTCAAGCAAGGCGAGTTTCTCGTTGTGATGGACGACGAGAGCCGTGAAAACGAGGGCGACTTGATCATCGCCGCAGAGAAAACCACACAGGAGAAAATGGCGTTTTTGGTCCGCCACTCCTCCGGTTACGTGTGTGTTCCGCTCTCCACAGAAAGAGCAGACCAGTTGGACTTGCAGCCGATGTTGAAGGACAGAACAGACCGCCACGGCACCGCATACACGGTCACGTGCGACTACGCCGACGGAACCACCACGGGCATCTCTGCGCACGACAGAGCGTTGACCGCGAGGCAATTGGCCAACCCAAAGTCTCAACCTGGAGAGTTCATCAGACCAGGCCACATCTTGCCCTTGCGTGCTGTTCCTGGCTTGTTGAGGAAGAGAAGGGGCCACACCGAGGCGTCCGTGCACTTGTGTGAGTTGGCTGGGTTGCAGCCAGCCGCTGTGATCTGTGAGTTGGTGAGAGACGAAGATGGGTTGATGCAGAGATTGGACGACTGCTTGAAGTTTGGCCAGAAGCACGGGATCAAGGTGGTGACGATCGAGCAGATCGTGGCGTACTTGGACGAACTCGAACCCGAAACCAAGAGTCTGTAAGACTCGCGGTGAGCGGGAACTCCAAAGTGCAAAGAACATGAAAGTATGGAGAAGACAGAGAACAAAGAAGAGAGAACAAAGGCACTGGAGAGAACTAAGGCACCGACGACTGGATGACTAGCCTATCCCAATGCGATCAATACTCCTTTGTTCACTCAACTTTCGGATGTTCCTACAATCTTCTCACTTTCTCTTCCTCCTCTTACTTCCTTTATGATATAGACTAATGCAATCCACTAACTGTGACCTCGCCTCTGTGACATTGACTCGAACCCTTCGGGTTCTCGATCACAGTTCTCGATCACGCCAACAAGAGCTGCGCCTTCCGCTTCCCGCTGACCTCGTCCTTCACCGACGTCACCTCAACATTCACCTTATCGAAAACACCAATGCATCTCTTCTGGCCCTTCAAGTCCGTGAACTTCAACTCATACTTCTCCTCATTGTAGTCGGCGCTGTTCACGTCGCCCAACATCTCCAACTTGATCAAGCCCTCCACTCCAAACTTGGGCACGAGCACAACGATACCGTTGTTAAAGCACTTGATCACGTAGCCCTCCTGCAGACTCTCGTTGTTCCTCATCACCTGGCCGACGTAGTACTCGATACTGGCTCTGCCTGCAAACTGCGCGTTTCTGTGTCTCCGGTTGATGTTCCGCACAATCAACTCCATCTTGTTCTTGTCTCTGTGGCTCAAGTCCAAGTTCTCGTACCCAATGGCTCCGGCCAATTGTCTGTGCGCAACAACATCACAGTATCTTCTGATGGGCGACGTGAAGTGCGTGTAGATGTCCACGGCCAAACCGTAGTGTCTGAACTCCGGGTATCCGTACGAGCCCGACGAGAAATACTCAGCAGCCATCATACACCGCGTGGACATGATTCTCACCAAGGTGTTGAAGTATGGGTCCTTGGGGTCTTTACACCGGTCGAGCGAGTCCGCAAGAGACTTGGACAGCTCGAGCGAAATGGCCATGTTGCCCTTTCTCACCCTCAACATCTCGTTGAGAGCCTCGAAATTGGTGGCTGGCGGTGCCGCGTGTCGTCTCAACATGGCGGTTTGTGGGTAAGCATCGAAGATCTTGCGGGCGACCGAAATGTTGGCAAACAACATGAACTCTTCCACCAACGAGTTTGTCTCCAACAATTTCTTGATTTCCACTTCGCCAGGGTCCAGTGTCTCGGAGTCCATGTGGACTTTAACCTCGGGGGAGGCCAAATTAAGTGCACCAGCGTCCAATCTCTTCTGCTTGAGTTTCTTCGATAACTTCAACAAGATCCTCATGGAGTTGGTGAGCTCGTCCTGCTGGTTGGGGTCGTCGATTCTGAGCTGTGCTTGCTCGTAGGAGAAGGCCTCGCGTGATTTGATGATGGACTTCATGAACTTCACTCCAACAATGTTGGCGTCCTCGTCCACCTCCCAGATCACGGAGAACGCAAACCTGTCCACGTACGGCTTCAAAGAACACAAGTTGGTACCCAAAAGCATGGGCAACATGTCGATTCTCTTGTCCACCAAGTACACGGATGTTCCTCTGGCCGCACCTTCGTTGTCCAAGGCAGTGTTGGGCTTGACAAAATGGGTCACATCGGCAATGTGAACGCCGACCTCGTAGTTCCCGTTCGGAAGTGGTTTTGCATGCAACGCATCGTCGATATCCACGCACCCAGGAGGATCAATGGAGCATACCAACTTATCACGCAAATCCACACGTTTCTGGAGCTGCTCGTCGCCGCTCTGCAAGTCCTGCGGCACCACCCAGTTGTCTCCTTCCTTGGGGAGACAGTCCAACACCGCTTTTGAGAAAGGTCTGTACTCCACATCATGTTCAAGCAAAAGCGCCTCGGTTTCTGCCTCTGCAGACTCAACAGCACCCAAACTGCGCACGAAATGGCCCTGCGGGTACTTGGAGTTGGCGGGCCACGAGTCCACGGACACCACGATTCTCTGCCCGAGCAAATCCTTGGACTTTCTTGTTCTGATCCGGATCTTGGGCAAAAGTTTATCCATCAACACCACGAAACACGTTTTCAGAGCATTACCTGAATCATCCTCGGAAACCGACGTAGGTGCAATCTGGCCAACGTAGTACCGCCACGATCTGCGCGTGATACTGACCACTCTCGCCGTGGGCTGTAGTCTCTTTTCGTCACTGGAAGTGGTGGCCTTGAGCGCCTCTGCAGCCAACACTCTCCTCTCCTTATCCGAGATCACATTCTCCTTGTCGTTTTCCTCGGCGTTGTCGTTGGCGCCAATGGACGATTCCTCCACAATTGTCGTTGATGGCTCTCTCCATTTATCCTTGGGGAGCAACTCCACAATGACCAAGTCTGAGTTGAACGCACGGTTCAAGTTCTTGGTGCCGACTATGAGGAGCGGTTTTTTGAATGCTGGTGTCTGAACAGATCCCTCGAGGAAATTGTAGGTGGAAATATTGAGCATTCCCTGGTACAAAGTGCCGTTTTTGATTCCGGCCATAACTCTCGAGTTGGTGTAGTAATCTGGGAAACTGATCTCTGCGGCGTTTTTGTCGAAGCTCTCGTTTTCCGTGGGGATCAAATCACGCAATTCCTCGCCGTTGGCTAGACTGTCCACATACTCAAGCAAAGACCTAGAGTCGATCTTTTCCTTCTTGGCTTTCTCTCTGTTGTCCCTGTCATTGCACACAAACACAATGTTGATCTCTGTTTTCGAGTTGTTGTCATTCAAGTGGTCGCCGTACCACTTGGCGCACTTCCTGATTGCCCTGTCGTTCCTGTCATTAATGGTTTCGTTTTTAGCTCTGGTCACATACGTATCCTCGTGGAACTCGTTGTGAAAAACCACAAACCGTTTATCTGCGGCCTTCACCAATGCTCTGACTCTCTGGTAAATGGGGAACGATCTGTTTTTCACTTCCTCAAGCACCACCTGTGGGATGATCACATCGTAGAAACACTCGTTGTGTTCAAGCAAGTCGATTGCCTGCAAAATGACATTTGTGTCGACCACCACGTAGTGGGCGCCGCCGCTCTTCAACTTGAGAGGCGTGTCCAGCAACACAAACTCGGGCAAGTTGCCCTGGGCGTCTGGCTTGGCTGTATTTATACATTTGTTGCACAACTTCGAGTAGCAGGGGATATCGTCTCTCAAATAGTGCTCGCGGACGATTTTTGCACAGCCACCGTGGCGGGAGCGCACAAAGACCTTGCTTGTGGCGGTGAGGCCCAGCGAGAGTCTTTTTCTTTGGATCATTGGGGGAGGTATATGTAAAGTATGTGGATTACATTTAGACTTTTTGAGGTTGAGATGGCCAAAACACCCGTACACCTGGCTGCGAAAAAAAGTCCCATATTGGGGTCAAGAGCAGCAACAAAAAAAAAAAGAAGCAACATAGATAATGAGAGGTTGAAGAAGAATATAGAAGAGAATTTTCAAGTAAGAACTATTTTTTCTTCGTTATTCTCATGGTTTAGATGGATTATGCATTAGTGCTATTATGGCAGACAAACCGTAGGGTGTTGTCTAGACGTTCTTGTAGGCTTCTTTTTCCTCGGCATTATCGGAGCCAATGACGGTTTCAGGGCCCGAGCCAGAGCCAGAGTTTGTCTCGGTCATCTCCGGGGCCTCCACGGAGTTACGCACGCCGGTCAATGGCGGCGTCTGGTGGTTGTCGACGAACTCCTCGTCGTACTCCTCTGGGTGACGCAATCTGAAGCTCTTCACTGCAGAAGGCATCAAGTCCATGGACCACATGACAAGCAACAAGCCGTACCAGAAGGAGATGAGCCACTCGAACACCGCCGAGATGGAGTTGTTGCCCATGCCCATTTCGACGCCGAAAATGATGGCGAAGATGACGGCACACACAAGCCAGAACAACTTGATGAAGAACGACAACATGTACAAGTTGGCCCACTTGTGCTCGCCGAAGAACACCCGCTCGTGGTTGGGGTGCAATCTCTGCGGGAAGTTGCCGAAGATGAACGAGTTCAAGAAGTTGAAGAAACACGCCCAGAACACAAAGAAGATGAACACACCCACCATGGTCAAGTGCACGGTGGGGTACTTGTCGGTCTTGAAGATGGACACGAACAAAATGCCCAACTGGCCAATCACAGCACACACAATGCTGATGATGGCGAACTTGGGCTGCTTGGAGCTGACGTAGGGCTGCAACTTCTGCTTGGTCCGCAACACATACTCCATGACCAAGGTGCCAATGAAGAAGATCAACTGGAAGCCCGTGCAGGCAATGAACACCGGCTGCAAAGAGGTGGCGCCAATGTCACTGATGTAGACCGGGTCCTGGTACTCGCCGTGCATGAACCAGTAGATGGGGTGGCCCTGGATGGACCAGGCTGCCAAAAGCGCAATGAGCATGCCCCACCACACCACTAGGGCAACTAGAGGCACCAAGTACCAGTGCAATTTCTTAAACCTGAGGAGCTTTGGGGTGGCCATTGGAATGATGTTTGGGTGGATGAAAGAAAACGGCGGGAATATATAGGAAAAGGAATATGTAAGGAAAATAAGCCCCACGATGAGCAATGTCAGTAAGCAACTCAGCGATGGCTGTGTGTCTCAGTGTGCCGAACAAGCAAAATACGCAAAAATACCGGGGAAAAAACCATCATGATGCGCGGGCCCGAACTGCATGGTCACGGCAACAACGGCTCGCTGGGGCCTCCCAAAACCTGTATGGACGCTTCGGATTCATCACTCATTCGCCGAAAACGGTTGGAGGTCTTGTGGCTCATGCGGTTTGTGGCCAGTTACATCGGATGAATGCGCGAGGTACAGTCGCAATTTCAAATGGGGGAAGGTTCCCAATGCAAAAAGTTGACAGAATTTCACGACGCGCTCAGATGCACTGCAAAGCCATAAAATTCCACTTTGGCGTTTGTTGATTTGGCGTTTCTTGGGGTTGCGTAATTGGGCTGTATTTGGGCAGAAATTGGGCTTGCGTTTGGGCTGCGCTCTGGCTTTTTCTTCGTTGACACCGCGCCATTTTCTTCAATGGAACATTCTTCTCAATGAGGTCATAGAGGACAATGGGGCCTGAAATTCCAATGCATGGAATTCTTTCTTTGACAGGCACATTCTAATTTTTTTTTTTATAAGTAAAGCCTCGAGCGACTCCGACTACTCAACAATATCCGCGACTTGTCGATCTTCCAGAAATTTTTTACGATCTTCTAAAAATTTTGATAATCCTTTTTGTTTTCTTTTTTTTGATCTTCCTCATCTTTTTTCTTCTTTTTTTTTCGTCGTCTTTTTTTTTTGGGCTCCCTCACTTTTCTACCTGGGTTCTCACTGGGATTTTATTACCCATGGGAAACTATCAATATCGCACTGCACACAAACCGGGATCACTATCAGACCTCAAGAAATCTCCAAGTCTATAAATCCGGGGACTAGATCCCATTATCTGAACTCACAAAAAACAAAACAAAAAATCAGCATGTTTCGCTTCACACTCGACGATATACTAAACCCGTACCTCCCGCCATCACAAACAAGGAAATTCCCCCAGCCTTTCCGCAGATTCCTCGGTGGTCACACTCCACCGCCAGTAGCTGACTACTGGATCTGGCTCGAGGTGTTTTTGGGCACTCTCGCGGGCATATTGTTGCTTGAGGGTGTTTTCCGAAGCCACACTGTGTTCCGAACCCATCACTTATCCGGAATGATTGCCAGTTACGGCGCAGGAGCCATTCTATGTTTCAATGCCAATCTGGGGCCATTGGCTCAACCGAGAAACGTGATCATGGGCCACTTTCTCTCGTCACTCATTGGCGTTTGCATTCTGAAGTTGTTCTCGTTGAGCGAGAAAAGCCGAGAATTGTACTACTTGGCTGGCGCTCTCAGTGTGGCTGTTCTGTCTGTGATGATGCTAATACTCAATTGTGTGCACCCACCGGCGGGAGCCTCGGCGCTTTTGCCTTGTGTGGATGCTGGAACGAGATTGGTGGGCTGGTGGTTTCTTCCTGCACAGTTGGTGTCGTCGGTTTTGTTGGTTCTGGCGGCGTGCATCACGGGGAACATAATTAGGGTGTACCCCACGTTTTGGTGGACACAGGGAAAAGTGGGCAGAGAAAAACCACCGGGGGACCTTGAGGAAGGAGAAAGAGAAAATGAACCTGAAAGCAGAGAACCTATAAGCAGCGAAAAACTGTCGGACGGTGCAGATTTGGAGACGGAAATCGGCGAGAAGGTCGAGGTGAGAAATGGCATTACTTACTACTCGGGGAAAACTGTGGAGATTACAAAGGACAAGATTGTTGTGCCCAACTGGTTCCAGATCGATGAGTTGATGGTTGACTTTCTAGAAACGATGCAGAGAAACCTCAAGGAATAGGGCAGGAAGGGATAAATAAATGAAAATTTGAAAGCAAAAAAAAAAAAACGAAAGGTTGTAGGAACAATTGAAAGAATGTGGAAATCTTGAAATGAGTGCGAAATAATTGGTGCGAATTAATGAGGATTTGGTGCGAATTTGGTGAGAAATAGGCGGTGTGCATGGTTGCAAATGGGTGCAAAGTGAGAAAAAGAAGGGAAATACAGAAGTTGGGATGGAGCAGAGCATGGGAATTATTACAAAGAAGATAAATCCAACGAACAGAAAATTAGTCAGATTTCTGTTTCTCGATTGCTTTCGTGTTATTCCAATTCTGCTGTCTCTTTAAATTCCTACAGCTCCTTCAGGTGTACCTTAAATCATAATGTATTTGGCCCCAGGGCCGATGCAAGCAACTTTTTGCGCGAAATAATAGAACTAACGAAGAATAATGCAAACCTAACACTCGGAAGCCTCCAACACAAAGATCTCAATGGCAGTACACTGGCCGCCAATGGACTCGTCGTACAAGTTGTAGAAGTCGCCCGACAAACACTTGTAGAAGATGGTCAGGTTACCCAAGGCCAACTTGTAGCCCGAGTCGATGGTGTCAGCAGAAGTCTCGCCCTCGCCGGCGTACCAGGCAGGAACAAACGACCAGCCAGCAGCGTAGATGGTGCCGGCCTGTGGTGGAGGACCGTCAAACTGGAATTGTCTGTTGGCAACGATGGCTCCGACTCTGCCCTTTCCGTCTCTCAACTGTGCGTGGTCCAACTTGATGGTCAAGGCGTCGGCGCCAACACAGGTCTGGCCGAAGGTGTCCTCGGCGCCGCTGGAGGCAGTGGAGGTCTCGGTGCTGTCGGCAGTGGAAGCCTGGATCTGGCCGTCGCTGATTTGGTTCACGACAGATGCAGTGGTGGTGGATGCAGTGGATGTGGATTGTTGCTGGATTTGGCCGTCTCCAATCTGGTTGACCACGTTGGCTGTGGTCTTAGACGAGGTGGTGGCAGTGGTGGTCTGCTGCTGAATTTGACCGTCTCCAATTTGGTTGACGACATCAGCGGTGGTCAAAGCCTTTGTGGAGGAGGACGACGAGGTGGTCACGGTGGTGGTCTGGTCCTGGATCTGGCCATCGCCGATCTGGTTGACAACATCAGCAGTGGTCAAGGCCTTGTGTGTGGAAGAGGTGGTCGAGGTGGTCGACTGCGACTGCTGCTGGATCTGGCCGTCGCCAATCTGGTTCACCACATCGGCCGTGGTGGTGGCCTCCGAGTCTCTCTTGGCCTTGGTGGTGGTGCTCAGACTGACAGCACTGACAGTTCTGATGGACAAGGCAAACGAGCCCGAGTGCGAGTAGATGGCCGAGGCCAGCGCAGGCAAAGTGCCCGAGGGGGTCAAGGTGGACCAGTACTCGGAGGACTCGGAGGCGGCGGCGGAGGAGGAGACCGGGGCGGCTTGCACGGCAACCAAGAGCGAAGCGAGGGTCAAGATTGAGAGTTTCATAATTGCTGTTTTCAGAATGATGAGTAGAACAATTAACCAGATCGGGGAATTTCCCTGGGTTTATATAGTTTTTCTGGCGGTGCCAATTTATTATTTTGCTGTTTTCAATGGCCCAGCGACGACATTACGTGCGTGCCTGATCCATGGCTTAGTTGCTATTATTAGAGAGCGTGCGTCGACGTGATCCGAGAAGGAGTGGGAAATGATCTGGGGATACGAACAGGTGCGAAACAGGCCTGGGGACCATGGGGAGACAATGAGAAATGAACGAGGGCAATGGACTTTTCTTGAATTGTAATCCACTGCAATGTCTGACTGTTCCCTGGTCAATTAATTTCGTACCAATTGTCCCCAGCAAATTCCTCTCGCCCACGTTAAAAGCCTTGCCCCGAAAAATCGGTGGAGCCACTTAGTATACTACATGTGGAAGTGTAATTGGGTGCGACATCTGCAAGTGACCCACCACCCGAACTAAGCATCCTGGATCTCCGCGCACAGTGCCGGAACAGCCAGCAGAACCACTGGGAACACAAGAAATTTCGAGGCTTCCTCTGGCCTTGCAATGTAAATAAAAAACTGGCTCGTGGTGTTGGGGCCGGGCCTGGCAGTTTTGGCGGGAGCAGAAAAGATCTAGTGATCTGGTTGCTTTCCTGGGGTGACATAATGGTGCAGGGCCGGAACACCCGGGCACACAAACAGAAAAGGGGAGACAGAGACAAAGGGACAGAGAGACATTGTATGACGACAAATAGGATTACGATATTTTCCAATTTCTATTTTCAATTTTATTATCAATTAATTTTGTTTTCATTTTCATTTCTGCTTTGACTTTTCTTGTCTGTGTGTTTCTTTTGCCGGAGCAAGCGACATTTCTTGGGCCAAAGCCCTGATCTGGGTGGGCAGGGGCGGTGTAGTGGCTGTGAAGTAGGGTTGCGAAATTCTGGTGCAGGCCCTAATGTCTCCATTGCTGCGAGTCGGCAAAACCACTGGCAAATAGCAGATCCACTGGAACAATACCAAAACAAGGTGTTTGATCTGCTTCTTCAAAGGGTCCAGAGGGTTCACCGAGCAAACACCAGGTACATACCTGACTCTCCACCGGTTCGTGGGGAAGTACATGATTTGTGCTGGCTGTCTTGCTGGTTGTGGCTTAAGGTAAATATTATTGATCTCTCCGGTGTGCGCGCCGATAAGCCTCCAGAGTGTTG
>JAKUAV010000011.1:274191-311253 GCA_030566815.1 Sungouiella suratensis
TTTTTTTTTTTTTTTTGGCGCGCGACTTTCGGTGAGCAATTTGCAGGTTCTTTATTTGGGTCTTTATTTAGCACGGGGTGAATGGTGCAAAAATAACCAAAAAGTTGAAAAAAAGAGGGCTTACCTGGATAACAAGGAGCCTCAGCAAGGTTTATTTGGATATTGTGGTGGGAAGGCTTTTTTTATTGAAAGTGTATGTTTAAAGCCTGGGTGGACTTAATTAGAATGTGCCAGCTGCAAAAATGGGAAGTTTGCTTGTGTCCGAATGTGGACATGTGATGTGTGCATTTGAATGATGCAGAAGTATGACGGAAAGGCTAATGGAGATTCATTGTACAAGTTTTTGTGTGGCAATTGACTCAATTGGGTCAATGAGAAGATTATTGTTTGGAATAGGTGGAGTCTGGACCGAAATGGGGAGACGTTTCTGAGAAACAATAGAATCCGAATTGAGAGAAAGTCCACATCTGGCAAATTGCTCAATTTGGACCTTGTATGTGTGTGTTTACGAGCTACACAGACAACAGATCTTCATTTGGGAATTTCTCAGTCAATTGGGGACTTTCTGAGACAAATCTCACTGTTTCAGGACCGGGTCAACTTCTAGTCTCACCTGAAATCCATAAAATAGCGAGAATCCGTCATTTTCCGTTTTTTGCTTTTTCAAACTACCTGTCTTATCTCACTTAAGCCATCCAATTACAAGCTTCGTTCCTCATGGCCCAATGGTCAAGGCGTCTGGCTACGAAAGTAACCACTTCTGTTGGAACCAGAAGATTCCAGGTTCGACTCCTGGTGGGGAAGCTTCTTTTTTCGACACCAGATTAATCTGGTGAGACGTGAAACCAGACCAACCAAACTTCTTTTTTTACATCCCAAATTTTCTTCTTTCTTTTCTACCTTCTATTTCTATTGTGTCTCTTCGAGGAATTTCGCAACAAGTGAGAATCCGTACTTCAGTGCGAAATCACCCTCAAGTGCAGATTTGGCCCCACCGTATGACAAATAGTCTAAGGATTCCACGTAGAATAACCCATCGTGAATTCCGCCGGCCTCCATGAATACTTCCAATTTCCCGGTGCCGGATTTCGTCACAATGTCAACAAATTTCTCCACGCCAGATCTCAAAATCTCCCGCTCACCGTAAATGTAAAGTGTGCGTCCTTCCCCATTTAGGGCCTTCACTTTGGCCCAGTGCGACTCATAGTCAGAATCTGTGAAGTGCACAAACGGCGCCACTTTTGCACGGTCCAAGTCCTCAACGTACCAGTCGCCCAACTGGGTGTCAATAGCACCCAAATCTCCCTCGGTATTGACGTTGGGGAGCAATTGTGGGGTCGTGTACGGCTCAAGCCATGGCGAAACGAAAATCAAGTGTTCTGGCTGCACCAAGGGCGAAAAGTCCCATTCGAACTCGGGAAACTCACTGAAATGTTTCTGTGCTTCTTCAGGATACGCGATGAATCGGGCAAGAGCAAGCGCCAAGTTTGTGCCCGCCGAATCTCCCAAAAGAGTAATGCGAGTATACCCAGCGTCCACCAACGCACGATAACTCTGGAGAGCCTGGAAAATTTGCGTGGGGTACTTCTCGTAGTGGCACGTCAACGAGTAGTCGACGACTGCAATGGAAAGGTTGGCCCGGGTTTGTTCGGGCACACTATAGGGCAAAGCCAAAAGTGCGACAAATTGGGCTGCGAAAACATTGAGACAGTAGCCACCGCCATGGAGGTACAAAACAGCAGACTTGCCTGAGACCTGAGAATTGGCTGTGGTTTCATTTCCATTTTGAGCTTCCGTTTCAGTTTCACTTTTCTTGGCTTTCACGATCCAGAATGTGCGCTCGTTGAGTTTCTCGCCGTAACCATGGAGTCCAACGGCCAAAGGATGTTTCCTGTATTTCTCCACCAATTTGGAAACCGGCTCGTAAACAAACCGGGCCACGTCTTCACGCGAGAAGTTGTTGGCCAAATGGTGCTCCACCACCAAGTGCACGTTTTTGTATAGTGAGGAGCGGAATTCCTTGTTTGTGCGAGAGTAAATGGTGCCCACAGTGTAGTATTGCACCACGGCGCGGACCACCACATAGGGCAACAAAAACACTTTCTTCAAGAAGCGGACGGAGATCATATTGGAAATTGGCAGTTGGTGTTGGTGTTGGTATATTGCTTTGCTCTGATTGGTCAGTTTCTGAGTTTCTGGATCGGCTGACGTGTCAATGTATTCCAATTGACCTGTGGAATTGTGAGTCTCTGAGTGACTTCTTATATCTATATGGAGAGACCGGAAAATGCCCAACAATGATGTGATCGACTAAGGTTTCAACAATGGAAGGTATTGTTTCGGATAAACCAAGAAACGAGATCAACTTTCAAAAATCTTTCCTGAGTAATTTCCTCCGGTTTCTTTGCTTTCGCAGCTTTCCTTCCCCTTTTATATGAGAGGTTGTCTCAGCGCCGAAATGTGGCAGATCGCGCCCATATATAGGGCGGGCGCAACACTTACGCCCGGCTTGCACCCGCAGTTCCGCGTCCGATTTTGGATCTCAACGGTGGCACGGCAGGAAAGGAGGGGAACAGGGTCGGCCGGAGGGGGCAACTTTAAGAGAGAAATTGAGGGAATTTCACTTGGAATTTAAGGGTGGGAATCGCCCCGTATTTATAGTTTTTATTTTTTTTGGTTGTTGGTGGGTAAACTCCGGGTGACAGATACGGCTGCGCCGCGCAGAACCACGGAGACCCAAATCCGGGAAACGTGAGGGAGAAAATGGGAAGTAACTCAGAAAAAAGAAAACAAAAAAAAGAGTGACAAAGATGTGACTTTGAAATTTCATCATCCAAATATGGAACTTGATATGGATGGGCTTTGACTGAATGTGGATGTGTGATACTTGTTCCTGTGGGTTTCTGTTGTGTCTTATGTACTCCCTTATTGGGAGTGAGCACGGTGGAGTCTTCACATGTCAAACCTTATTTGCGGTGTCGGCACCTTACATAAGGAAATGATAAGATTTAGACAGAAAAATAGCAATCTGTTCGATCTGATTGTAAACTGAAGCAGGAATTCTGTTTTTCGGGGATTGTTGGTTGATAAGATTATGTAACCCATGAACAATTTAAGACCCTCTATCTATCCTTTTTGTGCACTGCGAATCTGAAATTCGCATTACACTTCAGTCAAATAACCACACACTCCAGGTATTTCTCCATTTCTCTTCTTCGTTTCATCCATGTTCCTCTTCTCTTTTTTTCATTTTCTTTTTTCACTTTCTCCTTCTTTCCCTCTACAATCCTTTCTTTTTCTCTCTTTTCTTTCTTTATTTTCCCAATTGTGCTACAACCTGAACAGACTGCCGGACTGTGGCCCGTCTGCTTTCCTCAATTTGCCCAGAGCATCACGCAACTGGCCCTTCTTGTCAATGACCGTAACGTTCTTCGCCTTGGACAACGTGTCGATGACCTCTCCCACTCTCTGTCTCTTGTGGTCTCCTCCAGGCTGCTCCTTCTGCTGCTTCTCCCTCGACTCCTTGGCTTCCTTGAGCTCGTTGAAATGCTTCAGCTTGGCCCGTTTCTTCGCACGGCGCAACCTCTGTTTGTCGTCTCGGCTCAACTCGTCCTTGGAGTATGCCAATCCAGACTTCAACGAGACTTGGGAAACTCCACGGGCTCCGTCCGCCTTGGGCTTGTCGTCGCCGATCTTGTACACTTCCTGCGGAGCCAATTTCACTTCGTCGGAAACATGGAGCGGCTGTGCGTCTTCCATGGTGATGGAGGCTGCGGCATCGGTCACCTTAATGTCGATCGTCTTGAACTCATGTGGTTTAGGAACATAGTGAGCAGAACACAACGAGTCGAGCTTGTAGTTGAGCGACGTGAACAAGTCGGAGATCTCGTCGTGCGCTTGCTGGACCTCGTCGGAGATCTTCTGGTCGGGGTCCACGCCGTGGTATGTGTCCTCGTAGATTTCAGCCAAGGACTTCAGAGATTTCTGGTCAGACACCTCGGTTTTCTGTCGCTGGACGAATTTCGAAACGTCCGTGATGAGTCGCTTGGGCAAGTCGTCAAACTCGTCGCTTCGGACTCTTCTCTTGATGAGATCTTCGATGCTTTCGGTGACTTCCTCGGTGATAACTGGAACTGGCTTGGAGGTACGGTCGAACTCCAAAGTTGGCGCCTCGTCGTCGTCCAAAAGCGAGTCTGTGGGTCTGTCTTTCAGTCTGACTTCACCCTTCATCGTCCATTTCTTCTCGGCAACAAGTTCTGCCTCGAGTTGGGCGATTTCTGCCTGCAATTTCTGTTGCTGTTTCTCAAAGCTCGAGAGATTATCCGTTTGTGGTTTTTCTTCCTCTTCGTCGGCGAAAAGATCAAGCATGGCAGAGTCGACTGCAACGTCGTATTCCTTGTCGTCGAGGTCCTTGTCGTCGAGCTCATTGTCGCTGTCCTCGCTCTCAGCTTCCGTTTTGGTCGATTTCTCGGCCTTTGCAACTTTCTTCTGTTCCTGGCCTGGCTTGTCAAAAAACTCGTCGTAGTATTCCATTTCGCCCTCGCTATCGTCCTCGTCACTCAAATCGCCGAAGAAATCGATATCCTCGTCGTTTTCGAGCTCCTCATCTTCAAGTGCAACAATTTGCTTGTTGAAAGCGTCAATGTCGAAGAAACCGTCATTAAGACCAAATGCGTCTTTCGTATGTGACTCAGACTCGACTTTTGTTTCTTCTGAGTCTTCGGAATTTTGGCTCTCCTTGTCGCTTTCAGCTGGATTCTCACCTTTGTTCTCATCGGCAGTTTCATCTTCAATGTCAGACACATCTAGGCCTTGGAATTCCTCTGTCTCCTCTAATTCTTCGTTATCTTCACTCTCTTGGTCGCTCTCTTCATCATCCTGGTCTTTTCCGGTACTTGTTTCCTCCTCAAGCTCGTCTTCCTCTGCCGAGTAGAACTCCTCTCCACTGGAATTTCCAGCCTCCTCGCTCTCTTCTCCAGTGCCGTATTTCTCCTTCAATTCTGGAATTTTCTCAAACAAAAGCTTCTCTCCAACTCCAGAAAGTACCATTTGCGCCTGTCCGTAGACCTGAGACGCATCTAGGCCATCCACGTAAATCTCATCTAGGACAGAATGAGATGGGGCTATTTCGTCTAGAAGTGACTTTGTTATGGCGTTAAACTTGTCCACGGCATTATCCTGGGTGGATATTTTAAAGATATCGGCTGGGTTTTCGCCCAAAGATTTTAGCAACTCCATTTGTTGGTGTGTTCTGGTTAGAATATGGAGCAGTACAAAAAATTGCTGATGAGCATCGGTAGTGCAGGTAGTCCCCATCTTGAAGATATACCGAATCTGTGGAGCAGCACCAAAATAGGCAGAAAGGAGAAAAACCAAAGTTGAAAATTGAGGAAATGCGAATATCGGCCCAAAGTGTAAATGCTATAAGAATATCCACAAATTCACTTTCGAATTCATCCTCCCAGTTGGTTCTGTCATTATCGGTGTGCTCATCTCAGGTCAGGGTTCTACGGTGGAAATCTGGAACTTCCTCCAGAAGATGGGTGGCCCGACAAAAAGACGACTACCACTCGAAATTGTCAAAGTCCGAGGGCTACAGATCCAGAGCAGCATACAAGCTCATTGAAATCGACAACAAGTTCAAGATTTTCAATGGGAAATCCAGAAATATTGTCGACTTGGGGTTCGCTCCAGGTGCTTGGACCCAGGTTGCGCTAAATCGGTGCAAGGCTAAGAAAGTCAGGCCAAATATCCTCGGCGTGGATCTACTTGGGTGCCTGCCGCCAGAAGGAGCCCATTTCTTGCAGGGCGACATTTTCTCGAAGAAAACCCACGAGGCCATCACCGAGCACTTTGGAACCTCAAGTAAAGATTTTGGGGCCACCATAGAGGATGGAGGGAACGGGGAAGTGGAAGAGAAAAAAAATGGAAATGAGATTGATGTTGATAAATCAGTTAAGGATAATGGGATCTCTGCCAAATTCCCCCTTGATCTTGTGCTTAGTGACATGATGGTGAATACTAGTGGCATAAAGGATAACGACCATTTTGCATCCATGGATTTGTGCGACGGCGTGCTCATATTGGCCAGTCGGCTTTTGAGAAAAGACGGCAACTTGGTGGTGAAATTCTACACGGGCAAAGAAGACCAGTTTTTGCAAAGAAAACTCGAGAGATTATTTGTGAAAGTGCACAAGATGAAACCTGAGGCGTGTCGGGCCGAGCTGCGTGAGATGTATTTTGTGGGCCTCAGGAAGAGGACCAACGAGGTGGACCTAGAGCTGCCTTTGAAGAGGGAGTAAAAATATATAATGAAGCAATGAAAACAAAGGAGATATAAATAGAAATGAATGACCAGATTTGAAAAGTATAAATAGGGGAGGTTTCCTCTCGAAATTGTGGGTGTGTTTTTTAATAGTGGGGTGGGCCGTCGGGCAGGCCTGTCTGGCGCGGGCAGGCATTTGGGGCCATCATTCATCTTCTGGGGCCGCGCGCTGACTTTTGGCGCTGACTTCTGGGGCCGCGCGCTAACTTTCGGGCCCAACTTCCAGGGACTTCCGGGGCCAGGAGTGCGCGGACTCCACACTTGATCTCTTCATGAACTTCTGGCCCCATCCGCTACTACGAAACCCAACAAAATGGCTCAGGGGCGTCAATAAGCGTCACTCAGATAAATTATACAGCGAGAAGTTCTATAATGTGGCAAAATTGAAGGAAAACCCGTTTGCTCAACTGCTATTGCACACAAGAAAAGATATATCTGGGTACAGATTTCCCACAGGGAATATGGTTCAAATCATTGTCAGAAAAGATGGTGAAGGCAATATTGGCCAATCAGAATCAAAACCTGCTTCCAACTCTTTGGTTCCCGTTCTTGAAAAACCGAAATCGGGCCAGAATCCAGCGAGTTACTTGATCAACAATAAGGCTTACATTGAGCTACTAAGACAGAGAAATGTGAGGCCAGTTCCGTTGAAACACAGACAGAGAAACAGCCATTTGATTCTGCAGCTTACCTTGAGAGAAGAATTCACAGAGGAAGTTGAGAAATTGTATGATAACGAGATCAAGAAGGAGATCAAAGCTGGGTTGGAGTCTGGTGATGTGAATGGACGTGTAAGTCTCACTCCAGAAACGAAAAACTGGGAAAAAATTAACTGGAAGGGAAACAATCCGGTTATCCCTTCTGCTCATGTTTCTCGCCCTACAAAAGTGGGTCTGAAGGTCGCTTCTGCGTGCATTAAGCTACACCAGTACCAAGCTGAGTATCAGGACCAAAAGAGCACTACTCAGGACTGTCAAAAGAGAAAGTCATGAAGAAATGAAGTGAGAGAAGAATTGAAAACAATCTGAGGAGTCTGAATTTGCATGTCAAGGAACGTGGATCAACAAATTGCATCAATCACACATACACGAGAGTATCCAAAAATTCACACCAAATGTGACCAGACCATAATTCCCTCCCTACTGTCCACTTGAAGTCTATACATATATTAAAATACAAAGTCAGTCTGGTGATCTTTTGATGTCCACCTTTTCAATGGTGGAGTCCACTTTCATTGTCGTGGAGTCCATTTTCAATGTCCTCAGTCTTCTGGTTCCCTACAAGTAGGCAAGGGCCAGGCCCAACACCATGAAGAGACTGGCGACCCACGAGGAGCCCACGGCAGCACCGTCGGACGCCTTGGTCGACAGACCTCCCAGGGTGGTGGAGTCAGAGCCAGAGTCTGTGCCCGACCCAGACCCAGACCCACTGCCAGTGGCTGTGGAAGTCGAGGACGTCACAGTCGTGTCCATGGTGATCGTCGACAACGTCTTGACGTTCTCGGTACCGGCGTCAGACACCCAGTTGCTCACGGACGACGTGTCGATCTCGTCGTCGAACACAATGTCGTCCAGCAAGAAGATAGCCACAGTTCCGTCGGTGCCGAATCTGGCCGCGCCCTTCATGGTGGAGGTGTACGATCTGGTCAAGTAGGCGGACGTCGAGATACCCTCGTTGATGAGGCCGGTGCCCTGGTAGTCGTGCAAGGTGGACGAGAGTCTCAACGGGTAAGTTTTGTTGGTGACTTCAAAAGCGTCCATTTCTCCACAGCCGGAGTTCCAGCACGAGCAGTTGCCGTCGCTGGCGTACTGGCCCGTTCTGGGGATCTTGGCGTTCAAGAACCAGATCGCAGGCATGTTGGGGTACGTCTTGTCGGTCTGGTCGGACGATTCCTCGGGCATGGTGAACTCAAACAAGAACAACTTGGTGGTGCCTGCAAAGCCGTGGTACGCGGGGATGTCGTCTCTGTAGACGCCACAGGAGTTGTCGAAGCCCGAGGATGGGCAGCTGACGTTGGAGAAGATCGCGTACTCCTGGTCCGACTCGATGTAGTTGCTGGCCTCCAAGATGTGAGACTCAGTAGCGTATCCGGTACCGTTGGCTGGGGAGTAGCACAAGGCGTCGCCCATGCAGTCCAGGGCAGCTCCGCCGTTGTTCAAGAAAGTCACGTTGTCGGCGGTCTGCGACGTGGCGTTGTAGTACGCGTGACGCTCCCAAGTGCCAGTACTGGAGTCGTTGGCCACGTACCACGCAAACTGGCTCAAGGTGAGCGGTCCACGGAAATGCACCGAGATCTCCTCGTTGAGCGGCGAGTTGGCGCCCGTGAAAACAGTAAAGGCAGTGCTCAACTCACACAGGCAGTCTGTGGAGTCGGCGTTGCTGATGGACTTGACATCGTAGTAGTAGCCAATGTATCCGACATTGTCGAACTCAATGACGCCGACGGAAGAGGAAGCGACGACCTCCGTGGACGTCAGTGTGGTCGTGTCTGTATCAGTGGTGGTTGCAGACGTGGTGGTCAGGTCTGAGCTGGCGGCAGCAAGGGCGAGAGTTGCTGCCAACGAGATGAGGTGGGGGAATCTCATGAGGGGCACAGAGTGAGGGGCAGATTATGAGCGTGCGGTGGGGCCGTTAGTCTGCTGGGTATAAGTACACCTGGGAAAAGTGGTGTTTTCTGTTGGAATTCAGGCAAGGGAAACCACCAGGAAAAGTGAGGGAAGTGCCGTATTTATATTGAATTCCAACAAGGCTGTAGGCGTCGATGAGAAGCGGGGCCTGCAGAGAGCCGGCGAATGAGACAAGGCTTTGGCAGCTAGAGCCCGGCTCGCGAAGCGGCCGCGTCGGACCGGATCCCCAGGGTTCGGCGAGAGGATCCGGCCGACAATCGATTCTGTTGCCTGAATTTCCCACAAGAGCCAAAATAGCCAAAAAATTAAAATAGACAAATCATACAAAATGAACGAAACAAGGTAAATGCTCAGTGTTCAACGGCAGACCCCGAGCAGATCTTAATTGCGCGTGCCGTGTATGTGGGAGCGTTCCGCGCCGGTGACGGAGGTATTTTTAGGCCTCGCGCCATTGCCTAATGGGGACCCAGCGGGGCTCGGTGGGCCAGGGTGTAATGGCCATAAGACGTGTTGGTGAGGGGAAGAAAAAAACTTTGGGGATTTTTGAGGGGCGGGAGGGGGTCTTTATATATTGCACGATTTGAATTTCTTTTTCAAATTTTCAGAAATTTCCCCGCTTCCCTCGGTGTTTGCTCCATTCACTAATTGCTATCGCGTCGCTAAGCCTCCTGGGCCCTACAGTTATGTATTTATATCCCCGGTGTTTGACTTCCCATTTGGGCATTGGAATTGTCAGTAATGGGAGGAATTCGGAGAGCAGCCAAGAGATTGACGCGTTTCAGGTTTATAAATAACATGTGGTGATGGGAAGTTGATGTGACGACTGATATGTTCATTGATGGTGATGGCTGATAAGGGTTTGGTTCGGTCAGGTTTCGCCGCGTGGCTGACGAGAAGTGTCAAAGCACCTACATCAAGGTCAAAGTAAGCAAATTGAAAGATATTCCGGAGAAGTGAAAAAAAATGATTCTCTTCAAGTTGTGATTTTCATGTACTTTCCACTGACATAAGCCGAGTTAGATCATGAGAAGCGTAATAATTCCGAGGGCCAAGCCAACACCCACTAGGTTGGTTTTGGTGAATCTGCTCGCTGGAGAATTTCCTGTCAAAACTGTGATTCCTTCAGGTTCCAGTGATGAGAACGTGGTTGGATCCTCTGTTATTTGACCTTCATGACTCCAATCACTTGAAATCACTAACAAAGGTTGACTCTCTGTACCAGATTCATATTGGACACACTGACTGGAGTGACAAGATTCGTGAATCTCGGTACTGGTCACTGAGACCTCGGAATTGAGCGTGAAATCTGAACATTTGTCGTCAGGGCATGTGTTCTGCGTGACAGTGACGTGGAGAATTGATGTTAGCACTAGGTCTCTTGAGTCTAATGACGATACCTCCACATCTGTGCTTGTTACTGCAGATGTAAAGGTTGGTGTGGTGGAAATCGAGGAAATGGTAAGCAGGGATGCACTTCCATCATGAGCAGACAGCCTGGATGAGTTTGTGATTGTGGGAAAAGACCAGGACTTTGAGCTGAAAGTGGGATCAGACAGAACTGGACCACTAAAAGACTCAGATGTTGAAAGCTCTGACACACCGGTGGAGGAACTCAAACTTAAAAAGTCTGAAGTATCCGAGCTGGTGGAGTCTGGACTGCTAGATCGTGAGCAGATTGAACCTGAACTGGCTGAGTCTGAGTAAGTTGAGTCTGAGGAAGTTGAGTCTGATTGAGTTGACTCTAAATTAGTTGACTCTGAATCGGTTGGCTCTGCTGGTATGATCGAGGTGGTGGTGTGAACCACTCCACTGGCATCCGTGGCAATGAAAATGTACCCAGAAAGCGTTGCCAATCTCCCCTGGGCGTCCGTCGTGGTCCATGTGATGACAGAATCTGACAACAAAGACAGAGACGAAGACAGGGACAGGGACAGAGCTGATGAGGTGGTAATTGAGAGAGACTCGCTTTTTGAAGTTCCGGAATCTTTTGAGGAGATTTCAAAGCTTGAGCTCGTGAAACTGCTTCTTGTCAGTGTCTGTGTCTGTGTCTGTGTCTGTGTCTGTGACAGCGAGCTCAAGCCATAATTTCCACATTGACAATTGGCGGGAGCAGCATTTTCCGGAACATTTCCCTCGTACTTCACATCGTACGACTCGTATATCGAGAACCCACTCGGATCGTACCCGAGCCCGATGCTGATCTTCATACTGGCGATCGGAACAGCCTGGTGGAGCTCCAACATGCCAGAGTCTGCATCATAGTTCACCACGCTGAGTGCATCATGGCACCGCACGGGTCTGCTTCCACTGAGCACGTTGTACAAATTCAAGATGGAGTCGTCCACTCCAGAGTCCACGTTCATGTTGTAGATCTGGACGTATGCGCTTGTGTGGGCGAGAAACACCGACGGAGCAAACAGATACGCTCGGAAAAGCTGCACTATGCCATCTTCCAATAGAACCACGCATCCCCTCCGGTCCACCGAAGTTTTTTGCTTGAAGTAGGTCCTGCTGAGACAGAACGTGCCTGGCATCTCGAAAGTGTGGTCTGCGGTCTGCTGGAAGAGCGTCAATGGCGTTTCAGACCCAAGAACGTACATGGTTCCCCAGTTAACAAACTCGCCCTAGAACTCGATCTGGCCCTCCAGTCCGAAGCTATATATGAGATCGCCGTAGTTCTGGAGATTGCGTCCATACACTGAGCTGCCGGATCCTAGTGACCGCAACTCAATCAAACCAGAGTTGTGGAGGTACCCCAAGGTGTACTTCGCTGGTTGCAAACTGGAAATGTTCAAAACTCCGTTGACATAGTTCTGCCCCACGGCCAGAAATGTCACCAGACCAGAGGCGGAGATATCCCATGAGCCATTCTCCCCGACTCTGAATCTCTCTGTGTTTGTCACCGTCAAGTCTCCTGCTCCGACGAAATCTGCTCTTCCAGACTCAATGTCGATCTCAAAAGCGGAAATAACGCCGTCTGCTTGTGCACTGACAAGAAATTGGCCATAGTTGATGATCCTCTGCGAGCTCCGGAGCTCCCTCAAGTTAGAGAAGTCGTACACCTCATTGGGGCCGATAATCAAGTCTGTCTCGTAGGAATAAGTGGGTTCAGTGTTGGAAATTGTGGTGATAGGTAAAGACGACAGAGATTTTGAGTCTGTCAGCGTTGAGTCTGTCAGCGTTGAGTCTGTCAGTGTGGAGGAAATGCCGGGACACAGACAGGTGGCAGGAATATCAGCCTCAGGGACATTCCCCACATATTTGATGTCGTAATCTGCGTCAATGGAAAACCCCGAGACATCGTAGCCAGTGCCAATGCTGAACCTGAGCACGTTGTAGCCCTGGTCCAGAGTCAAGTAGAATATCCCGGTGTCTGGGTCATATTGCTGCCAGGTTATCTTATTGTAGCCTCTAATAGGTTTGCTCCCACTGAGAATTCCAAGAAGCAGAGTAATGGCTCCAATGTCCTCTCCCATGTTGTAGAGCTGGACATACGACTCAAGGTCCCGTAAGAATATCTTCAGCGTAGATCTGACGAATGTGTTGCGGTCCAATTTCATCACGGAGAAGTTGTCGAGAACCCAGCACCCGTGACCGTCCAAGCGACCGATTTGCTCGAAGTCCACTTCTGAGAGACAGAACGTGCCCTCCTGGTACTGAGTGTCGTCATTTTCAGGCTTCAAAGTCGACCTTGAGCTTCCACCAGCAGACTCAAACACCATAACTCCGTTGTTGGTCAAGGCTCCCTGAAGAAGGAAGTTGGCAGCTTCGCCCGAGCTGAAAATGATGGTTCCGTCGTTGGTGGTGGCCAGAATGGTCAATTGGCTCCCGCTTCCCTGTGAGTCGATGGATATGAGGCCCGTATTTGTCAAGGTCCCTAGATTGAATGTTCCAGCAAGATCACTTCTGAGTTGGAGCTCCCCAGAATTGTTACTTTGCTGTGGAGACAGAAATTCGATGTTTCCGCTTGCTGAGATATTCCAGAGTCCTCCAACCGATACTTGGAAGGAATTCATGTTTGTCAATTTGAGATCCCCAGAAGCATGAAAATGACCAGATCCATTTTGGAACTGAAAGGAGTTGGCAGTCACGGTGAGCCCCGCTGGAGACTCGATGAGCAATTCTCCTCTGACGATGATATCTTTGGTCGAATCAAGAACTGAAAGTTCTGTGTAGTCGTAAACAGTGCCTGTCTCAACGACCAAATCTGAAGTGTACGCGTACGAGGTTTCAGTGTTGGTGACTGTGGTGTCTGCTGCCAGACCAAGGAGAGCTAGGGCTGAGACGAGTGCCACGGTCAAGAATGACATGTTGAGGTGAAAAGAGAAAACAGGGAAGAGAAAGTTAATTTTCCAGCAGACAATTTCCGTGATGTGGTGGCAACTCCCAAGGAGGTAACTTTTCAGGGCGCAATTGGGTAGACCGATCGGATAGCATAACCCTCTCGGATGTGAGTGACACCACGGCTGCAACTCTGGTATACAGTGACACCCCCAATGAATATCCCACCGACAAAAGGTGTTTGTTGCCACTGGTGCTGTTTCCAACCAGATCCCAGGGCTGCAACAGTAATCAGACATCTCCTCGTGCGAGTTTGCTCCCAGGATTTCAGCCACAGTTTCAGTGTTCACCGCTGCATTCAGATGTTCACCATCGGAGCCGTGATCTGGAGTCTGAAGAGAATGATGCTCCAAAGCACACTTTGAATAGCCAGCATTTCATTACCGAGTCTGCCTCAGAGCGCTGGGATGCTCAGATTAGGAAGCTCGGGTACATTCCCCAGCCCCAGGAAAGCATGGTATGTGTTCACTGCGAGAGAAAATTTGTCGATGTGTGGGAGTATGCAAAACACTTAGACAAGCACGGCGTGAAGCGCAGGATCTTCTGTCCAGACCCAGCTTGTGTTTTTGCATCCATCGGGTTCCGTCTCCGCTTCAACTTGCGGAAGCACATTTGCAACCGTCACTTGAACGTCTACAACAGCGACATTGACAATAAGCTGACCAGGGGAGCGCCAACCAAGCTTCTCAAGACGCTTTTGGGCCAGGTCTATACATGTCCCGAGCCTCTGTGCTCCAGAGCCTTCTATCGGCTGGACAGCTTGCTTAGGCATCAACGACTCATTCACGGGCCGCACAGTAAGCACCGCAAGATGTCGTCAGTGGAGTTTGTTGAGTTTCAAAGGGAGCTGTAGATGTTTTGGGAACTTAGTGAGGGTTCTTAGATCATTGGCAAGAAGTGTTGGTTGGATTTATAGATGTGTCGTGAGTGTTCAACCTGTAGTCCGCGAGAGTAGAAATCTGGCTTAGAATTGGATTTTGTGAATTCTAATTGGAGTGATAGTTTCCAGTGGTTTCGGAGCTGAGAACTGCAGCTCACGGGACCTGCTGCGCAATATTGTGGCCAGTCCAAAGCTCGCCATGCTGTTCCGCCGGAGACCGGACCGACTTTGCCGGCCTGTGTACGAATTTAGATGCATCTCTACATTCAGAAAGATTGCACGGGATGCATTGACTAAGCCCACTGAGCCATCACCTTGACAGGATAGGACTTTGGGTAAACGAACTTGATTGCAAACGCAGTTTTTTGTCAATTTTGTCTTCAGAGGCGCCACTCCTTGTCAATTTGGTTGTCGCCATTCTCCCCCCTTACTCTAAGATTTGCGACTTGTGCGTTTTGGTCTGCAAACCAGTATACGAGCAGGTGCATGCAAGCCCCACGGAAAAGAAATCTCTCACAAAGAGCCGAAATCTTATTTTGCGCCTGTGCGGAATCCTGAAGAGTACCCTGCTGATGTGTCAAGTCTACATGCAACATACGAGTCTGTGGCTGAAAATCAATGGCCCAAAATCAGAACTAGGATTTGGCTTGCAAAATTTTCTGGAGAGAGCTCACAACCGCATGCCACAGGAGTAGTGTACCGAACTGAAAAAGGGAAACTAATGCCGTCCAGTGTGCCGATCGCTGATCTGGAAATTGCCCAGAGATTCTGGAAAGCACGGCTTCCATAGGAGGAAGAAGGGCTAAAATCCGTGAATGAGCTTCTGTGCACAAAACAAAATTTACAGGGCCCATGGGGAAATTGCTGCGAAACCACTGCGCAGATTCTTTGAGGAAAACTGATACATCTTACTTTCAAAATTAAGAGACGTTCAATAAAAAATTTTGAGTACGCAGAAAATGTTCCATTCACAAGACCCATCCACCTCCAAAGCTTTCGGGGTTCTTCTGTGTATATGGCCATGTCAACTGAAATTCAAATGTAGATCTCCGGGGCCTAGCCTCCATGGTGTTATGCATGGCGTGTGCATACCCAACATCTGAGCTAAATAGGAGGTGAGAAGCCAATCTCTTTGTTCTTTTTATTTTTTAGCTTTCGCTTTTGGGAATCCTGGCTTGGCTCATACGGCAGAACACAAGACCACACGTGCTGGTCGGCGCTGGAATCTGTTGGACCACAGTATGGAACATGGTGAAGAGCACAGCCAAATTTGTGTAGATCAGCCGCAAAAAATTGAAAGAGCAAAACCCTTGAATGTGAAACCCTTGAATATGAAACCCTTGAATGTAAAACCCTCAAGAGCAAAGTTTCCAAAAGCAAAAACCCACCAATTGCAACTCTCCAAAGTGATATGTTTCCTAGTTCCGTCGGCCCTTCCCTGCATCTGCCTTACCCGACTCGTGTGTAGCATAGCTGAACTTACTACGATCCTACCTCAGTGAAGGCTTAGTCTCAGTTTCATGGCTTCCCCGCTTGTGTTATGCTTGCCGGACCCAAAAAAATTAGATGTTCCCTCCGAAAGGTCTTCGGGCTCCATTGAGCCACAATGCATATTGGAGGTGGAAATGCCCGTGGTCGGAGTTACTTCAGCGACTTTGAAGAGCTGGTATTTTCTCATACTGGTGAGGGTAGGAGTGAGTCAGCGTGAGTTGTGTGATTAGTTACATTGATTGTGAATTTACCAGTAATTTTCCGAGTTGTTTTGGTGACTTAGTATTAGCTACTGTACTTTGTTATGGTACTTTTTGTGCCTCGAAGTGCCCTGATGGCAGTTATCTGCCTTGAAAGCTGTTTTAGTTCTTATTGAGATCTCCGTAAAAGTTTTGAGTGAGTTTGTGTCAGAGACGGCCGTAACTCATTAGGTAAGCTTTTTTGAGCGTGTTCAAAGCAATATCAATGCAACTGCTTACGGCATTTTCATACCAGTTTCATTGTTGTATTGGAGGATGGAAGACCAGTCCACAGCAAGCCTTGAGCTCTTTTTTCCATACATACCCAATTATTCTCTTGTCAAGGATTCTCCGGCTGCTTCGTTTCATTTGGATATTTTATGAGTGGATGTGGAGCTCATTAATCCCAATATGGTGTTGGAAGCAATTATATCCGTGACCATTATCTTCAGCCTCATGAGATTGTGGTGTCATGCACTTTCCAATAAGCTATTAGCTCAATAATAAGGATATAACGAGTTTTCAAATTTGCCTCTTCGAAATTGATAAATTCAAGAAATCAGATCCAGCATTCTTCTTCATTGTGCATAAAAATTCAATTGGGTGTGGTGATCTGGAGGACTGAGACAGAATATTTCTCCCTAAGTAATGCGTAAATGTGTTGGACCAAATCTCAGTATTCAACAAACACAGATAGCGTCAAAATCACAAAGTAGACAAAAGTTATCGGACCGAGGAATGTAGACCTTCATTCCAGGATAAATAGAAGAATGTTCCCCCTCAAATGTTGAAAGTGTTTTTTTTTTTTTTTGGTGGCTTCCTGATCATGGCTTTTGCGCTTTTTGGCCGGCTAATTTGATGCTCTCATGCATGTAAACAGATCTTCACAGCATGCGTCAGGAAGCCAACGAATTTGACGTGACAGTGGGAAATTTCAGCAAAATTCCAAATACTTTCTTTGGCCCTTCATGAGATGGGATCAGTTGCTTGTGCCAATCTGGTGTGGAATTCGGTGATTTTCGCAGCCAATCTCATCCGCTCAGACCAGGAAAGAAGAAACAAAAAAAAAAAAAAAAAAAAAAGACCAAATGGAACATTCAGCTTAGAATTGAAAGGCTCATTCACAGGTGGAGCCAAATAAACTTGAAACGTACACCCAAACTGAGTAGCTTTCGAGAATTAAATAGCTCTCCGTCACAATTATGCCACACCACCTAATCCCCCTATCAGGCTACTTCAAACTTCTTCAAATAAAATATATTAGCATAAACACGAGAAAGCCAAAGTATCCGAGTATCATTATTTTTTTGGTTTTTTTCCTTTTTCTCTTTGCAAAATCAAACAACAGAATCTCACCTCGGCGCATCTAGATTGCAACAAAAGCCATGAGTCCAAGGACCATGCCCAAGCTGAACTGCCTCGAAGAAGCCCCACCCTCATAGGTGGACACAGCAGAAGCCGCCACAGTCAGCTCTGAGGCCGTCTTGGTCTCTGCCTTGGTCTCTGCCTTGGTCTCCTGGGTGCCTGCCTTGGTCTCTTTGGTCTCCTGGGTCTCTGTCTTGGAGTGGTCCTCAGGACACGTGGTGGTGGAGTCTATCTCAATCACGGTGGTGTACTCCTTGCCGTTCAGGCCCTTGGTGGTCACCACATGGCCTGACTTGGTCTCACACGAGCCCGTGGTGTCGGTGATGGTCCAAGTGGTCACCGAAGGCTTGTCTGTGCACTTGTCGTCGGAGCACGAGGTGATGGTCACGGTGATGTGCGACGTGTAGGTGACGACATCTCCATTCGAGTTGGTGGTGGTGACCACGGTCTCTGAGGTTGTGTCTGAGCCCCCGAAAACAGATGTGGTGGTGTAAGTCGAGCCTGCAGAGTCTGTAGTGACGATAACCACGCCCGAGTCAGTAATGGTGGAGCCATCGGAGCCGGTCGTGGTCCAGGTGGTCGTATACTCACCGTTGTGAACAGTGATCACCGAAGTGGTGGTGAATGTCGAGCCCTGAGAGTCTGTGGTGGTGATCACAATACCTGACTCCGTGGTGGTGATGCCCTTCGAGTCAGTGGTGGTCCATGTAGTCACAGAAGGCAGCTCGGTTGAAGTTGAGTCGATTTTGGACGTGGTGGTGACCGTGGAGCCCCTGGAGTCCGTGGTGGTAGCCCGAGTCCGTGATGGTGGACCCTCTGGAGTCCGTGGTAGTCCAGGTAGTGACCGACCCGGAGTCGGATGTGGTCTCTGGGCTGGTTGTGGTTGAGACAGGGGTCGACTCGGTGGTAGTTGACTCTGAGGAAGTGGAGTCGGTGGTCTCTGCGGGAATCACAGCCGTGGTGGTGATGACGTCGCCGTTGGCGTCGGTGGTGGTGTACACGAACGCCGAGATGGTATGCTTGTGGCCCTCGGCGTCGGTGGAGACCCAGGTGGTGACCGAGAAGGTAGTGGATGACGACGACGATGAAGACGATGACGACGACGATGACGATGACGTTGAAGATGAAGACGATGAAGAGCTCGAGGACGATGAAGACGACGAAGATGAGCTTGAGGAGGAGCTGGACGATGAAGACGAGCTGGAGCTGGACGAGCTTGATGAGCTTGAGCTCAGACTGGAGCTGGAACTCGAACTCAGACTGGAACTCAGACTAGAACTCAGACTAGAGCTGGAGCTGGAGCTGGAGCTGGAGCTGGAGCTCAGACTGGAGCTGGGGAAGAACGAGTCGAGGTCCGGGCACAGACACGCGGCAGGAGTCTCGATGTCCGGGGTGGTGCCCGCGTACACAACGTCGAAGTTGTCGATGCTGAACCCCGAAGCCTCGTAGCCCAAGCCGATGTTGAAGTTCACCGCGGAGCTCGACACATATACCGACAAGTGGCCGTTGTCTGCGTTGTAGTTGACCGAGCTGAGAGCATTGTACCCACGCACGGGCTTGCTGCCTGTCTTGATACCGTAGAGTCTGATGACGGCCTCCAGGTCGCCCGAGCCGACGTCGTAGAGCTGCACAAAGGAGTCGGTGTCAAGCAACACTATGGCCAGCGTGGTGGAGAAGGCATGTTTTCTGTGGAGCTCGAGTCTGGACGCAGCGTCGAGCAGCCAGCACCCAGAACCAGTGATACCCTAGCTCTGTGGGTAAAACGTGTGGGTGAGGCAGACCAACCCGTTTTGGTTAAACACGATGTTATCCTTGGGCTTGAAGTCACTGTGGTCCTGAGCGCCGTAGAGGATGATGTTGCCGGTGTTGGTGATGTCGCCCTGTGGGGTGAACTGCGCTCCAGAGGTGTAGTTGAACACAATGCTGCCGGTGTTGGTGATGGAGCCCGAGGTCAAGATGGAGTCTGTTCCGAAAGACGACACAAACAAGAGATCGGAGTTCAAGATGTAGCCGACGTCGTAGCTTCCGGTGCCGACGTTGTTGATGTACAACTTACCCTGGTTGGAGGTCTGGCCCTTGGACTCGAACGTGAGCTTTCCCTGCGCGTCGATATCCCAGGTCGACCCGGCGGCCAACGAGTACGCGTCGGAGTTCTTGATGGTCAAGTCACCACTGCCTGCGAAAGTGCCGGTTCCGCCGGTGAAACGGAACGAGTTGGCGTTAAGATTGGCGCCGGCCTGAGCATCCACGATCAACTCTCCGGCAACCTCAACGTTGCCCAGAACATCGAACTGCTTAAGGTTGGAGTAGTCGAACACGGTGTCGGTGGGGACGGTGACTGCGGTGGAGTAACTGTAGGTAGCCTGCGGGAAGCTGCTGGTTGTTGCCGCCGCCATGGCGAGGCCAGAGTAGCCTGCCAAAAGTAAGGTAGCGAGCGTATTCATTTGAGAGGATAACGTATGGAATTGAGGAGGAGGGAAGGCATGGGCAGGGCGCATTTATATACCGTGAATTTCTTCGGTGCGAGCAAACATCCAAAAACAATCTTTTCATAACAAAGAGAAGGTTTGGGACAATTTGCAGCCAGGCTGCATCGCAGTGTGCATATGCACCGACATCTTGCTTCTTCGGGGTCTCTGGGGTGGGAGCTGTCAGATGCAGTCACCAGCCACATACCACTTGCAGCCAGCTGGGGAAGTTGGTTGACATTTGATAGAGGCCAGTATAATTCTTTAACCTGAAGGGTAGGAAATGATAAAAGGAATCTGTAAAGGTGACCTCCAAGAACTTGAAGAACTTCCTCGGGTTTGTCGAAGTGCGCTTCTATTTGGCTGCGAAAAGTGTAAAATTACGAGAATCAGAGTTATCTACACAGCGCAACGCGAGATTGCAAATGGGCCCCAGATCCTGTCTCTGCTGCATGCCTCCTCCTCACCTTATGCACATGTCACCAACACAGCCATACCACTCTGGTCAAAAACAGCAGCAGCCTCTCCTGATTTGTGTCAGCGAGACCCAATCTGGCCAGTCTCATTTGAATTAGGAAATTTAGGCTCTTCTGCAACTGTAGCTGAACTTTGTTAAGAATTTTCCTTCTCAGCATACGAATTCATCCTGCTGGAAGCTCTAAAACTTTCATGTTGTTGTGATTGCTCAGCTTGCAGCCATAGGAGTACACGAGAGAGCCGAGTTCTGATTGACAGATTAATTCGAGGTATCAAATCAGAGCTTTTGCCTAGTCCATTACCTGAAGATCTAAAATTAGAGCTAGCTCTACTATGAGAAGAATTCATACATTGGAGTGGATCTCATACGTGGTCTTGTGTTACGTTTGCATAGGTTAAGTGAACAGAGAGCAGAATGTGGACCACCAAGACCTTATTCAAGAAGTCGGAGCATCAAAATAGGCAACTGGTTCAATACGCGGCTGAATACGGAACTTTCATTGTGGCACCTCAATCCTATTGTCAGCCAGGGTTTTTGTTCATGCATGGCCAGCCGTAAATTTTGCACTAAGTGATGAAGACGCCATATTTGTAATGCACAATTGAAATTCAACCTCTGCTAGAATTCTACCACTTTGTAGATTTTGACACTCAAATCTTCATGAAGTAGCTCCAGGTTTCTGTGTTTATCAGAGCCAAATGTATACTCAAAGCAAATTTTCATGGAGCCCCGGTGCGTACGGTTGTGAGCTCTTGATGATGAAGTTTTAGTTCAGGTGCCATCAGTGTCATGCACGGCTTCAAGTCCGAAGTGCTATCTGGAAGCTTTGACTGGAGTAGGTCATCATTTTTCTCCAGCAAAAGATTTAGAGTTCACATTCAAGGAGATGGGGTCAGCAACAGAAAATTAGGAAAGTGGAAATTGAACTAATTGGCCAATCTGGAGTTACGAAAAGCAACTTCTCAGGACTTCATTATTTAGTGCCCAACAGAATCAATGCGTCAGGTGGTGAGAGCAAAACGTCATGCAAGAACCTTCCAAATTTGGATTGTTTGTATTCAGAAAAGGCGCCATTTTTAGCTGGTCATGTTTTGTTCCATAGTTCAACAAGCAATGATGCACGCAGCTGCAGCTCACACTCACATGTGGCATGTTTTGTGTTTGGCAGAATCTAGTCAATGACCAAAAGGAATGGGTTCAACCTCGAAGGACAGGGCCAGAAGAAATGGCCAATTGAACTGTACGTAAGTGGTGTACTTCGACTTGGTTGCCTTAAATTTGAAATTCTAAATAAAAAAAAGTGAAACAGTCTAACACCCTCTTGTCATTGATCTACAGCCGTTTCTATTAGCACATACATTATAAAGAGAAGAAACCTCAACACAGTAGAGTTGACAGAAAACATCTGTGAGAAATTAGAAGAAGAAATGAATGATCAGCAGCCCAATGTCTCAAATGGCCTATCCGTGCTTAGCGCAAAACTCAACAAACTCTACCCCAGCCTTGCGGGAATGCTTGCTATCGGGCCCATGGATAAGTCTCTGGTGCCTGAGCAAACTGTCCAGTCTGTAGAAAGCCCTGGAGCACAGAGGCTCGGGACACGTGTAAATCTGGTCCAAGAATGTCTTGAGGAGCGCACTCTCGGGCCCTCGTGGGATCTTGTTGTCAATGTCACTGTTGTAGACGTTCAAGTGACGGTTGCAAATGTGCTTTCTCAAGTTGAAGCGAAGACGGAACCCAATGGAGAAGAACACGCAGCTGGGGTCGGGACAAAAGCTTCTGTGCTTCACGCCATGCCTATCTAAATGCCTCGCATAATCTCTCACGTCAAAGAACTTTTTGTCGCAGTGAGCGCAGACCATGCTTTCTTGAGGTGTTGGCATGTGGCCGAGTTGCAGCACGTGAGACTCCCAGCGCTGGAGGCGGAGACTTCAGCGTAGTTGGCGCGCTCAAATGGGTGGAAGAGCACATTGTCGTGTTGATCACTAACAAGCTGGAGCATTGTTTGCTTTCCGTAGCGGTCGTGCACGCACACATTGTTGTTGCTGTCTCGCTCGATTTCCTCGCATGGCATTTGGCTGCAAGTCTGCAAAAAGTGGGTGCGCGGCGCCAACTGGCCCACCTCCAAAGGGCTTCTGGTATGAGAGTCAATATTCTCGGGAATCTGCTGAGACTCGGCATAGGAGGGGTACCCGGTGGAGTAGGCAGCTGTCTCGGAGTGGTCGAGGTAGCTGTACGCTGGGTGGTTGTGGTGAGGTCCCGAGTGGTTGCAGTTATGGTCGGTGCAGCCGAAATGGGTAGTGTCACTTATATTGGTTGATGAGTCTGGCAAACCTAAAGCTGCCTCAGGGATTCCTTGCTCGGCGTATGCGTATCCGTGGGACTCGTCGCTTGACTGGAAAGTTTCGGAGTGTTGATTTCCAAATTTGGGCTCGCCATAGAATGACTGCCCAGTATACCTGGCTATTGGGTTTGAGTACTCGGCGTTGCTGCTGTTCTCAACGTACTGGCCAGTCCCAATTTGCAGTCCATGGAAAGTTTGGTCGAAACTCGGAGCACTTTCGTACCCCACATTGTAATAGGCATTGTGCTCGTTTTGCATCTCTGTTTTGGCTTCTTCAAGTGGATAGCTGGATTCTGAATGAGCCGGAGCGGCATAATCGCCAACACCATCGTGAAATCTCCGCTCGTCATACTTCATGTTGGTGGCAACATAGTTCAATAGGTCATTGTAGGCATTCTCCAAACTCTGCGTCAGTCTGTGCCAGGACATGTTGTGTGCGCGGTTTGGGAACTCCGCAAATGTAGTTTGGGAGTCAAGGGCCATTAAAGGTGTGATGTTGCTCATTAAATGAAATTTGGGTATCTTGCAAATTGATTGGAATGTTGGACACTACGGAACTATTCACGTATTTATTATTTTATTATGGGAGGGCTGCAAGATATGAATTTCAGCTTGCAGCCATAAATGGAATAATATTCTGCAGATCTCCGTATCCACATAATCGCGTCTTGCCAGCTTCCAGATCACTCTACTCAAATTATCTGGTGCCATTGCTACATGTTGCCTATGTTTGTTCAAATCCCAAAATCGGCCGATACGACTTGCATTCTGGATCTATGGAGGAGCTCATGGCTTGCAGCTCCCCGATTAATCTGACTTTCGACCTATTTGTCCATTTGTGTTGGTTCTCTCATCGCATTTGACCGTTCTGCGTGGTATGTATCCTTCGCGTTCTTCCTTGCGCGGGCGTAAATGAATGTTGCATATGACCCTGCATGACTAAGTTGAGAAGCCTGCAGTGGGAACCAAATGCTAGCCACAGCTTCTGGGTTACGGCATTCACAATAATCACGAACGTCTCGTCGATATTGACTCGAAGATCTTATTGTTTTGGAGTGGTTCCGCGCTGCACCCAAAAACATGCACCGCCAATTATCCCACAATTTATTTGAGCAAAAGATCCAATTATTTCAGGTCATGCATGAGAGTCTGGTATACTTCAGCACACAATCCAATACCGGGGTCGTGAACAAAATTGGCGTATGTAGATCCTGGCAATTTACCACATTTCTATCGCGCAGCAAATGTGCAGCAGAGATATGCAGCCCTGAGACTATCTTGCATAAGCCTGCAGGACGCTTATGCGAAAGTCACCACTTTGGCTGCCTATTTAGGGCAATTACTTCTTTGGCATATCCAGCGTGGCACTCGACAAATGCCACAAGTAGAAAAAGACCAGAAATAGGGATGGGGGACGCGTACCAACTATCACTATGCCGGCAATCTGGGAAGCACTTTTACCCCTTCAGTCCAACCTCGTGTCTCAGAAAGGAACAGGTACCACACAAGGGTGAACTGTGAGATCCAGATTCAGTGCTTGCTTTGTTTGCCATAGAATTTATGGCTAATGCAACAGGCTGCTTGAAAGGAGGGGCAAGTGACAAGTGTAGAAACACAGGGAAGTTTCAACTGAGAATCTGTCAGCTGAAGACTACATAGCTGTAGGAATTGTAGTCACCAGACTTGACTAAGCATCTGATTACGATCAGAGAAAATCTCTTTCGGTTTTCAATACAAAACTAGATAAATTATTAACATTGGCAAGTTGCGATATTGTGTGTGGACGGATTACGAGGAAGCCTAATGGGCACAAATAAGCTCTCGGCGAATAACCACAATGGCAAACAAGAAAGACGATATTCTTTTCCTAATTTCCGTTCGCCTAGATCTCAAAATTGCCATGTCTATGAATGCGAGCCTTCCAATATGTACGATGGTATATAATCCAAAATAGAAGGAACAACTTTCCCTTCGACTCTTTCTCTTCTATTAACTCTCTGCTTGAGCTTTGTATTCTCATTATTGCAGCAATCTCATAAAGTCTACTGAGAATTCAGAGTCGTGTGGGTTCCAAGTTGGGTCAGGAGATACACAGCAATGCCACATTTGGTCACATACGGAGATTGTGTTACTCCAGTCACGTGAAGGATGATGGTTGGATGATGATGGAAGATTCAGTTCACGAGCGCACGGCTATAGGGTTTTTCAACATTGGAGATGTCTCCTTCGTCCGGCGAAAATTCCAGAAATTTCAATTCTCCACTTTTGTTAAGTTCATAGCTCTTTCATTATGAGATGGTGATCTTTTCTCGTGCTCAGGACCTCTCTAAGTTTAATAAGGTTAGTTTGGTATCCCGAGCTATGTTTGCCCCGATCAAATAATGATGAGGAAGATATCAAGCAAAATTCTCACAATAAACGAACAAAGAAAAAAATTTCAAGCAACGAATTGTAAGTGGTCATCAAACATCTCATTTCATATTGATAAGTTGTCTTGTTCATTGCAGTCTTATCTTGGTGACTGCAAATTCAGGCGTGGTGCATAACTCTCAACACTGTCAATATTCATTCTCATTTCGCACTAAAAGTTTGCACCAAAAGTTCGCACTGGGAATTCCCCCACACTAACTACACACAACAAAAGTAACCCACCACAATCGACCAATGGCATGCCGGGAGCGTGTTCTCTCTGCAGAGCTAGGAAGTTGAAGTGTGACAAAACCAGACCTTCGTGTTCTCGTTGCTCCAAGCTCAAAATTGGGCGGTGCACGTACCCAGCTGATAAGAGGAGAGACAAGCGCAAGATTATAGATGGGAGCACAAGTTTCGTTTTCAAGAATTCTCATGCGGTAGCTAAGAGTCATGTGGGATTTCTGAGTGCAATTGAATCATTTGAGTCGTCTAAAGATGAAATTTTGGGTAGTGAAGACCCAGATGTTGGTGGTGTTATGGGAACTGACTATAACAAGCGAATTGACGAGGTAAAGACAGCTGGAATTCCCGAATGGCCTAATCTTGGTGACTTCATGGACTTATCTGACTTGGATATGGACACTTTCCTTCGTTACTTGGATGCTGCCGAGTTTGCAGACCCCGATTTATGTTCTCAACCAGTTTCCACTCTTTTGGACCAGAAAAACACCCCACACGAGGTCTTAGTGGACGTGGTTTTCGAAAACGAATCTCACATTCCGCCATTCATCACTCGTGAAAGATTATCTCGCCACATGCAAAATTCTCATGCCTCTTCCGGTGAGATATTCTTACTTAAAGCAGTTATGGCAATTGGTGCTTTGACTTTGGCTAAACGCGACTTCGCCACGAATCAGAGAAGCACCGATGTCCAGCTCCCCATAGTGGCGGCCGAAGCCTACGAATTTTACTCTCAGGCACGCCAATTGCTACCCGAAGTCATCGAGAATCCCAGTCCAGATGGATTTGCTGGATTATCGCTAATGGCGAACTTTATGTGCATACTTTTGACTGTTGAAGAACAGCTTGCGGTCTGTAATCAAGCCTTGGAGATGGCTGTAAGATTGGGTCTACATAATTTGGGAGGACTTGCTGAAAATTCAGAGAAATGTGGTCTTGTGGTTGCTTTTTGGGAGGTTTGGTGCTCCTCATGTATGCTCTCGAGTTTTTTTGGCAGACCAACAGTTCTATCGTGGGAGAGTATCTTTACGACCGAAAATGTCATTAAAGGTCCTTTGAGTGGAAGATTTTTCCAGATGAGAGTGAGATTCGCCAAACTTCACAGTAAACTATACACAAGACCAAGCGGGAGTATCAACAGAGAGGAAATCGACAAGTTGACGCGTGGTTTGGACTCTTTGGAGGAAGCATACTTCTCTAACTTGCCCGAAATTCAAAGAAAAGAGCTCTTGGTGCTAGAACTCAAATGCTGGAAGAGTCAGCTCCTCATACTTGCCAATAAGGACAAATTACGTGAGAAAACCAGCATGCGATCTGTGTTGGAGGCAAAACTGATTATCAGGGAGCTCTGGCATCACTATAACCCTGACTTTTCAGCGAGTGGACTGGTGTTTCATCATATGGACTGGAATTTCTCGTATCCGCTAAGAACAGCCACTTTGTGTGCATACACGGCCACTTCGACGCTTTTAAATTTTATTTCACTGGAAGATTTCATGACTTTTGACGATCGTGACTTTAAATTGGGGTATGATTTGCTTGCAGTGTTGGTCAACATGGTTCCCGTGAACCGACCATTGAAAGATAGGATAGATGAGATGATGAAAGGAGATGGAAAAATTTAGAGCGCTATCATTCAAGAGGTGGTGATTTAGAACTATTTTCCTGAAGATTTTTGCTGGTTTCAGACGTATTTTTGTATATCTTGTTTTGAGGTAACACATGTGGAGGTTTTGAACTTGAGTCAGAAAAGTTGGAGAAAGACCGATCATGATATCGAGAAAAAAACTCAACTTCTAAAATCGCAATTTACAATTCTCACTAAATTGTGATCGAGCTTACCGTACTCTCTATTTTCAGCCAAGTTTCTGGTTCTTTTTTTTTTTTTGCCTGGCCGCAAAATGGCGAGAGGTTTAGTTGTGCGGCTTCAAAACTCTGAGAAGTTCTCAGGGTAACCCTGACTTTGATGCCAGCACGACACTTAAAACGAGACTGGTATACATTCAAGCAGTTGATCTTATTGCTCTCAATGAAAAAAACAAAAAATTTATTTTTCTCCACTCCCAGGCTCAGAGCTGGGTCCAAGTCAATTGCAATTCATGCTGGCTCTTGTGTTCCGTGCAGGAGAGAACCTGAGATACCCAAGAACAGAAGAATTAATCAGAGATAGTCATCAAAAAATTTGTTCTTTGGCTATCCAATGGTTCTTTGCATAACAGTTAATTGCACTTTTTAAGAGTCATTAATGTCAATTGGCGGAGGAGACAAATTTCATGCTTTTGGTTTGGGCCTACTTTTCGCACCATTCCAAATTCTCCATATGGAGAATTCAAGTTCACCAATCTAAGTCGACCCCAACACCGGCAAAAAAACTAATGACCAGCTACAATTACTCCGCCGTATTCAAGCACCCACGCTATTCTTACTTGATCTGTCAAATCCTTCGCCTATTTGATTTTCCATGCATGACAATAGCTTCCACCAGCCTCACACGCAGACTTCCAGAACCTCGCGAACAATTCCAGAAGGTCACGAAGCCCCCGTCGCTTGCTTCGACGCATGACAAACACCTCGATGACGTCTTCTGGAACACTTGCGCCTCAAAATTTTCCGGCAGCCGACAAATTCCTCACTTCACTGTTCTGGCCTTTTCTTCTCGTGCAAATACTGCCAGTTTCTTGACACAAACCTGATTCAACCTTCATGACACCTTCTCTCAATTCTCAATTTTCTAAATTTGCAACCGAAAGATGTGGACTGGTCAGCCAACTGGGGAATCTTCTCCTTCTTTGTGATTCCAAGAATATTCCTTGTGGCCAATTCTCTGACTTGAGGCCGTCGACTTGATTTTGTCCCACACCAAGTGAAGTCCACATGGAAACCAGACACCTGCGTAACTCGAGAAGCAAAGAGAAATTAGGTTCATGCAGAAGACCAAGGGTGCATTATCGGGTAAAGCAAATGCCCGTGGCCCATTGTGTGTGTCTTTTAGTGAACATTATTTCTTGTGCCTTCCCGTGTTTTCCGACACAGAGTCCGTATTCACGTTCTCCAGGGAATGATTTCAGTACACACCAAAAGGTGTCCACATGGATGGCCCTGGATTTTTACGGACAGTGCAATGCAGTACTGCCAGTCCAGACCATTAAGTCTTGAGGACAAGTAACAAGTTTGAAGGTGTGTTCTTGGAAAAGAAAACTACTGTTGCTAAAGTGGAAAAATAGTTGCACCAAGAATGAAGTTTTCTGGTTTGTCAAAACCTACAAGGTTGAACTACTCCAGATTCTACCTGGCCCTTCTTCTCATTTCGCCTGCCATTTAGTATCCTCATTCCTACCGTGACGATCGAAGTTCTATTTCAAAAGACCATTTACAATCAGAAGAAAAAAAAAAATTTAAACATCCGTGACTTTCTCGATTCGGCGCGGGTTGTCAGCTGCAAAGTCCGGCAGTTTGCATGCACTTACGTCTGTCACATTTTCGCGGTGACACAGAAGCATCCAAGGAAGATACAGGTGGTGCAGATCTGTGGGGAAAAACGCAAAAAAAAAAAAAGGCTAAAACACAAATGTACAGTACACGAGAGGAGAGGAAGTCATTTGTGGGGGGCGCACAGACCCCGTGGGCTGACACGTTGACCGCCGAAGATAGAAGTGAGCTCACCTAAGAGTCTGGAAGTTAGTCGTACAGAATGTTGGGGACTCCAACCTAAACAAAGGTTTAGTTTGCTAAGTAGATCAACCCCAAACTGAAGTAGCTCTCTGGACTCTCCCAAGGACTTGGCAAGAGACTCAATCTGGCTTTTTTCCCGGTGATCTGGCGTTATTGTGTCTCGCTACCAATTTAGCCTTGAACTTCAGTCACAGCATGCATACCTTTTTGCTCAGGGGCACTCGATCTCGGATAGATGGAAATGCGGTCGTGCAATGGGTGACCCTAAGAGCTGGAGACATCGCCGAGTGAGACACTGAGCCAATTTTCCCGGAGAAATATTGTGCTCTGGTTGTTTCTACAGCGCCCCAACCAAACTGTCCCCTCCACCCTAGGGTGGTCATTCAGTCTAGGCTTGTTCCTGACCCAGATGAGTTTATTAGCAGGCGGAGCATTCTTCATCAGATCAATCCCACTTTGTTTGCCAGACCTCAATCCCATCTGCCCATGTTCCACCCTCTCGGAATAATTCCCCACGTACCACGTCCAACGACCAAACGAGAAGTATTTCCCGAACAGGCATGGAAAGTGGCTGGCTTTGCATACGGCGCTGCGGCTTTCTGCAAGATAGCCGCCTCGTCGTATTTGCCATGCACGGCGCTCGTGCGCAGACATATGCGCATTCGGCATAGAAAAGTAACCTTTGCAGATCAACTAAAACCCTGACATCATTTGACGGCTGCAACAATAACCAGCCCGGCTGTGCTTGTTCTCGAGATTTACTTTTTTTTCTTCCTCCTGTGGCAAATCTCACCAGAAGATCAGACTCCAAGAATATTTCGCTTGGACATATGGCCATTTCCCGATCACTCTGGGCACTTTCGCGAATACCCAGAAACTCGAGGGGCGTGAAACAAAAAGCTTGCCACAGCCATACCATTGGCTTACCTGCAGTTTCAATGCCTGCCCAATCACTATTCTGTTTCCACTGCAGGAACCCGACTGTCTGATGGCTGGCGAACTGCAGCATGCTTGTGCACCTGCGCATGACGCTACGCGAGAATTGCCTACCACCCGCAATACAAGCGACCGAGTCACTATGTAGACTTTGTTGGTGTCAAGACGGTGAGCAATTAGTGTGTGCCCGCTTTGGGCGTTTTGGGGTCTGCTTCTGCATGATCTCTGGCGTATCAATAATGGTCATGCTTTCAGCCAGAGAACTGTGTCTGCGTCTTGCGTGAGAATCATGGGACGCACCCAAAGTTGGAGCGAGGACGCGCTTGTGTACATGCGAAATCATGCAGCCTGATATTCTCATTGATGGCTCGACGTACATCGAGCGCTCCCAGACTTGCAGCTGGGAAATAAATACAAGCAGGCCCGTCGCTCAGTCCCGTAAATATATATAAGTTCCCACTTGCAAGCTGCTGCAAATAGGTCCTCCAAAAATATGTCCCTCAACACTCCTTTGATGACCCTCGAGTACCTGACCATGCCTGAGCTTCCACCTCGCGACCCGTGTGCCTGGCCGAGGCCGGGCTTAAACGACAAGTTCTACGACCTCTCCGTCGACTTGAAGCCCAAGAAGACCTCGCTCATGGTCTCCTGCGACAACTTATGGGAGAACGGCTACTCTCACATTGACCCGAGGGCCGAGAGCCAGTTTGGCCAGCCCCACACTGGCGACTTGGCCGCTCAGCAATGCTCCTTGCCCTTCGTGGACCCTGGCGACTGCTTCGAGACATCTTACGACTCGGCCCAGTCGGGGTCTGTTGGCTTAGACAGCATGCACAATTATGCTCGGGCCAACGGCAGCGACCCGTGCAACTACAGCGAGCCCGTGGTGGCAGAGGCGTTTGAGGGCTACGAGACGGGCCAGTACCAGCTGTTTTTGAGCGACTTGAAGACGTGCGGGCTCTTTGAGGTGGGTGGTCCGGGCGATGTGCCTATGGAGATGGCACACACCAGCCACACCGGAAGTCACACCGGGAGTCACACCAGCCACAGTCACAACGTCACCCAGAACGTCAGCCAAAACGTCAGCCAAAACGTCAGCCACTCTGCACCAGCCACAACGGTCGCCGCCCCAGCCTCGGCTCTCACAGACTACTACACCTCTGTGTGCAACGATGCCTACGACCTCCGCCACGACCTCCGCCACGATCTCAGCCACGATCCTCACCACAGTCTTCAGCACAATCCCCACCACGATCTCCACCATGAGCACAGCCCCTCGCAACAATCGGAGCCTGCGCCACAGAAACAGCCCGCCCGCTTCCAGCCAGTGTGTCGTAACCTCTGGGAAGAGTGTCAGAGCTACCCCGAGCCACAGCCCCCAAAGAGCAACGACGCCGACTACACCGCACTGCCCAAACAGGCCATATCGAAAAACTCAGCCCTGAAGCGCTGGCAGGCCCACATCAGAAGGTTAGGGTATGCGCCGATCCCGCAGGAAAGCATGATTTGCGTCCATTGCGAAAAACAGTTTTTCGACGTCAACGAGTACGCCCAGCACTTGGACCAGCACCGCGTGAAGCACAAGAACTTCTGCCCGGACCCGACTTGCGTGTTTGCGTCGATCGGGTTCCGCCTCCGCTTTGCATTGCGCAAGCACATTTGCAACCGTCACTTGAGCGTGTACAATAGCGACATCGACAACAAAGTGCCCCGGGTGTTGCTGAGCGATTTGTTGAAGCACTTCTTGCGGAGAGTATACACATGTCCCGAGCCGCTGTGCTTGCGTGCATTCTACAGACTGGACAGTTTGCTTAGGCACCAGAGACTCTTGCATGGGCCCGACAGCAAGAGGCCACGGAAACCCACTACTGAGTTTGTGGAGTTCCAGGCTGACGCAGACTTCGCCCTATGAGCGACAAGCACAAACTACAAAGAAACTCCAACTGCAAAGGACAAACACCAACTGCAAAGGACAAACACCAACTGCAAAGGACAAACACCAACTGCAAAGGACAAACACGGTCAGTGGGTGACAAACACGGTCTGCGAGTGACAAGCACAGCCTGAACGGTGAACCACAGCCCGCAACTGCTCCGTATCAAGTTAATCCGTATCTTTCCAGCTGTGTGTCGAGTTCTTAATTGCTCTGAGCATCGCGACCGTGGCTGAGTCGCATTGACCCACCAGTTGGGAAATATGAAAAGGGCTGTGTGCGGAAGCTGGTCCATTTTGAGCTGGAATCCGTCCCATTTGGACCATTTGCAGAAGCTTGGCGTTCTCTACTGCCACTCGCTTCTTTAGAGAAAGACGCTGGTCTTTGTTGGCTTTCTTGGACTGACGCACCTGGATAATGGCTCACCTTAACTTTATTTTTCATTTGCACGAGCATTCTTCGGCGAATGTGTCATCAATACCCGTAATACCACTCAATCTTACTCGCTCGTAGTTTATGTTTTTCCGGATTACGATAGATACTTGATTTAGGGCAGCCTGAGCAATTAACTGGAGCCCACCAAGTTTTGACATGCGATCTACACATGGATCTGCAAGGTTATAATTACGATGGCCATATGCACTCCTTGTACTGGAACCTAATGTAGCAGCAAGCCACAGACTGAAATCAAAAAATATTGATCTCTCAAGGTGTGTGCTATATTCTCAAAGGGCTTCTAAGGACTAGCATAAAATACCAACTTCAAAAACATCATAACTCTCGAGGTAACGAAGATTTTAAAGAACTGAGAAACGGGCTCAGAACTTGTCGCAAATCGTTCCTGAGATTATGGCTGAAAAAGTGCCAACTTCCCAAAAGATCGAGCGAGCGCATTGACTCTCTTGCCTTTTTTATTTTTTTGCCCTTTTGTGAGACAATTTGAGCTTGAAGCAGAATTTGGCTTTCGCGGACTAAGCCACGTTTTCGCCGTGTATATGCGCGGCGTAAATTCTGGCTGGCGCAGGTAATTAGCGAAAATATGTGAAGGAACAAAAAGTCGAGCTTGGCAAGTGCTGGTGACAAATGTTGGGCACATTCATATGGAGGGTCCAACTTAGACTACTTTAATATACAGGCTGGGGCAAATCCCAAGTCCAACATCTTCACTTGACCCAGACTTTCTGATCCCATTTGTGATTCTAAAAATGGCACATATCCGGTCTCCAGAGAGATCACGCTGCTTCCCCACGCATAGAAGAGGAAGGAAATACGGGGCTCTAGCCGGGCCTCAGCGTTCGTAACGGGGCACTCTTGCTTTGTGGCTGGTGCACCGGGCTGCAGAACCTTGCATGATGATCTATTTGGTCTGCCGGGTAGGCCTCGTTTTTCGGAAAGAATTTCGAGCCCCGCGTTCTTCGGTGGAAAAACTGTGTCATGCGGCGGTTCCGACATGCAACCTTTTGGCGGGGTCAGGTGCGCTTGGAAAGATGGAAGAAATGGGTGAAATTTGACATATATGGTCCAACATGGTCAGGGCGGAATAAATCCGATGTTGGGTTTGGGCGGTTTTAACAGATTGGGCAATCGAGTATGGTGATATAGACAGCGAGGATTTGCCCACGAAATCGTTGCACGTTTTCTTTTTTTATTTTTTTGGATGAGACACGTATTGTATGTGGCCGAAAAGGGAAGATAACATCGGGACCGGGCTTTGCGTCTCGAATTGATTTCAAAAGTGGAAGTAATAGATACGGAGGGCGGGGAAAGTCGAATCTGCACAGTTTGGTGTGATTTGGCCCGTGTTTGGGGCCCCTGATGTGAGATGATACCTCCAGCACTGCGTTTTGGGTGCAATCTGAGAAGTACCTTGAAGATACTGCTGTGGACGAACTCAAAGGAAAAGAAACAGAGACAGAACTCAACTTGAGTCAAGCAAACTGGATTTTTGGGTTCATGATCCTCGTTTCTCTCTTTCAGGGTGACTTTTCATGCCCCAAATGGGTATCTTGCCTGCAACTATTACAAGACCGAGGAAGTGGTGAGACCCCGAGTCTAAACGAGCCATCAAAAGTCCAAGGCTATTGTGATTTTTGGGCTACATCAGCTTCCACTTCAATCGTCTGGGTGTACCTACCTCCAATGTCTCTGCAGCTTTCCCCTGATGCACAAAGTTCAGCTCCAGCACCTCAAATGTCTGTGCCACATTGACACACCGAGATCTTGCTCCAAGTCGAGAAAAATAAGTTCAGGTTCCAGGAACCAGGGTGCCTCAGTGGTAATTGGGTGAATGCTGCAGAATGCACAGGTGCATGTCGACAATTTCAAAGAAAATGACTTCCCTACTACGGCTGCATCAAGTATCGTCACGGCGACGCGAGATTGACTAATGACACAACTCCATCGGTACCTGAGTTCCATCCACATGCAAGTTTGGGGGTATTTTTCCAAGAATAGTGACTAAAAATAGTGACTAAGAATAGTGACGTGCATTGTTTGAGGGAGAAAACAAGGAACAGAACGAAAATGCAGATTGCTGGGGCAAAAGTCAAGCCGTACGGCTACATGGCTGAATTATGCAGAGAAGAACATCGACAAGGGAGGTCTCATAATAGGCACCACACGTGGGGAAAAAATGGGAAAAAAGTTGGTGTTTTAACTCGTGACGAAGTGTCAATTATGGAAAAAGTAATTTGAGGAATTTTTAAAGAGTTTGAGGTCAGTAAATGTAGATTGTACTACTGTGTTCATGTAGTTTTTTGCAGCTCCACAAATTCACAGTTAAGTGGTCAAGCACAAAGTAGAATCTACAGATTTTCTGTAACACAAAATTATCAATTACACATTATTTACATCAGGACCCTAGAATCTTTCAACCAAATCAATCACTTTATTTTCTCCATTCCCTTTACTTTTTCCCACGCTCTACATGTTCGCACGAAAGAATTGTATTACTAGAAAAGATAAGTCCAAAAATATTTTTTTTCAGTTTCAGTTTAAAAGAATCACAACGCAATCAAGGCAATGAACCCGATGATCAACCCCACGCTGAGCTCCTTCATCGACGCGCCATCCACGTAGGTCGAAATCGAGGTGGAGTTGCCGTTGGTTGGAGCCTTGCCAGGAACTGGAGCACCAGAAGTGGTGCCTGCCTGAGGAGCAGCAGTAGGAGCAACCGCAGGCGCAACACTGGTGGTCTCGTCCTCGCAGGTGGTGGTGGTCTCGATGACAACCACGGTGGTGATGTCTGAGCCCTGGGCGTCGGTGGTGGATCTGATCTCGCCGGACTTGGTCTCGCACGTTCCGTTGGTGGTGACGGTCCAGGTGGTGATGCACTTGTCGGTGGTGCACGTCTCGGTGGAGGTGATGGTCTCGTAGCAGATGGTCTCGATGCACGAGGTGATGGTCTCCGTGCACACGTCCTCGATGCACGAGGTCACGGTCAAGGTGGTGGTGATGCCTCTGGAGTCGGTTGTGGTGATGGTGGAGGTCTGGGGCTGAGGAGCGGAGGATGAGGAGACAATCTCAGAGGAGCTCTCGGAGGAGCTCTCAGCAGAGGACGAGAATGTCTCAGAAGAAGAACTCTCGGTCGTCTCGGACGAAGAGCTCTCAGCAGTCTCAGACGAAGAAGTCTCAGTGGTGGAGCTGGAAGTCTCGGTGGTGCTGGTGGTGGACGTGCTCAGGGTCGAGGTGATGGTCAGGGTGGTGGAGATGGTCGAGGTCGAGTCTGGCTCGGGGCATCCGCAGATGTCTGGGCGAGTGAACTCTGGGGTCTTGCCGGCGTACACCACGTCGTAGTTGTCGATGGAGAAGCCCAGGGCGTCGTAGCCCGTGCCGATGTTGAAGTTCATCTGCGCGGTGCCCTGCCACACCTTCAAGTAGCCAGTGACCGAGTTGTATTCCACGCTGCTGAGCTTGTACCACGCTCTGATTGGCCTCATGCCAGTGCGGATACCCAAGAGCTTCACCTCGAGGTTGTCACCCGCTCCGACGTTGAACAACTGCACGTAGGTGTCCATGTCCTCCAAGAAGATGGCGGTGGAGTAGGCAAAGGAGTTGTAGCGGAAGAGCTGCATGACGGAGCCCTTGGAGAGCACCCAGCAGCCGTTTCCGGTCATGTCCAGGGTCTGCTTGAACCACGAGTTCTCAAGGCAGATCACTCCGTTGTTGCTGAACACAATGTACTGCTTGGGCTCGAAGCGGGTCATGGGGGTGTTGAAGGCCTTGATCACCATGGCGCCGGTGTTCATGATCTGGCTCTGGGGCGTGAACGAGCAGTCCAGCTGGCACTCGAACCTGAACGTGCCGGTGTTGGTCAAGTCTTGCATGTACAACAAGGACTCGGCGCCACGTGCGGTGATGTGCGTCTTGCCCGAGTTGTACCAGTTGCCAATGTTGAAGTCGCCCACGCCCTGGGCGAAGAGACTGAACTCGCCCTTGATGGAGTTCTGGTCCGTGGTGTAGAACTCCATGTCGCCCGAGGACGACATCGACCACTTGGAGTGCTCATCCATCTGGATGCGGTTCTGGTTGACCATGCTCAAGGCGCCGCTGCCCTCGATGTCCATCGAGGCTCCAGTCATGTAGTAGGCATAGGCGTACATGTTGGCGCCCGGCCGCGCCTTCACGGTCATGTCGCCGTCCATGTAGATCTTGCCGGCGTCGAACTTGAAGAGGTCGGTGTACTCGTCGACCTGGCCCGTGGGGATGGACACGTCGCTGCCGTAGGAGACGGTTTGCAGGTTCAAGGTGCGGGTGGTGGTAGCCAAGGCTACGCCGCTGTAGGCTGCCACAATCAAGGTAACGAATGAATTCATGTGAGAGCTGGTTGGTGGGTGAAAATGTTTTGGAGGTGGGGGTGGCCGTCTTTTTATAGTTTTCGGATGGGAGCACACAACTGGGCGTGGGGATTTTTGCAACCACGAATGCCGGTTGTGCGGGTGTGCACGAAAGAGAGAAATGCGCCGGTAATTTACGTCGAGGCTGGAGATGCGCGCTGCCCATGCAGGCGGTGTCGACATTACTTGCAACCAACCTTGGAAATAGCCACTGGACCCACAATCGCCCTTCGCTTTTGCCGCACTGCTACTTTCCATTTTGCCGTACTGCTACTCTTCCCTTTTGCCGTTTCGTCCATATTGTTGTTGTCTTGCTGTGACACGCAGTGCCCCTGTTCAGCACAGCCCTTCCCCAAATACTTCTCTGTGACCTTTTGGTGTCTCCATAGGATCTTTTTACTCTCTTCAGGAGCATGGTCCAGGCAAATGTAAATCTTTGGCAGACCAATTGTTGCTTGGCCCAAGACCTTCCTTGT